>OX451217.1:95467925-95589889 GCA_949628195.1 Phasia obesa | reverse complement strand
CCATTTTTTCACTTTACAAGAAAAAATCAGTGAAATGGCTATATTTTTTTCCTTTTTTGGAGTTTATTTTTCTGTTTAAAAATTTATTAAATGAAATAAATTTAGAAATTTATTCATTTAAACAAATGAAAAAAAATAAAAACGTCAGACATTTAAGACTGTCGTATGCCAGTGACACAATATAAATACGTGCATTCACTGTAACTTAATACAATAAGATTGCTTGAAGTTTTTTTTTACATACATATGTACCTTGTGGTTAGCTTCGTAGTGACAGTATGAATTTCTGTGAACCCACTGTTTGATCTTAGATTGTCAATATACAGTTTCGAACGGGACTCATTGATTATTAGTATCCAGATTAATTCTAGAAACAGAGAATAATTCTCCTCGTTTATAAATTTTGAATAACTTGTTGGAATTCTCCGTCCCCCATATGTTTCTACTTGATGTTCGCATATAGACATTTTGTTAAAATTGTATTTGTTATTACGTAGCAGGAATCGTATCAATATTTGCACTAATCCCTTGTTGCTGTTGGCAAAGCAACTTTTTGAAATTAAAATCCCTTCATCTGAACATCAGAAAAAAATTATATTTTCCTCCACTTCCGTTTCCTCCGCTTTCGAGACAAAGTGACTAGGAGATGGAGCGGAGTAACATGTTTCTCTTCCTATTCTAAGCCTCTTACAGCTTAGTTTGACTACTTTTTATTTTTAATATGTTCCTGTTTACTAATTCAATAGCGTTTTTCCATTTAACCTTAAATCTTTTCACCTATATTTTCGGTTAATATATAATATATATAGATATCATATTTTCCACATTCTTAGTGTTCTTCCAATCCAATGCATTATTTTTGTTTGTACGTCTTCCCCATCGCAACTCTGTTATGATTTTTTTTATTATAATTTTATTAAAATAAATATTAAGCTTGAGGCCTTTTTTATAAAATTATTTAATTTTTCCTCAATATTTCGTCATCCTTTCCTATTCCCAGTATCCCAGTAGACTATGCCATTGACGTGATCGTAAGTAAATGGGATGAGATCGAAAAGCAAACAAGTATACCAAAAGAATTATTCCTAAAGATATTAAAGTTTTGTATTAAGGAAAACCGATATTTTAAATATAAGGACAAAGTTTACCGACAATGTATTCCAATGGGCTCACCGGCGTCGCCAGTAATAGCAGACATTGTGATGGAACAGCTGTTAAAACAGTGTTTTGAGGACAATAATAAAAGACCAAGATTATTGACAAAATATGTTGATGATTTATTTGGAATTGTAAAAGAAAGTGAAATAGAAGAGACTGTGAATCGACTTAACTCATTCCATCCCAACATAAAGTTTACCTATGAATTAGAAGATAACGGACAACTTCCATATTTGGATACCATGATAATAAGAAAAGGAAACCTAATAAAAATAGATTGGTACCAAAAGCCAACATCGTCAGGAAGACTGGTAAATTTTCATTCATATCAACCAAGAAGAATAATAATGAACACGGCGAGCAACTTAATCAGACGAGTAATGACAATCAGTGATAGGCAATTTCACAAGAAAAACATTAATAGGATAAGAACAATATTAAAAAGTAACTCTTTTCCAAAAAAAGTTATTAATAATTTGACAAAAAAACAAAAACAAAACCAAAATCCAAGTAAAAACAATGAATCTGAAAACAAAACGTTTAAATCTATAACATATGTACCAAAAATTTCAGAAAGAATTGAAAAGTCAGAAATTTATAATAAAAACAAAATCAGAATTACGCCAGCCTCAGGAAATAACTTAAGACAATTATTCACAAACACGAAGAGCAAAATTGACAAAATGGAAAAATCCAACTTAATATATAAGATAGAATGTAAAGGTGACGGAAATAATAGTTGTAATAAAGTTTACATTGGTACAACTAAAAATAAATTAAAAACACGAATAGCTGGACATAAATCTGACATTAAAAACCAAAATGTTTCAAATACACAGAAAACAGCATTAGCGTCCCATTGTGCACAAAGTGCCCATGTTCCCAACTTTGCAAATGTTACAATAATACAAAGAGAAGAAAATTACAACAAGAGATACACATTGGAAATGCTGCACATAATTTCTACTTTACAAGAGAAGAGAATAAACTACAAAGCAGACACAGAAAATTGTGCTCAAAGCTACAGACATATAATAAATAAAGCTCAGCTTAAATAAGGACAGTACAATTAAAAATATAAGATTGATAGGTTTTGTATTTTGAAAATTGTTACTCGCTGTAAGTGTTTTGTTTATGTGTATTTTGTAAACTATTTTTTGTTAATTAGTTTAAACTCAAAATGTTAATGTAATGAAAAATGTTAAATGTATTTTATGTATTTTTAAATATCTTTCAGTGTCTCCTGAAGATGTCATCCAAAGGATGACGAAATATTGAGGAAAAATTAAATAATTTTATAAAAAAGGCCTCAAGTTTAATATTTATTTTAATAAAATTATCTATAAAAAGGTCAACTAAAGATTTTATATATTATTATACGAAAAGCACGCCGAGAATAACAAACAATATGGTTTATAGAAATATAAAAAATAAACATCAAAATATTAAAAAATACATCAACAAACATAAAACATTAAAACTAAAACAACTAAACACACAATCATCTATTACTTTTCTTATGAAATGCCGAAACTCAGGCATAACGCCCAGGTTTTTTGGAAAATGCAACAAAGAATATTTATAACATCTTTAAAGTAAATGAAGTATCACACAAAATATACAACAAACTTAACACAACACTACAGAATTTTTACATAAAGTTATTAAATTTACTCTTAAAACATAAACATGAAAAATTAAAGTATAATTTTGAATGTATTGAGGAAATTGAAAGAAACATTAACGACTATATAGCACCACAAGATCAACAACATTACTGGGAAAGTGAGAGATATATTTTGGACAATAAAAATATAGAAATAAAAAACCGCCATAAAAACAAATTTGAAAGACTTAAAACCAAACAGAGAAAAGAATTAAATATTGTAAAAAATGACAAGTGGTTTAGCAACAAAACAAAAATAGACATTCCAGAAGACATACAGTGGTTACTCTCTTTAGGGCCAAAACATGGAATACCTATCACAAGAGAACAATTCCCTATGTACAAATACATCGCTGATGGAGAGGAATGTATAAAAACACTAGAAGACAAAGAAGAGCAAGAAATGGCGCGTACTAAATTTGCATACATGATCGAAAATTACATCAACAAGAGAATGTTAAACAACAGAGAGATATTTGTTTTAAGCACAGTGGAACAGACGAAAAAGTTTTTGAAGAAAAATAGAGAGATTTTTATATTGAATGCCGACAAAGGCAATGTGACAGTGGCGATTGAAAAAGATGATTACGAAACCAGAATGAACAATATATTAAATGACATTATGACGTATAAAAGGCTTCGAACAGATCCTACAGTATCACTCCAAAAGAAAAACAATGACTTAGTTGAAGAACTCCATAAATGCAATGCAATCTCTGTAATCGATAAGAAAAGACTTAAAACCAATACGGCAATCGCCCCAAGGATATATGGACTTCCAAAGATCCACAAAGAAGGTTTTCCACTACGTCCAATTTGTTCTTCTATAAATTCACCTTCGAACGAATTATGTAAGTTAATGACAAGTATTCTGAAAAAACTTACCCATGATTCAGAATACAACGTGAAGGATTCAGTGCAATTTAGAGATAAGATAAACAACAGTGCAATATGTGAAGACGAAAAACTTATATCATTTGACGTAATATCCTTATTTCCCAGTATCCCAGTAGACTATGCCATTGACGTGATCGTAAGTAAATGGGATGAGATCGAAAAGCAAACAAGTATACCAAAAGAATTATTCCTAAAGATATTAAAGTTTTGTATTAAGGAAAACCGATATTTTAAATATAAGGACAAAGTTTACCGACAATGTAGAGGACTTCCAATGGGCTCACCGGCGTCGGCAGTAATAGCAGACATTGTGATGGAACAGCTGTTAAAACAGTGTTTTGAGGACAATAATAAAAGACCAAGATTATTGACAAAATATGTTGATGATTTATTTGGAATTGTAAAAGAAAGTGAAATAGAAGACACTGTGAATCGACTTAACTCATTCCATCCCAACATAAAGTTTACCTATGAATTAGAAGATAACGGACAACTTCCATATTTGGATACCATGATAATAAGAAAAGGAAACCTAATAAAAATAGATTGGTACCAAAAGCCAACATCGTCAGGAAGACTGGTAAATTTTCATTCATATCAACCAAGAAGAATAATAATGAACACGGCGAGCAACTTAATCAGACGAGTAATGACAATCAGTGATAGGCAATTTCACAAGAAAAACATTAATAGGATAAGAACAATATTAAAAAGTAACTCTTTTCCAAAAAAAGTTATTAATAATTTGATAAAAAAACAAAAACAAAACCAAAATCCAAGTAAAAACAATGAATCTGAAAACAAAACGTTTAAATCTATAACATATGTACCAAAAATTTCAGAAAGAATTGAAAAGTCAGAAATTTATAATAAAAACAAAATCAGAATTACGCCAGCCTCAGGAAATAACTTAAGACAATTATTCACAAACACGAAGAGCAAAATTTACAAAATGGAAAAATCCAACTTAATATATAAGATAGAATGTAAAGGTGACGGAAATAATAGTTGTAATAAAGTTTACATTGGTAAAACTAAAAATAAATTAAAAACACGAATAGCTGGACATAAATCTGACATTAAAAACCAAAATGTTTCAAATACACAGAAAACAGCATTAGCGTCCCATTGTGCACAAAGTGCCCATGTTCCCAACTTTGCAAATGTTACAATAATACAAAGAGAAGAAAATTACAACAAGAGATACACATTGGAAATGCTGCACATAATTTCTACTTTACAAGAGAAGAGAATAAACTACAAAGCAGACACAGAAAATTGTGCTCAAAGCTACAGACATATAATAAATAAAGCTCAGCTTAAATAAGGACAGTACAATTAAAAATATAAGATTGATAGGTTTTGTATTTTGAAAATTGTTACTCGCTGTAAGTGTTTTGTTTATGTGTATTTTGTAAACTATTTTTTGTTAATTAGTTTAAACTCAAAATGTTAATGTAATGAAAAATGTTAAATGTATTTTATGTATTTTTAAATATCTTTCAGTGTCTCCTGAAGATGTCATCCAAAGGATGACGAAATATTGAGGAAAAATTAAATAATTTTATAAAAAAGGCCTCAAGCATAATATTTATTTTAATAAAATTATCTATAAAAAGGTCAACTAAAGATTTTATATATTTTTTTTATTATTATTACTTATGAAACTTCTTATCCAGCCAGTTTCACCAAATTGTTGTGGTAAACCTTCTCCGAATTTTAACATTTTATTTTAATGTTTACGGGTGTTGGTACCCCCGTAATCCTATAGGGTCCTAACCATATGGGCGAGAATTTGTTTTTTCTTGCCTGATTTTTAAGCCATACCATTTGTTCTACCTCAAAATGCCTTGTCTCTATACCTTTGTCGTAATACTGCTTCGAATTTGCCTTTGTGCTGTCTTCGTTTTTTCTTACCATTTCGTAACTTCTTTGAATCTGGTATGTGAAAATTTTACTGTAATCATCCATATTATATAGAGGTACTGGCTGTTTTTCGAGTCTAAGGAGCACTTCGAATTTAAACCCATAAAGGATTCTATTAAGTGTTTGCATTGTGGACGTATTCCTCGTCATCCCAATTAGTAGTCATCCCAATTTGTTCCGTCTAATTTAACGAAATTCCTTGAATATTCTGCCAGAAGTCTGTGAGTTCTTTCTAAAGACCCATTGGATTGAGAGTGATACGGGGTAGTATATGTATATGTTCTTAATACCCAGTAGTTTACAAACTTCTTTAAACAGTTGAAGTGAAATTGCTTCCATTATCTGTCACCAGAACCTTGGGAATAAAGAATCGAGCAATAATTTCCCTAAAAACTCTTTCGCTGCTGCTTCCATGTCTGGGACAGCAGCACATGCCAAATACTTAGAAAAATCATCTAAATAGGTTATTATATATCTATTTCCTCTCGATGATTCGGGTAAAGATCCCACAACATCCATAAAAACTTTTTCAAACGGCATATTTGGGGGTTGATGTTAAAGTCATGGGCAGTTTATTTAATTTTGAAATCTTATTTTGTTGACACATTTTACAGGTAGCGACGTATCCTTAATTTATCTTTGCATACTTTCCACTTAAATTTATTTATTTTATTTTTTGCCAGTGGAACAAATCCTTACAGGCTAGCACAATATCAATTTAACAAAATTTGTAATATAATCCTATTTTCTAAACATAACTTAAAATAAACCTTAGATAAAGAAAAATCTAGTTTAAAGCTATAATTTATCTTGTTTAACGTACTTAAAGCACGAAAAACTGGCTCATTCATTACATAATTAATTCTATGGACGGGTATATAAAACAAATTATTAGTTCTTAAACATCTGACACAAAAAGAAATTAAATTAAATAAATAATCATAACTAAAAAGTAGTTGATTAAATTAAAAATTAACATAATAGAATGAGTAGTTATTCTCAAGTAAAGTGGTTTAAACCTAGAAGCAAGCAACGAATATAATAAGAAGGAGAAGACCCAATAACACTACAATTACGAAGAGCACATTTAACAAATTTCTTTTGTATTTTTCAATTCTGTTGACATAAGCCGCATAATAAGGATTCCATACAAACGAACAGTATTCCAATTTCGAACGAACAAAAGTCGTATACAATATTTTTCACGTTATGGGATCCACAAGTTCTTTACAGTTTCTCCTTACAAATGACAATATCGAATACATTTTAGGAATAATATATTCAAATTGAGAATGGTAAAACTTGAAAAAAATCGAAGGAGTTATGGTAGCTTAATGCAATTTTTTGGCACATATCTCTCTTTACCTACTATTTTCAAAAATGAATTAACATTTTTAGAAATCCTTTTATTTTTCTGCTGCGGGGACAATTAAATACCCAAAATTTCCCCAATTTCAGTAATTATTATTTTTTTGAATTTTAATCTATCATTTCACATACAAAATTATAAACCGAGATAGTTTTTTTTTATAAAATATAACCAATCTAATTATTTAGGGATGCCGTATATCTTTTTTGAATATAACGTTATTTTAAATTTTTTAGTATTTTAATTTTTTAAAGTTTTGAAAATACTCATAACCATTGGTATTCAAATAACATTATATGAATAGGGTTACCAAATTGACAACACTAAAATTTTAAAATTAAATTATTATTTAAGATAAAAAACATATTTATATAAATATTAATAAAGTTACAACCAAATTCAAATAACATAACAATTGCAAACAATTTCTTAATCACTAAAATAAGTTTCTGAGTCTGAATAAGTGTTAATACATTCATCTACTATTATCTAATTACTAATTTCTTGATTATTGTTGAAAGAGCTGATTGTATTTATATTAGATGAAATTAATGGATCAGAAGAAATTAGGAGTTTATTCATTAAATCTTGATTACAATTTTCTCTGCTATTTTTTCGATTGTGCTCAAGTCTGTTCTTTCTTAATTGTTTTGTGAAGGCATTCTAAAGCATTCACCCGTGCACTCACCTTGTACTAGTTCGCCCTGGTTTGAAGCATAGCCTACTATTATCATACATTTCCAAATATTAAAAATATCAACTGATAATTTTAATAAAAATATCAAATATGGATGATTTTTAAAATCATTATATTTCAAAAGTTGGCATAGAAAACACCTACACCTTTTTATTCATATTTTAGTATATATAACAGAAAATAAGATTATTGATGCATAAAAGTAGTTTTTTGATGTGCCTATTTTTTAAGTACATATTTTGGCTAAAAACTTCACAATTTTTATATACAAAACTGCTTGTTACAGTAAATCGTCTGTATACCTAATCTGTTCCCTAAGCTTACGACTTTGTTTCTCCAAAATAGCTTTCGTATCTTCCAACTCATTTATTCTTTCTCTTAATTCTGTGGACTGTTCTTTGTTTAACTCGCATATAAGTTGTAGCACATACCCAACATCTTTTAGTTTCGTCAGTCTCTTATGTCTTATAATGTCCTTATGTTTTTCTGTGAATTCTTTTCCCTGCCTCAAATTGTTCAATTCTGCCCACGCGAGCACTCGTAGACTGTCCACTGAGTAATTATATTTATCCAGTACGGCCAGTACTTTCTCTGTTCTTGTCAGTGGATTGTCCATTAATAAAGACTTCAATTCTCACCAAGATGGAGCTAAATTCGAATCCCGATTTATATTAACCCCACCACATTATATTTCGACAAACATACTAAAGGCCAACCAGAATGCGGCTGCTTTAGACCTTAAGTACTTTGCTTCTATGCTTAGTGGTTTATTTTTCCACTTTCTACTTACGGAAAGTATTTTATCAAAAATCGAATACCGGCTGCGCCAATTGTTGTGCTTCCATAACATAATTACATATACATTTTTTTTTTTGCATAATTTATTTATTGTATCTTCAATATTTTTGAACTAACAATAATTACTAGTATCTTAAGTCTAAAATAAAAATATACGTTTTAAGTCCAGCCAGTGTTAGACAAAAATAATGTTTGTTTCACGAATTTTGCAATCATTTGCGGGTCATCCCTCTAATGTACGGCCAATAAAAGCAGTATCTCTTCTTTTTAGTCGGATGTAACCAGGTTCATTCAGCATGCTACGCGCCATAGGGTTTGGATGAGATTTAAGCCTCTTTAGACATGTGACTGCGTGTTTCGCTATTTCTGCTTTAACTGATGACATGTTTAGGTCATTGTGGATGTTCGATTTTTTATATATCAGGGAGCAGATGTAATTATACGAAGAATTTTATTTTGGCGCCTTTGAATGTTTTCTACATTACTAGCTGAGGCAGTGCCCCATAACTGAATCCCATAACACCAAATTGGTTTGAGGATCGACTTGTACAGTAGAAGTTTACAATCTAAGCTCAGGGTGGAGTTTCTGCCAATAAGCCAATTTAGTTGTACTGCTTTTAGTTTCATTTGTGTTAACTAGAAATCAATGTGGCTTTTCCAAGTAAGGCGACAGTCAAGATGTATACCCAGGTATTTAACGTATGAAAGCTGTGGTATTATTTGGTTATTTAAGCGAATAGGAGGGCATGAGTCCCTACGCAGTGTGAAAGTTATGTGAGTACATTTTTGTTCATTCACTTTTATTCTACATTTTTCTAGCAATTTTTCCAAATTGAGTATGTGGTCTTGTAAAAGTTGAGATGCTACTTGGGCACTTTCATGAATACTCAAAAAAGCTGTGTCATCTACAAATATTGATGTGGGGACTAGGGTGCTAATTGGCATATCTGATGTGTACAGTAAATATAATATTGGTCCCAAAATACTACCTTGGGGAACTCCGGCTTCAATGAGCTGTGGCGAGCGTAAAAAATCACCTTATTTTAGTGAAAACTTGCGATTCGATAAATAATCTTTTAAAAGCTTGTAAAAGTTTTCGGGCAAGTTCTGCTTTAACTTAAATATTAGGCCTTCGTGCCAAACCTTATCGAATGCTTGAGAAACGTCGATAAAAAGCGCACAACAGTATTTTTTCTTCAAAGGTCTTTCTAATTACATTTACTAATCTGTGTGTTTGTTGGATCGTACTATGTTGTTTTCTAAAGCCGAATTGATGGTTCGGAATACATCCTTTCGCGCTAAGAATTGGATTCAGCTTAGTTATTAAAATTCTCTCAAAAAACTTTGACATGTTTGATAAAAGACTTATAGGTCTGTATGATTCTACTTTTGTGTGGTCTTTTCCTGGTTTAGAAATCATAGTAATCAAGGAGACCTTCCACTCTGTGGGAAAGTACTCAAGACGAAATATGGCATTGAAAACAAAAAGAATAATTCTGTGACCTATACGGGGCAACTCTAATAACATCTTGTTACATGTTTTATCAACGCCAGGGGCTTTTTTGGTGTTTAAATCCGCTATTGCCCTTTCAATATCGCTAAATTCAAATCTTAGGGGTACTTCGGCACGAGTCTCCACTGGTGGCAACTCAACTATATCAGTACACATATTTGGAGTGAAAACCTTTATCAAATGTTTAACAAATAAATTGCCTTTTTCGGTATCATTTATTGCCCAGTCTCCACAAGAAGTTACATATATACATATTAATTTGATTTGATTTAAGCTATTTCTTTAATGAATTAATAATTATTAAGTTCAACTGAATATTAACTTAAATCAACTGCCCATTAACTTGAATTAACTGACCCTGCTCTCTCTACTGCTTGTTGTTTTTAACCGACTTCAAAAAAGAAGGTGATTATCAATTCGTCTGAATGTTGCTTTTTTATGTATGTAACCGCAGAACTCAGCCATTTCTGAATCGATTTTAAAATTTTTTCTTTATTTGAAACGTTATGCTTTCAGGTTGGTCCCGTTTTAAAAACAGTTCATTATATTAAAAATTAAAGGGTGTCCCCATACAACATACATGTTTTTTACGTGTATTGGGAACCGTAAAGCTCCCAACGGCAGAAATTAATAGAAAAATAAATTTAAAGGGTGTCCCCATAGGTGCCGTTATTTGACCTATATATGCCTATCTTTTGAACCGTTATAGACAAAACCTTGAAAATTTTACAGAATGTCGATTACTATGACCGTTATAATAAAATGTATAAATATTCAAAATTTTAAATTAAAGGGTGCTCCAATAGTTCATTTAATTTGATGTATATGGTCATACTTTTGAACTCTTGTACACAGACCGCTGAAATTTACAAAGAGCCTGTATTGCTAAGTCAGCTATAACAAAAAGAATAAAATTGAATTTGGAAATAAAAAGGTCTCCCAATAGTTAATGTAATTCTATGTATGTGGCTAAACTTTTAACTGTTATAGACAGACAGCTGAAATTTTCAAGGAACCTGTATTCCAAAGACCACTATAGCAAATATACAATTTGAATATAGAAATTAAAGGGTGTCCCCATAAATTATGTAATTTAATTTATATGGCCCTATCTCTTGAACTGTAAAACACAAACACTTAAAAATTAGGCAGAATATCCACTACTTACTCTGGTATAATAGCAAGTATAAATATTTGGAATTATAATGTAAAGGGTGTCCCAATAGTTCATGTAATTTGATATATATGGACAAACTTTTGAACCGTAATATACAGACAGTTGAAATTTACAAAGAATCTTTGTGACCAAGTCCTTTATAACAACAGGTCTTTAATTTAAATTTGTAAATTAAAGGGTGTCCCAATAGGAGATGTTATTTGATCTATGTGACCCTATCATTGAAACCGTTATACACAGAGGCTTGAATGGTGTCCCCAGAAAAGACGGATGCTGGTGAAAATAGCTTAACTTTTGAACAGTAATAGGGAGAGGCTTTACATTCACATAGTCTTTACTTTTTTTCCCTCTATGTAATTTTGGCGCATATTTTATTTGGTTTAAATCTAATTCTTACAGATTACTTTTTACATTTTTAGTTTAGAATTGGTGCCCTTCTATCTGTTTTGAAGTCGGTTTTTTTTTGCATGAATTATTATTTTTAAACTTTAAAGCTACTTTATTATTTATGAAAAAAAATTTCAATTTTACCCGCGAGAATATTTACTAATAAAAACTCTAACTCTGTTAACTGAAGTCGGCGGCGTCAACAACTAGTCGGTGACAGTGGCCGGCAGCTGTATTAATGTAATAGTAACAAATTTAAAATAATTTTAATTTAGGAATTGTGTAGATTAAAATAAAATATGTATGTTCATAAATGTCTTAATTTCACAAAAATATTTAAGATACATACTTTTACTTATTTAATTGGAGATTATTATCGGTTATTATATAATTATTATATAGTTATTATTACATAATTCTTATATTATTATTATTATTATTATATAATGATTATATAATTATTATTATATAATTATTGGTTTTGTTACATAATCCTTTACTTGTAATATAAAAATAAAACGAAAATGTGTACGTACGCAAGTGCACTTTATTCCGACAGCTTAGCCGACGTTACTAAGTAAATAAAGCCTTGAAGGCGTTTCAATGCTAATCAACTTTGACTTCTTTCAAAAGAAAAATAAGAAGCAAAAGGGGAAAAAACAACGACTAACCAAACACAACAAATTTACTGTCCAGAATATACACTTCAGTTAACGAAAATTTTGCATTGCATAGTAGTTGGCTTAAAATTAGTCCATAAAAGTTAACATAAAGTTAGTGTTTTTTGTAGTCAGCTACTTATTGTCCGACAGGGTAGTTTAAGTCACAACAGTTCACAGATACTACCTGGACATTTTTAGTAATGTTAGCTTGGTTACAAACAAAATTGGTCCTGCGAGTGTATTTTTTTATGTTTTGAAAAGTGGTAATGGAACAATTATTTATTATTACGTTATAGTATTCTCACTGATATTTATTTCAACAAAAAGATGTGGATGATATAATGTACTAAATAATCATTCTTTAGGACATGCAATTTACAAGAAATGGATATACATAAAGCAAAAATTATAAATTTTGCAAAGAGTTTGCAGAAATAAAATTGCAAGATCTTCTTGAACATATGGCTGAACGTTTATCCAATACGGTTGATGCGGGTCATTTAGAAAAAATTGGAAATTGTAGTATTACTTTAGTTTTTAAAGGGGGTGTGATGGATGTTCTGGTCAAAAGCAGTACAAGCAACGAAATGCCAAAAATTCATCAGATGCTAATTTATTTATGTATCTTTTATTCCATTGCGCTTGACAAAAAGTTATACCGGATTACAGGGTACAAATAGTAAGGCAACAGAAATTAATGTATGGATAAATGAAATTCCCTCTTGAACAAAGTATTGCAGACCAATAAAATTTACATTTAGAAAGGAAACAAAAGGTGACATAAATCAGTTCTGTTTTTGGCGTTGATAGCTGCGGACGCGATTTTTTTTAAGCTCGCATTAACAAAAAACAAAACATACATTGTGTGAATAATTTTTAACACAAAAAAACAAACAAACTGTTTTAATACAACAACAAAGTTGTTTGTAAAATCTTTTTTTTGTCTTTCTCTTTATTTTTACAACGGCAAATTAAATTGCTACTTTAAAAATAAAACAAAAACAATAAAGGCTAATTATCCTCTTTAATTTAAGCAACAAAAATGTTGACAATATTGAATTAAATAAAAACAAAAAAAGATAAGGAGGCTAAAGGAATAAAAGATAGCAAAACAAGTGAGCCAAAAACGGCACCCAATACGTTTAAACCACCACCAATTTTTTTAAGGGATAAAAATTCGAATGGATTAATAATTATCGTAAAGCAGTAACGGAGTTTGAAAGCTGCAAAAAGAACTTTATACCATCAGCTGAAGAGTAGCAATGGCCTACAGGTAGTTATTAAATGTGTAGACTCATATGTTAATCCAGTGGAAATAAAATCTGGCCTCCAACAAGCAGGACTAAAGCTTAAAAGCTTTGACAATCTCAGAAATCGAGAGCGTGTCCCTCAACCTCTATTTCGCGTTGAACTGGAACCTGGGGATATTCGATTGAAGAAGAACGAAACGCACCCCATTTACAATCTAAAATACCTGTTACACCGCAGGATAAGTGTAGAGGAACCACATAAGTGATCAGGACCCGTCCAGTGTTTAAATTGCCAAGAATACGGCCATACAAGGGGTTACTGTAAGTTGCCTCCGGTTTGTGTTGTGTGTGGAGAGCTACATACATTGTTCCGCCCAATGCGACAAACCAAAGGATGACTCGAAGGTTAAAAAATGTAGCGATTGCGGTGGAAATCACACTGCTAACTACAGAGGCTGTCCAGTTTTTTCTATGGTAATTAAGTCAACTCAGAAATTAAATACTCCTGCTAGGCAGACACAATGCCAAGCAAATGCTCAACCAACAACCTAGCATTTGTCATACGCGGATAGCCAATTCTACTCCAAATTTGCAGCGAGAAGCTAAAGAACAAACACCACCTGGTAACTGCAATCGTCTCGAAAAAAAACATCGAGACATTAGTGCATTCGTTAAACAGTTTTATGAGCTCTATGAGCAGCATGATGCCAGAAATGGTTCGCATGCAATCTATGATGTTGCCGGCGGTACTTAAAAAACCATAAACTGTTTAAAAATATGTTTTTGGAACGCAAACGGCTTACGCCTACACAAAAATGAACCCGAGTACTTCTTGAAGAAACAACAGATTGATTTCATGATGACACATTTAACAACAAATAGCTTTTTTAAAATCAACGGCTATATATTATATAACAATAAGACCCCCGTGGTAGAGCATGTGGTGGTTCAGCAATACCTATAAAGGCTCGAATTAAACTTCATTTACTGTGTGATTTTTGTGATGACTACCTTCAAGCCGACTACAACGCTAAACATACGTTTTGGGGATCAAGACTAACTACTCCAAAAGGTCGTGTTTTATTTGACACTATTTCAAAAATGCGTCTGAATGTGATATCGAGTGGACAACCCACCTATTGGCCTACTGATCGAAAAAAAAAATACCTGATGTTATTGATTTTGGCGTGACTAAGGGTATTCCGAGTGAAATGATTAAAGTTGAAGCGTCACTCGAATTATCCTCAGATCATTCATCCACTATTGTCTATATATGGAACCGGTCAAATATTGTGTCACCAACAACTAGCACAAGCATTAATTGGTTGAAATATAGAAAGTATCTCAGTACTCACTATTCGGAAAATATACCGCTAAGAACACCAGAAGACGTGGATCAAAGTCTTATTAATTTTAATCTAATCCTTAAATCAGCTGCCCAACATGCAACAGTAAACCGACAATCAGCTAGATACAATCAAGTTTATTCTGTAGATGTCGAGCGGCTCTTGGCCGAAAAAAGAAAAACTCGAAAAGAGTGGCAATCAGACAGATCTCCTGAACTCAAAAAAAAAAAAAAAAAATTACTTGGAAGACCCCGACGCAACCGCACAATCAGATTATACATTATGGCGAGCATGTAGAAACCTTAAAAGACCAGTCTTACGTAACTTGCGAACTTCTTGTGGAGACTGGGTAAGAAATGATACCGAAAATGGCAATTTATTTGTTAAACATTTGAAAAAGGTTTTCACACCAAATATGTGTACTGATATAGTTGAGTTGCCACCAATTTTTTTAAGGGATAAAAATTCGAATGGATTAATAATTATCGTAAAGCAGTAACGGAGTTTGAAAGCAGCAAAAAGAACTTTATACCCATCAGCTGAAGAGTAGCAATGGCCTACAGGTAGTTATTAAATGTGTAGACTCATATGTTAATCCAGTGGAAATAAAATCTGGCCTCCAAAAAGCAGGACTAAAGCTTAAAAGCTTTGACAATCTCAGAAATCGAGAGCGTGTCCCTCAACCTCTATTTCGCGTTGAACTGGAACCTGGGGATATTCGATTGAAGAAGAACGAAACGCACCCCATTTACAATCTAAAATACCTGTTACACCGCAGGATAAGTGTAGAGGAACCACATAAGTGATCAGGACCCGTCCAGTGTTTAAATTGCCAAGAATACGGCCATACAAGGGGTTACTGTAAGTTGCCTCCGGTTTGTGTTGTGTGTGGAGAGCTACATACATTGTTCCGCCCAATGCGACAAACCAAAGGATGACTCGAAGGTTAAAAAATGTAGCGATTGCGGTGGAAATCACACTGCTAACTACAGAGGCTGTCCAGTTTTTTCTATGGTAATTAAGTCAACTCAGAAATTAAATACTCCTGCTAGACAGACACAATACCAAGCAAATGCTCAACCAACAACCTAGCATTTTTCATACGCGGATAGCCAATTCTACTCCAAATTTGCAGCGAGAAGCTAAAGAACAAACACCACCTGGTACCTTCAAGCCGACTACAACGCTAAACATACGTTTTGGGGATCAAGACTAACTACTCCAAAAGGTCGTGTTTTATTTGACACTATTTCAAAAATGCGTCTGAATGTGATATCGAGTGGACGACCCACCTATTGGCCTACTGATAGAAAAAAAAAAATACCTGATGTTATTGATTTTGGCGTGACTAAGGGTATTCCGAGTGAAATGATTAAAGTTGAAGCGTCACTCGAATTATCCTCAGATCATTCATCCACTATTGTCTATATATGGAACCGGTCAAATATTGTGTCACCAACAACTAGCAATAGCATTAATTGGTTGAAATATAGAAAGTATCTCAGTACTCACTATTCGGAAAATATACCGCTAAGAACACCAGAAGACGTGGATCAAAGTCTTATTAATTTTAATCTAATCCTTAAATCAGCTGCCCAACATGCAACAGTAAACCGACAATCAGCTAGATACAATCAAGTTTATTCTGTAGATGTCGAGCGGCTCTTGGCCGAAAAAAGAAAAACTCGAAAAGAGTGGCAATCAGACAGATCTCCTGAACTCAAAAAAAAAAAATTACTTGGAAGACCCCGACGCAACCGCACAATCAGATTATACATTATGGCGAGCATGTAGAAACCTTAAAAGACCAGTCTTACGTAACTTGCGAACTTCTTAATAATAATCATACAGACCTATAAGCCTTTTATCAAACATGTCAAAGTTGTTTGAGAGAATATTGATAACTAAGCTTAATTCTTAGCCCGAAAGGATGTATTCCGAACCATCACACACAGAATAGTAAATATAATGAAAAAGACCTTTGAAGAAAGAAAAAAATACTAATCTGCGATTTTTATCGACGTTTCTCAAGCATTCAATAAGGTTTGGAACGAAGGCCTAATATTTTAGTTAAAGCTGAACTTGCCCGAAAGCTTTTATAAGCTCTTAAAAGATTATTTAACGAATCGCAAGTTTTTACTAAAAGAAGGCGATTTTTTAAGCTCGCCCCGCTCATTGAAGCCGTAGTTCCCCAAGGTAGGATTTTGGTAGCAATTTTATATTTACTGTACACATCAGATGTGCCAATTAGCACCCTAGTCCACACATCAACATTTGTTGATGACACAGCTTTTTTAAATATTCATGAAAGCGCCCAAGTAGCATCCATATTATAAGACCATATACTGAAATTGGAAAAATGGTTAGAAAAATGAGAATAAAAGTGAATGAACAAAAATGTACTCATATAACTTTCACACTGCATAGGG
This sequence comes from Phasia obesa, assembly GCA_949628195.1. Lineage (NCBI taxonomy): Eukaryota > Metazoa > Arthropoda > Insecta > Diptera > Tachinidae > Phasia > Phasia obesa. The sequence goes on along the minus strand of OX451217.1, from coordinate 95,572,614 downwards.
ACTCATGCCCTCCTCTTCGCATAAATAACCAAATGATACCGCAGCTTTCAGACGTTAAATACCTCGGTATGATTACATCTGCTCCCTGGTATATAAGAAATTCGAACATCCACAAAGACCAAAACATGCCATCAGTCAAAGCAGAAATAGCAAAACAAGCAGACACATATCTAAAGAGGCTTAAATCTCATCCAAACCCTTTGGCGCGCAACATGCTGAATGAATCTGGTTACATTCGACTAAAAAGAAGAGATACTGCTTTTCTTAGCCGTACATTAGAGGGATGATTGCTAAATCCGTGAAACAAACTTTATTTTTGTCTAGCACTGGCTGGACTTAAAAAGTATATTTTTATTTTAGATTTAAGATATGAGTAATTATTGGTAGGTCAATAATATTGAAGACACAATAAATAAATTATGAAAATAATTCTTGCATAAAAAAACCGACTTCAAAACAGATAGAAGGGCACCAATTCTGAACTAAAAATGTAAAAAGTAATCTGTAAGAATTATATTTAAACCAAATAAAATATGCGCCAAAATTAGAGGGAAAAAAAGTAAAGACTATGTGAATGTCAAGCCTCTAAAAAAAGTTAAATTATTTTCACCAGCATCCGTCTTTTATGGGGACACCATTCAAGCCTCTGTGTATAACGGTTTCAAAGATAGGGTCACATAGATCAAATAACATCTCCTATTGGGACACCCTTTAATTTACAAATTTAAATTAAAGACCTGTTGTTATAAAGAACTTGGTCACAAAGATTCTTTGTAAATTTCAACTGTCCGTCTATTACGGTTCAAAAGTTTGGCCATATATATCAAATTACATGAACTATTGCGACACCCTTTACATTATACTTCCAAATATTTATACTTGTTATTATACCAGAGAAAGTAGTGGATATTCTGCCTAATTTTCAAGTGTTTCTGTTTTACAGTTCAAGAGATAGGGCCATATAGATCAAATTACATAATTTATGGGGACACCATTTAATTTCTAAATTCAAATTTTATATTTGCTATAGTGGACTTTGGAATACATGTTCCTTGAAAATTTCAGCTGTCTGTCTATAACAGTTAAAAAGTTTAGCCACATACATAGAATTACATTAATTATTGGGACACCCTTTTATTTCCAAATTCAAATTTTATACTTTTTGTTATAGCTGACTTAGCAATACAGGCTCTTTGTAAATTTCAGCGGTCTGTGTACAACAGTTCAAAAGTATGGCCATATACATCAAATTAAATGAACTATTGGAGCACCCTTTAATTTAAAATTTTGAATATTTATACATTTTATTATAACGGTCATATTAATCGACATTCTCTAAAATTTTCAAAGTTTTGTCTATAACGGTTCAAAAGATAGGCATATATAGGTCAAATTACGGCTCCTATGGGGACACCCTTTAAATTTATTTTTTATTAATTTCTGCCGTTGGGAGCTATAGCGACACAATTTTTTAAAATTTTAATTTGGTGCCCTTTGCGGTTCTTAATACATGTAAAAAACATGTATGTTGTACGGGGACACCCTTTAATTTTTAATATAATGAACTGTTTTTAAAACGGGACCAACCTGAAAGCATATCGTTTCAAATAAAAAAAAAAATTTTTTTTAATTTAAAGAAAAATTTTAAAATCGGTTCAGGAATGGCTGAGTTCTGCGGTTACATACATAAAAAAGCAACATTCAAACGAATTGATAACCTCCTGTTAGCAAGGGTTATAGTTTTAATTCATTTATTAAATCTTATTTCAGTTTTAAAGTTAAATATATATATATATATATATATATATATATATATATATATATATATATATATATATATATATATATATATATATATATATATATATATATATATATATATATATATACATAAAAGAAATGGAAAAATGATTAATGTGTTTCTCGAAAGATCTAGCGCGAATTCATTTTGAACAACGTGCTTTTATATTAAGTAAGTATGTATATTATATTAGAATCAATATTGCCAGATGGGCCAAAATGACACATTCGAACGAAATATGTAACATAAAGTTTAATAGCTAACATTAACATAGCTAACACTCCTTCTTTTTTGAAGTCGGTTAAAAAAGAATGTGTGTGCAGATAAATACGTATTGTTCAGTTTGTTAGTATAATCTATTATCTTCCTATTCTTACCGGTTTTGATTCCCTGAGATGGAGGGGTTTGGACACAGTGGCTATTTCCGTCAAAGAACCGGTTTGATTCCCTGAAATGGAAGGGTTTGGACACAGTGTCTATTTCCGTCAGAGAACTTATATACTAGAAATTTTCACTCAGTCACATTTTCAATATGTTATAAAAATGTTCACAAATACTTTTGGAAAAAAATGTGAACACAGTTTGTTAGTATAATATTTTTACACGAACAAAATGCCTGTTGTGGTTCTAATGTTGCACTTGTTGTAGACTTCCATGTACTTGATATAAATATACATACTTTGGCCAAATTAATCCATTTAATATTATTAATAAAGAAAAAGTTACTTTTCTGAAGTCTAAAAAAAACTATTATTGAAGTAAGTGAAAGACAAAAGCTAAAAATTATTAGACCACAAAAATATTTATCCTGATAAAAACATAAACTTATTGGATTTTTTAAAAATATTATTACAAAAATGCTTGTTTTTTAACACATTAAAAGTTTTCAAAAACATGGATTCTATTTACATTTGATTTTTGTGTGTGAATTCTAATTGAAGACTTGTTGCTTTAAGAAATTGTTTTGTTATGTTTTGCTTTTAATAAAATATGTTTTATTGGTAAAAAGGCGTTTTTTTTTAATTTGACGTTTTTATGACGATATCAATAAGCTAATTTGACGATAATGACGATTTTCCCCCAAAAATATGACTATTTTACTTCAAAATAATCTGGCAGCTATGCATACGACATGTATCGAATCGTAATTTTAAAGAAAATGTAATAGATTTTTACCATATGTTTAATGTAAACAGATGATAAAAAGAAAAAAAACATTAAACAAATTGTGCAGTCGTAAAGTAGCTCTGGGTTGGGGAACATCGTTCGCGTGTCATTGTCGTTATCTTTTAAAGTCAATCAGGCCGTCCTTGTTGCTCGGCCTTCGAGTGGTTTGCGGCTCACTCTCGCACTGGCTGATTGGCTTCCTCGAATAGCTGTACTGCGGTACCGTTATTGGTGTTTGCTTTAATCACCATGTGCAATCGTTTTGGTTATCGTGTATAACCTAACAAATTTTAATCGAAGCTGAATTTGGGACTTCCTATACGAAGGTATAGGTCGCGCAACAGATCCTGAAGGAGGCTAATGGAGTATACCCTGGCAATTTGTGAATATGATTATTCCGCCAACCAAATTTAGAGTTAAAAAAAAAAAAAAAAAAAAAACAAATTGTGCGCAAATATGTACATATTTTAATAAAATTAAATTGAAAAAATAATGAATCCGTCAATGCTATTTTATTTATCCTCATCAGACTCGGAGGAAGAAAGTGTTTTACCTATTAGAAAAGAGATTAGAGACAAAAGCGATCCTTTTTCATTGCCGGCAGCTGCGTAAGACTCATTTGCCTATTTTATAATGTTTTTTAGTGAATATGTTTTTTATTTGTTGATTTAGGACTAGGTATAGACTCACAAAGAAGGCATTTAATTACGTCCTATGTCACATAATCTTTATTGGACACATGTCTACAGCGGTACCACTAAAGCTGCAACTAGCGGCCACACTTTCGCTTTTGGCAAGTGGAAGTTTTCAGTTCAGCGTGGGAAATGATTATTCGGTCGGGTTGGAACAGAGCACAGTTTGCAAAAGTTGTAAGGCATGTAATAAACGAAGTGGAAGCAAAACTTTGCCCAAAGTTTATAAATTTTTGCCTGAGCAACCCCACGCTTGTATAGACCATTTTTTAAGAAATATTAAATTTCTGGAGGTTAGTTTTAGTTCATTTTGGCTATTCGTGAATTACTAATTATGAATTTTTTTCATCAAAGTTGTTGGATGTGTAGACGGCACACACATGGTGGTATTTGGTTATTAACCCCTTGGAAATAAATTAACAGAAATATTAAAATCTTTCAGATTTGCAATAATGAATATAAAACAGTGGCTATAAATCCCAAATACGGTGGTGCAGCACATAACTCATTTGTCTGGAGGCATTCGCGGAAAAAAACTTATTAGAAAACTCTATAATAATAAAAACTGAAAAAATGCTTGGCGTTTAGGTAAGTGAAAATTACATCTACAATTATTTTGTTGTTTGGAAATTAAAAATCAAACAAAGGAGATTCCGGGTACCCTCTTGAACCGTGGCTTATAACACCGTACAGAAATCCAGAGGATGGGTCGATGGAGGCGTACTTTAATGACCTTAATTCTAAAGCATGATGTACAGTAGAGAGGTCTATTGGCATACTCAAAGCAAGATGGAAAGTCTTGAGCAACGAGAAGAGGAGCAGATACAATCCGGAAAAAATGGCACATACATAACTTGTGTATTAGTTTGAAGATTCAAAATTAAACAAACAATTCCGTGACTGAAACTATTCCCATTATACCAGATACTGGAAATGATACACAGCAGACAAAAATTGGACAGAAGAGCAGAGACCACATAAAACTATCCTTATGGAGAAATAAATCTAGCTATTAATTTAGTTTCCGTTAAAAAACGGTTTTAATATTTTATATTTTTTATTATAAATATTTACTTATAACTATGGCTGATTTCATAAACGCAGTTTTCAAAGTAACACTGCAATCAATATAGTTGATAAATGCCTTAGCATTATTTTTTACAATGTCGTGAGTTCATTATTGCAGTGCAACCCTTTTCAATGAGCATCAGTTGCCAAATTTGTGCACTGTTTTTATTTGTGATGTGTTGTGAGATGAGCGGTTGAAATGTATTTTCTTAAAATAAAATGTATTAATTATTTTTCATAATTTAGTAATAAATACCCTAATGTTTTGAAGATCCACTTCACAATATTTTTTTACACACAACAAACGAAAATTACGACAAAGCAATTTTGCGTTCATAAACGCTTAAAAAATATGTTGCAGAATTTGACAGAGTAGTGTTGACGTGCAATATTGCTATGCCTATAACACATACATACTTTTAGTTTGTACTTTTTGTATTACACAGTACAACACATGATTTCGCGACTCAAGTCTGATAATTGTTTATGAAAGTAGTCCCAAAAAGAGGAACTTCTGCATCATTCGTTTGGTCATGGTGCATCAAATAATAATTTAAAAATTAATATCAAATTAGTAAGTATCGTATAGGAGAATTTGTCACGTTTTAGGCTCTTTTGTGTGTCATAGCTCGACAACCACTAGTCCGAATAAGCTCAAACAAATTTAAAAAAATTAAGAATTACAATTCCTTTAATCTGTTCATACAACGTTTCGCTACATAAGCAACAGTTTCGCAGTTATAAGTAAATGTATGAAGGAAAAAACTATTTTTGCCTAAAAAATTTAAATTTTTTAGTTTTAATTCATAAAAAATAAATGTATGAAGATTTTAATATGTTATCTATGCATGGAAACCAAATTTAGGACATTTTCAATAATGACAATACGCTGTTTTGAATTCCTTAGTAAACCAATTTTTTCGATCCAGTTGCCTGATTTTTGGAACGATATGACCACAAACGTAACAAAATTATCCAATTTTGAGCACTTGTTATTTTCCATATTGAAATATTATATGTTTTTGTTGTTGTTGTTATTAACTTTCAAAAACCGAGGAAAAATTAACTTGTAATGACAAAAATCGATCAAAGAACACCTATAAATACTACAAATTTTGCAATATTTTACTGGCACGTACTTATGACACTTTTGTACCGTCTTGGATTTTTTATGAATTAAATAAGAAATCAATTTCTTAGGCAAAAAATTATTAACTATTATTATTCATATTTACTTTCCGTTTATCAGTCACACAAATATATTGACACAGATATATTGAGATGAAATTGTGGTTGCCTAATTCTTTTTCTATTAAGGTTTTGGTTCTATATTTAAATTTTAGGCTAAAGATTACTATTGTGTGAAGAGTAGACTTGTTAAATTTAAAAAAATACTAATTCCATGAAAGAATTAAAAAAGTAAATCCATACTAATTTTAATGAAAATATGATAATTGTATAATTACCAAAACACAAAAATAAAATATTATATAATTAGAAAAAATAAAAAAATGAAATCTAAATTAAATAAATGAATGTTATATATTATAATATAAAAAATTGAATTAAATCACAAATATGACTACTTTATGTGCGTATAATAAACAATAAAAATATGAATAAGTATTTTAATAAACTAACAAATAAATAACATTTAATAACCTAGTATCTGGTTGAATAAAAAAAACTGCTAAGATGTTTTATAAAAAATATTTTTTCTTTCAGGATTGCTGATGCTTAGTGTGGAGTGATTTACTATTTATTATCTGGTTCTTTAAAATAAAGCATTTCAATAACATGTTGTAAATCAAACTTGGATTTCCTGGCTTTTGTCTCACACGTTTTGTACTGCCTGAATAAAACTATTTTTGGAAGAACTTTCCGGATGGTCTCCCCAAGAATATGGTCTGAAAAAAGGGTTTCTTTATAGTTGGCCCTGCTCCAACCAAAGTTTTACGACCAAACTAGGCAATTGAAATAATCACATTACACTCTTTTTACTGCTATTAACAAACTGCACTAATGAAAATATCTACGTTCTTTCAAATTTTAATAAATCTTTCCACAGGGCAAATATTATGTAATTATGATTTTTTACAAAAATCTAAAATTTTACAGGTACCGTGAAATAACTCCCGAATGAAATAACTCCTAATGCAATAACTCCCAATGAAATAAGTCCCAAGGAAAATAACTTCCAAATTAAAAAAACGAGATAACTCCCAACATCAAAATGAAATAAGATCCAAAAACTTAACCGTTAATTCAAAACAATTATATTTTTACAAAAAAAAAAAAAATGAAATAACTCCCAAATGAAATAAGTCCCAACAAAAATGAAATAACTCCCAATACAATTTATATTTGCACCCGGGCACTGTTTTAACCTATATGGTATAACAGGTACCTCCCGATGAAGGAGGTCCATAACTTTGATATCATACCATATATCATAGATATATGACCAAAGCCCGGCTATACAGACAATATTTTGTTAGCGAATCCGCTGTTCCATATACCATAGAGAGATCATTGATCCATCCCGGCCTGTGTAGCCGGCCTTCGGAAGTATGGAAGGGTTTAACCACCACCAACACCGGCTTCGCTTACTAAAGTTTTCCTGTATAGCAGGCCTTCGGCAGGGCACTAGGATTTTCTCCTCTATGGTATAACCAACACCGGCTTCGCTTACTAAAGTTTTCTGCATAGCCGGCCTTCGGCCGGGCGCAAGGATTTTCTACTCTATGGTATAACCAACACCGGCTTCGCTTACTAAAGTTTTCCTGCATAGCCGGACTTCGGCCGGGCTCAAGGATTTTCTCCTCTATGGTATAACCAACACCGGCTTCGCTTACTAAAGTTGTTCTGCCTTCGGCCGAGCGCAAGGATTTTCTTCTCTATGGTATAACAAACACCGGCTTCGCTTACTAAAGTTTTCCTGCATAGCCGGCCTTCGGCCGTGCGCAAGGATTTTCTCCTCTATAGTATAACCAACACCGGCTTCGCTTACTAAAGTTTTTCTGCATAGCCGGTCTTCGGCCGAGCGCAAGGATTTTCTTCTCTATGGTATAACAAACACCGGCTTCGCTGACTAAAAGTTTTCTCTGTATCCAGAATAATGCAATTTTAGTCAAATGAAATAAATACCAATCAAAATAAATGAAATAACTCTCAACAAAATTAAGTTAGGAGTTATTTCATTGCGAAATAATTCCCAATGAAAAATTATGAAATAACCTCCAAAAAATTGGGAGTTATTTCATTATGAAATAACTTCCAATTTGTAGGGGATTTTTTAATTTTTTTCATTTTTTTTGGGGATTTATTTCATTTGGGAGATATTTCACGGTACCAATTTTACATTGGTTTAGGAAAGTTTAAATTTTAATAATTTTGCCTGTTTTAATCACTTGGTAAGAATTTAAATATTCAATTTTGAATAATTGAAATTGTTAAATTTTAAAACTTTGTACTCTGCACACACTACGTGAAATTATTAAATCTTTTAAACCACCAGGAGCAAAATTCGTTTGACCACTTTGGAAGAAAGTGAATTAAGTAGTGATCAATATTTGATAAAAAAATATGGTCTCATGCAGCGTTATAATATTATTAACGAAAAAAAAATCTAGAATATTCTTTTATTTATTTTTTATGATCATATATATTGTCCCTTCCTATCGAATGTTTCCCAATAAAACACTAATTATCTTTGTTTAGCCTTATAACCTGCATTTCCCCTCTTCGCAACCTTTTCCATAACTCTCGTATAATATTCAATTCAAACTATCATATTTTCCCCTGTTCCAATCAAACATTTTATAACAGCCATTTTTTTTCATTTCAATTCATTTATAACTTTACTATATTTTCTTCCAGTATACTATGTGAATGTGGCAACATCACATATTTATTTCTCATATGTTTAACTACTTAACAAAACAAACACGTCGTAAAGTAGCTCTGGGTGGGGGAACACGTGCGTGCGTCATTGTCATTATCGCTTAAAGTCAATCAGGCCGTCCTTGTTGCTCGGCCTTCGAGTGGTTTGCGTCTCGTTCTGGCGTTTGTATTTCGTGGTCAGCTAATGATTGCAGTTTTCTTGCTAGCTTATAATCAGATCCACTAGAAAACATGTACATTCCAAACAGAGCAAAAAACGGTGTTATTCCTCTAGTAGATGAACTGAGGTTCGTAAAGCACATTCGATATCAGGAAGGTACATATCCCAGTCTCTGTGGTCGTCTTCTAAAAATGTCCTAATCGCTGCTAATACAGATTGATTCACTTGTTCCGAAGCGTTCGATTGTGGTGAATATGCAGCTGTTTTCAAGTGTTTTATTGTATAAGACTCTACCAATTCTTGAAATCCTTAATCTCCATTTCTATCGCTTCTACTGCGAGATCTTGTGGTACTCTAGAAAGCATGTCAGCCACGATATTTTCTGATCCTTTACGGTGCTCGATTTCAAAGTCAAAGGAATGTAATTGCAAAGACCACCTGGCAAGTCTTCCAGTCAAATCTTTCAAGTTCATCAGCCATTTCAGACTTGCGTGGTCTGTGATGATAGAAAATGGTATCATTTCGACATAAGGCCTTAAGTTGCGTACAGCCATCACAGCACTTAAACACTCTTTCTCGGTAACGGTGTAGTTACGTTGGCATGGATTTAATTTTTGGGAATAAAAAGCTATTGGGTGTTCCCCATTGTTCGCATTTAGCTGAAACAAGACGGCTCCTATCCCGTAATCTGAAGCGTCGCATTGAATATAAAATCGCTTCGTAAAATCGGCGTGACGTAAAACAGGTGCTGACATTAATGCCTTTTTCAACTTTTCAAACGCTTCAACAGCTTCTGGGGTCATACGATTTTTTTCGATTTCTTTAGTGTGACTGTGAGCGGTGCAGAAATGGTCGCGAAATTCTTGATAAAGCGCCATCCTGCTGTTCCCAAGAAACTTCTCACATCTCTTACGGATTTTGGTAAACGTATTTCCCTAATGGCGTTGACCTGATCTGGATCTGTTTTTAATATTCCCCCACCCACAATAAATCCTAAGTATTTGAATTCTTGAAAACAAAATTGTGATTTTTCCATTCCAATAGTCAATCCTGCTTCTCTAAGACAGTTAGTAACTTGCTCTAATAGCTTGATATGCTCCTCAAAAGTACTCGAAATTATCAATAAATCATCTAAATAAGTAAAAATATTTTCTTTTAAACACTTATAATCTTATCCATTAATCTTTTTTTTATGATTTCATTATTACTTATCACCACTAAAACTTCTAAAACATTCTAACAAACGAAAAACACCTGCAGACGGACACACTTACCTAGCTAACAATAAAAGACAAAAATACTAAATTATCAACTGACCTCAAATAAATATATCAGGTAGCAAGCAATCTACCTGTACAAGACCATTTAAATAAACACCACCATAATGAACAATTACCTGAACTCATTACTATTTATACTAAAGCAGATAATACTAACTCTCAAGTACCATTTTAAACTCGGCTTTAAAATGATGTCTTTACATCGAAAGCGCTCGCCAAACGTACCAAAACAACAGCCAGTGACGACGGTCTTCACCGAAAGTTATGACAACAGTATTTTATTTACTGGCGGAACAAATCCAATCAATTTAATACCAGACAGCTAGTCAAGCTAAGGTACTATTGAATAAAATGACTAACAAAACACTACAATTATACAAGACAATTGCAAACATACGTTACAATAGACAATGTCTTGACAACAATATTACCCCACGTTACGTAACAGTCAACATCACGGCCAAAACATATGCTTCTGAACAAGCTAAACGTAAAGCACAACTGACATGGATAAAGACAGAAATACGATCACTTTACATTAAAAAAGACAAACTTAACAAAGAAATATACAAAATTCATGCAGACTTATTGACCAGACATCATATATACCATTTATTTTCTCTATTTCTACACTATTTACACGAAAGGATACAAAATCAGATGACTGATAAATACAATCGGATGGAACGAAAAATTACAAAACTTACAAAACAGTCTGACAACCGTACCAACAGAGAATTTTACTCACGCGTCAAAAACCTCACAGACATACAATTCAATGACAACGAGACAAAACTAATAGAGAAAGGACTAAAACATAATTTACCTTATGACAAAATTCAAAAAACAATTGAAACCCAAATTGTAGACGCCGAAACAACTATTAATTACTTACCGACTGAACGCCAAGAACACATGAGACATAAAGTAGCCGACGTACTCGAAAAAACAATAAAACAACACAATGAAACAAAAACAAATCCTATTGAACATATAACTACTAGACAACTAAAGGCAAAATTACAGAAGAATAACCTGATACTTACTAAAGCAGATAAAGGAAACACTTCTGTAATAATGTACAAAAAAGACTATATAGACAAAACACACCAATTCATACAACAAACTAATTGTACAAAATGATCCTACCGACACCTTCCAGAAGGAAATACGTACTCTGCTAAAACGCTGCAAAACGTTTACTGACGGAAAAATATACAAATACATGAACCCAGGACCACCAACACTCAGAGCACAACCGAAAATACACAAAGAAAACATACCAATGAGACCTATCGTAAACTACAGACCTGCTCCAGCATATAACTTAGCCAAACATCTCACCACCCTACTTAAAGAAAAACTAAACTTAGAAAATACATACATGATACGTAACACACCAGACCTCGTCAACAAACTTAAAGACACTAAAATAACCGAAAACACGCGACTCGTTTCATTTGACATTAAGGACCTTTACACATCAATACCTACACGCGAAACCCTAATAATCCTACGAGACACACTCGCCAATTTATACGACATACAATACGCCAATGAAATTATGGACATCGCAAGGACGATAATAAAACAAAACTATTTCAGATTTAATAACTCCTTCTACAAATTACCAGACGGACTTGCTATGGGAAACCCAACATCCGCAATCTTTATGGAAATTTTCATGCAACACTTTGAATCAACACACGTGAAAACACTAATGGAAAAACATAAAATAACTAACTATCATAGATACGTTGACGACATCATATGCATTCTTGAACACGACAATGCCGAAGAAATCCTGACAGACTTAAACACTTTTCATAAAAACATTACCTTCACAATGGAAAAGGAAAAAGACAAATCTTCACATTATCTTGACATTACAATAACAAGAGAAACTAACTCTTTAACCTTTGACATTATAGAAAACCAACCACAACAGACACTACTATCCACGTCACATCAAACCATCCTATGCAACATAAACTCGCAGCATTTAGACATATGATACACAGACTTAAAATAATCCCACTCAGTCCGGATAAGTACAACAAAGAACTTAGCACAATTTACGCTATAGCTAAAAATAACGGTTACAAAAGCAGTACTATCGACAAACTACTAAGACAATACAGCACTAGGAACGGAGGGAGAAAAGACGAAGAGTCAACCAATACAACACCACGTCGACACGTTTTTACCTACACAGGACCAGAAATATATAGGTTAACTAACCTCTTTCAGAAGGAGGGACTACTTATAGCATTGAAAACCAGCAACACTCTACGACATAATCTCAAGACATCAACAGAAACAACCGACAAATTTAACAATAGCGGAGTATACAGACTTACTTGTACCTGCAACCATACATATATAGGACAAACGGGACGAACACTAAAAACAAGATATACAGAACACATGCGCTCGTACAAACGAAAAAGAGAGGACTCCAACTTTGCACTACACCTTGAAACTCACGAGCATATACCAAGGAAAATAGATGACTGTATGACATTGCTACATCCTAGCAAAAAAGGACGAAGACTAGACATTCTTGAAAACATGGAAATCTACAAAACGCGAACTTTTAACGGAGATATTATTAACGAACAGGTAAACACAACCTCAGATACAATTTTCACACCACTAAAACTTCTAAAACATTCTAACAAACGAAAAACACCTGCAGACGGACACACTTACCTAGCTAACAATAAAAGACAAAAATACTAAATTATCAACAGACCTCCAATAAATATATCAGGTAGCAAGCAATCTACCTGTACAAGACCATTTAAATAAACACCACCATAATGAACAATTACCTAAACTCATTACTATTTATACTAAAGCAGATAATACTAACTCTCCAGTACCATTTTAAACTCGGCTTGAAAATGATGTCTTTACATCGAAAGCGCTCGCCAAACGTACCAAAACAACAGCCAGTGACGACGGTCTTCACCGAAAGTTATGACAACAGTGTTTTTGTTTATTTCACTGTTTTCATCAGCATTTATCGTAACGTAAGCATTTCTACTGCTTATGTTCGCACTTTTATCAACAATATTTAAATTTGAGTGACTCGTAAATGAGCTCTCGCTCTGAACTATTGGTTTCCCTTATTATTCAATTAATAATGCCGTTGTAAAAAAGAAAAAAAATAGAACAACTTCGTTGTTCTATATCAAACAGGTTTTATTGTTTTTGTTTGTTTATTTTAAATTCACTCACTAAGTTTTGTTTGTATTATTCGTTTTTGCGAGCTTAAAAAAACACGTCCGTTCTATTAGACGAATAACTGCATAGTCTTTGTGTCGCATTACATAAGCCAAATGGCATCACCCTAAAGTGGTACAATGGCCTACCGGCTACTGTAAACGCTGTATAACATTTACTTTCTTCGTCTAACTCTATTTGCCAGAAGGCGTATTTGAGGTCGACACTACTTATGAAATGGGTCTCGTCTATTCTACTAAGGATGCCATCTATATTTTGGAATGGATACGCATCTTTATTGGTTAATTTGTTTAACTTCCTGGCATCTAAGCAGAATTGATTTTTGCCTGCTTTTCTTAATACTGTGGTTCGGTTACTCCATGGGCTTTCGCTTGGTTCTATTACTTTCAGTTTAAGCATATTATCTATTTCTTGATAGGTTATCTGTTGAATGGCTGGGGAAGTAGGGTAGTAACGGTCCTTTATGGGTACAGCTTCCTCAACTAATTTTATTGAATGTTTTTCTAACCTGGTCATACCTAAACCTTTTTCCTCAAAAGTGTCAAATGTCTTAATAGCGTTCTGTAATAGTTGTTGTTGGTCCTCCGTAAGGTCGTGTGGTTTCATCTTATAATCACTACTTGTATCTGCGAAATCTTCTTAATTTTCTGCATATTTAACTCTTCGACTCCTACGACCTCCGGGGCTAAACCAAAACTTCTCCAGAAATCTATTCCCGTTTAACTCTACGCCGCTTCGTAAATTTCTCCCGGACCTTTCTTATCCGTCTTGAAATATACTTTTGCCTAGAATCGTTACAAAAATTTTGTTCCCTAACCTTATTATAATTCTCCTGCGTAATATATGTATGCACTGGTAAATAATGTCTCAGTTCTCGCACAAAATTATCCATTTTCTTTGCTTAATATTTGAAGAGGTAGTCTTCTCGGACTGGCATAGATTCCACATCGCTACCAGGCCCCGACTCCAGTTTCCCGATTGACATATCGGAGATTTAGGGGTTATGACGTTAGGCTTACCACACCTATAACAGAAAAGATTTCTTTCTGTCGCTGGACAATCAACAAATATGTGACCTGTATTCCTACAGTTCCAGCACACAACGGGTTGCTTTCTTTGTGGATCTCGACCAGAAGCCATTTCATCCAAATTTATTGGTTGCTCATTATCTTCCTCCAATTGGTCAACATATATTTCACTCACATATTTTGGATTGCGTGGTGGTGGTAGAGTTTTTATTTCTCTTTTTGGAAAGTATCTTTCTGCCTCGTGATATTCGATTCTCAACTGCTCTACAGAGGCCAAAGCTATAGGGTAAATTACTTTGCCTAAACTTTCTTTATTCTGGGATTGGTTGAACTAGCTTTGAACGAATTTAATTCATGATATAAAAATAATTATTATTATATTATAATTGAGATAGGTCAACAAATTGAGACCTACCAACATTTCCACCATTATTATTCATATTTACTTTCTGTTTATCAGTCTTTGCTATTTTTGGTAAATAATAATAGTATAAACATGCATACACAAACATACATACATGAAAATGAAAACAAACCAAAATAAGAGTACAATGGAAATGTAAACAAAACAAATATGAATTAAAAAAGTATGACTTGCATTTCAAGTGACTGGTGTCAATTGATATGGGTCACTAGAATGCATAAGTAGAATATAAGCAATTTTGTAAACGAATAATTTTCAAGTAGGGCAATTAGTTAACACAGAATAGGAGAAATAGAATAAGAAAACACAAAATTAAAATAGTATATAAGCTGAGACAAAATTTAAATAAAACCAGAAATAAGACTAACTTAAAAAAAAGAGTTTGAATTTTATTTCTCAAAATACTTCGGCAATTGACTTTGTCATCACTATAGAGCCAACTACGTTTCTAAGGCTCTATAATAAATTAAGAAACCTATAGGGTAAAGATATAGAAACAGCAAATAATCTACACTCGCTAAGGACCCACCACATCATAACATTAAAATTTGTACTGCATTATTACATGGCGATCCTGCCCGACTGCAAAATTAAGTACTAGAGCTGAAGTCCCTATTAAGTTATTAAAAAAAAAATTTTTTTGATGGTTGATAAAAATTAAAAAAAGAGCCCAAATAGAATTTACACACAAAGTTATGTAAACAAAATATAAAATTTGAGGGTTACTCACTACAAGATATAAAAGAAATCGAAAGTAAAATCTTACAATATTTAAAAACAAGCAACATGGCATCGTTTGGCATTTTTAATGCATCGAAGATAATACCTGAGTTTAATGGAGACTTCAATCAACTCAATAATTTCATAGGCATAATTGATTTCTATGCTGAAACACTTAAAGACACTACAGAAATTAACA
The DNA here is from genome assembly GCA_949628195.1 of Phasia obesa. Classification (NCBI taxonomy): domain Eukaryota; kingdom Metazoa; phylum Arthropoda; class Insecta; order Diptera; family Tachinidae; genus Phasia; species Phasia obesa. The sequence goes on along the minus strand of OX451217.1, from coordinate 95,556,923 downwards.
AGTTAATCAAATTTGTTCTGGCCACTAAATTGTCAGACAGAGTAAGAAACAAACTGATTTTAGAAGAGACACCAAATACGTTGGAGTCATTTAAACGCATATTTGGAAAAGTGTTTACTCCAAGGAAATCTCTGTCTACAATACATAGTGAGTTGGCAAAACAGGTACAAGGTAATAGTTCAGTGGTACAATTCGCCAACAAAATTTAATCTCTCGTAGCATGAATGAATTACAGAGTTAGGTACCCAAAATAGGGAAACAATTGTTAGGGTGAATGAACAAGTAGCACTAAGTACTTTCAAGGACGGTTTAAATGAACCACAGAGAACAACGGTAATGGCTGCTAGACCTACAAGTTTGAACGAAGCAATTCAAATAGCAGCAGAAGTAAAGCCACAATCCAAACCTATAATGCATTACAGAAGACAATTTGATTACAACAGACAACGTAACATGAGCAATATAAATACTTACAATAATAGAGGTAGTAACAACATTCAGGGTTATTACAACAATAGAGGTAGAAACAACAATCAGGGTTATTACAACAATATGATGTAGTAACTGTAGTCAGGGTCATTACAACAAAAACTCTCAAGGAAACAGTTAACAAAGTCAAACCCACTCAAGAACTACCAACAACCACAGAAATGACAAATTTGGGAATAATAGAAATAGAAATCAAGGGAGAATATACATCACCCAGGAGCAGGGAAACGAGATAGGCACCTGCAATCCTCAACAGTAGATTTCACCGAAGATGTAGGAGATCTAAAATATGAAAAATAATATACTTTGAAAACTTACAACTCACGTATGAATGCACCACATTTTGTGACATTTAAAACTGATGAAGAAATTTTCGTAAAATTTTTGATAGACACAGGTGCAGATATTTCAATATGTAAAGAAAATTTTATAGGAGGTAGAGAAATAAAAGAACATAATGCTTGCAGAATTACGGGTATTGAGAATAAAGCAATACAAACAATGGGAACTGCAATGTTGAGACTAGTATATCCAGAAATAAACTTTGAATATCAAATAGTGAAAAAGGAATTTCCTATAGCAACAGACGGTATACTCGGTAGAGATTTTCTTACTAAATATTTGGCAAAAATAGATTATGAATCTTACACTTTAGGCATCATAGTAAATGAGACTGAATACGTTTTACCATTAAGAGCAGATATCAATAAAATCACAATACCACCTAGAACTGAAATAATACAGGCAATAAATGTACAGCTAGAAGAGGACGGCATTGTATGCGCAAAACAAATATGTAACGACATTTTTGTCAGTAACACAATAAATCCAAAACAGGGAACAAAACACGTTAGAATTTTGAATGCATCAACTGAGGAAGTCTCTATATCGTAATTAGATTTACAAATCAAACCTTTATCTAATTATAACATTCTTTATGAAAAGAAGGAACTCACAAAAGATAAACAAAAAGCTAGATGGGAAAAACTAAAGAAATTACTGAGTATAGATACAATCGATTTCACAGCTAGAAAAACCATAGAGGGTATATGCAAAGAATTCCATTTCATCTAGAAGGAGAATATCTAACAGCAAATATTTTCTATAAACAAAGACTACAAACTGTGGACAATGCCCCAGTTTACCCTCGGAACTATAGATTATCGCAATCACAGCAGGAAGAAATCAAAACTCATAAATTAATAGAAGAAGATTTGGTTTAACCATCTGTCAGTCTTTAGAATTCTGCATTATTTTTAGTCCCAAAAAAAAGTGATACTGATGTGTTTGGGTGGTGACTCTATTTTTACTTATTTAAACATTTTATTCTCGTATAAGCTCAACATTGTCAACACTGTCGTTGTAAGAAACAAATGTACGCTCTCATATAACTTCTTTTAAAGAGAACAGTGCGATTAATGAATTTAATGGAATTAGACCTGTGTATAAACCAAAAGTTGTAAAATAAATTAAAGAAAAAGAAAACAAAAGTTACAAATCATTTAAAAAGGAAAAATCTAGCAAGTATTTTTTACATAAGTTATGCATTCCAGCATTGTGTGGTCATATTAAAGAACAAAATTAAGCTATTTGTGCGTGAGCTTTATTTATGATAGTTTTGTACACACAAATATGTACAAGTGTTTCTTCTATTTGAAATAATACTCTAATCTAAAAATGTTGACCAAAACTGCACCAACCCCAGGACTCTTATTTGTGCCCCTTCCCAACATTTGGTTCTCGAACCGGATTCAAGAACCCCCAAAATTATAATTAACATCGCAAATAATTGTTAATTTAAAATAAAAGTTTAAAGTGCATTCCCCAAAACTCTAAAGTGCAAAACATCAAGCATTAAGGTATGCATATCGTTTTTTATTAAAATTTTCATAAGACAAATTTATAAAGTATATGCACATACATAAATATAAAAATACGTATGTATGTATGTACATACAAACATATCCCGAAACAACGTATAAAAAAGTGTGCTGTTATAAAAACATCAAAAAATTCCCTTCAATTAAACAATAAAATCCACAAGAGACACAAAATAATATTTTTTAATAACTCCGAATATTTCTTTGACTCATAATCCACTACATGTTAACTTTCATTATTAAAGGTGAAAGTTACATAAGAGAGATTGACTTATACAAAGCTTTTTCAACAATTCTCATACTAAGTGGCGACAACACAACAAAACATAAGCAATCGTAGTGATTCTGCCGTAAATAACAAAGCATGATCTACTCTTAAATTGAGTTTATTCACTAAAAGCTTTTTGTTCCTACTCGTTGTGTTAAAAACAGAAAAGTTCATAAATAAAATAAACACATCTAAATTAAAGTTAATGAACATAAGGAGAAAACTGCCTGTGCGTTTTTGTCTTTGCTGGATATATTTAACATTAAAAAGCTTGACAGTAACTAACAAAAGTTTTTTACACTAATTCTTAAAAAAAATAAAAACATTACAGAAATATTATTTAACAAATTGTACCACTATAATTTAAAAATAAATACATATTTGTATAAGTTAAGTCACGCATATGGTGTAAGCATATTTTCATGTAAATATACGTTGTTATACTTATGTTCAACTTTTATAAATTACCCCTCGACTTTACTATAACAGAGTTGCTAAAAACCCAATAATGTCACTACTAGATAATTTTATAAAAACCTCGGATAAGGTAGTAGAATTTAAAGCCTACTTTGGTGGCCTCCCGGGATCTAATCACACGATTTACACATTAGACATTCATAAAGATAAAATCCTTCTACTTTGGGCTGCTTTTGAATTAGCTTACGATAAAATCCTTATAGAATATGAATCTTTGGAAGAAGAAGTGAGTTTAGAAACCCTGAAAGAAAGGTTTTATAAAACTTAAGCTTCTCACGTTCGGGCTCTATCACAAGCTAAAGAAATTTTAGACTCGCTATCAAAGCAAGACGCTCGAAACAAAACTTAGAAACTTCGGAAGAGGAACGGTCCACTTTACTCAATTATCCGATTCAGATATTCTGTTACGGTTTTCTGATCTCGCTAGAGCAATACGAATTATCTCATATATTTTCCGTTTTTATAAGACTTCTCACCCACTCTTGAAGCAGTCTTTCGACTGTACCTCTACAGAACTGCAGCATTTAGAGATCAAATTTGTTAAATATCGACTGGTAGCTCTCTGCCAGAGATTGTATATTCCGTTATATCGAAGACAAACATTGGCACGTAAAAGTAATATCCTTACGTTTGACCCATACATTGATTCGAATGAGTTGCTCAGAATAAACGGTAGGTTAACTCAATCCCCCACTTTATCATATGAAGAAAGTTTTCCAATAATACTCCCCTACGAAGGCCGATTCACACGTCTTTATATAGAGTTACTCCATAAGTACTCAATTTGTGGTGGCAACTCTCTTCTTTTACGTCTAACGCGTTTAGAATTCTGGGTCCCAAAAATTAAAAATCTAATAAAAACTACTATTTTTAATTGCAAGAGTGCATCAAACAAATTATGGCTGCACTACCCCCCGAAAGAACCAGACTTTCGCGACCCTTTACTAAAACTGGCATCGATTTCGCAGGGCTTTTTAATATTAAAACGTTCGCAGGACGAGGATGTAAGATCACTAAAGGCTACGTCTTAGTGTTCGTGTGTTTCTCAACGAAAGCTATACATCTAGAGGTAACCACCGAATGAAAATGAGCCTTCGCTCATTTTTTCTCACGACGTCGAACTCCGTGTGCTGTCTTCTCCGACAATGGGACAGCCTTTGTACGAGCTTCAAACATACTTCAACAAGATCAAGCGAGTTTTCTCAACTTAGTAAGACAAAATCTTCTATCCCAACAGACTTTCTGAAATATCGAATGGCATTTTATTCCAGCTGGTGCGTCTCACAAGGGTGGCCTCTAGGAAGCGGGCGTCAAAAGCTTTAAAGCCAACCTTAAGATGATAACCCATGCCCTTTTTCATTAGAGGACTTTGCCACAATGCTTGCACGAATAGAAGCCTGCCTTAATTCCTGTCCATTGAGTCCAATGTGTGAAAACCCGGAAGACTTATGTGCCTTTACACCAGGACACTTCCTCATTGGAGCTCCTCTGCTATCACCCCCCGAACCTGACTTCAGTAGCCATTCAGTGAGCTATATAAACCGCTGGCAAAAACTTAATGTTCTCCACCACAAATTTGCGTGTAGATGGAAGAGAGAATACCTACAAGAAATGCATAAACGGATTAAATGGAAATATCCCGAACGAAATTTTGCAATTGGTGACCTCGTCGTTGTCGAAAAAGATAACCTTCCTCCTCAAGATTGGCGTATCAGACGAATAGTAAAATTACACCCCGGTAAAATTACACGTCCTTGTTGTTTCTATACGCACTTCTTCAGGTCTTATTATAAGGCCGATTGTAAAACTAGTCCCTTCTCCCCATACTACTTAACATTATTCTCATATTGTATTTTTGTTGTCAGCACTATGCCAAACCATTCCCGAAGTATTTCACCTATTGAAGAACGTCCTCGTCATCCTAAAACCTATATTATTAAACTTCCAGACTGTCGTTTGTGTAAGAGAGACCACCCACAGGAAACCACAAGTCGTTAAAAAACATGGGTATTGTGAAAATTGTCTGGCACATAGTCATTTAATTCGCATGTGTCGCAGCATAGATCGATGTCGCCAATGTGGCGGACGACACCACACATTATTGCATCGACACGTAAGACTTCAGCACGTTTCACGCCATAATGACTCAGTCAACAATACTGCGACTTTGACTCCTTCTGTAACTTTGATCCCTACGGTCATCATTAAACTAAAATTTGGAAACACATGGAGTAATATCCGAGGCCTATTAGACCCGTGTGCTGAACGTAGCAAAATTTGAGAATTCATACCCAAACGTTACAATCTGCCAATTGACACATCAGGATCCGATCGTTATTGCAAAATTGTTTTTAAGCCTAATTTTGACGATCATCCAACATTATCAGCTACCTTACAAATCGTTAACGATTTGCCACGAAAGCTTCGTTCCATAGATCTTGATGAGCGCATCGATGCTCCTTAAAAAAACCTACGTTTGGCTGACCCTAAGTTTTATACATCATGTGACGTCAATATTATTCTATCTGCTGACATATATCCGCAAATCGTTAAGGCAGGTATTAATCACGAGACTCTTAGCACACCCATGGCGCAAGATACTCATCTAGGATGGATCTTGATCGGAAAATTTGGTATCTAAGTGTTATTTAAGCTTAACCCGGTATTTATTGAACATTTACTTTCAATATTTTTGAATTTCGTGAATATAACTTGATGAATTTAAAATCAACAATATTTCCCCTATTATATTTTTAATATTTTTATAATTATAATTATTTATATTAAATAACATTTTTTATATATACAAATAATTATATACTATAGCCGTTAAGCTCTGATGGATTTGAATTTTATATATATTTTCTAACACTCCCCCCTCTTGCAAGTATTTTTTACATAAGTTATGCATTCCAGCATTGTGTGGTCATATTAAAGAACAAAATTAAGCTATTTGTGCGTGAGCTTTATTTATGATAGTTTTGTACACACAAATATGTGCAAGTGTTTCTTCTATTTGAAATAAAACTCTAATCTAATAATTTTGACCAAAACTGCATTAACTCCAGGACTCTTATTTGCGCCCCTTCCCAACATGATGAAAAGAAATGGAGGTTAGTTGTTGATTATCGTCAATTAAATAAGAAATTAGTTAATAACAAGTTTCCATTAACACAGTTAGATGATGCATTGGATAGGATAGGAAGAGCAAAATACTTTTCAACATTAGATATGACATACTCATTTCACCAAATAGAACTAGAACCCAAATCTAGACAACTTACGGCATTTTCCACAAATAATGGACACTATCAATTTAAAAGATCGCCTTTTGGTCTCAAAATATCTTCTAACAGCTTTCAGAGAATGCTGACCATAGCATTAACAGGTTTAGATTCTAATGCATTTATATACGTAGATGATATAATTGTTTTTGGATGTTCCTTACAATACCATAATGATAATTTAAGAAAAGTTTTTGAAAAATTTAAAAGCCGCAACTTTAAATTAAATCCAAGTAAATGTAATTTCTTGAAACCAGAAGTAGTTTATTTAGGACATTTTATGACAGACCCAAATAAGAGTAAGGTACTTGAAACTTACCCAATTCCAAAGAAGCAGATGAAACACGAAGTTTCGTAGCTTTTTGCAACTATTATAGACGTTTCGTCAAAGATTTTGCACAAATAGCTAAACCTCTTAATGACTTACTAAGGAAAAACCAAAAATTTGTTTGGAGAGAAAATTGCCAAAAGTCTTTTGAAATGTTAAAATCTATTGCAACGAACCCACCAATATTGCAATACCCCGAGTTCGGTAGAAAATTCAAAGTAGTGACTGATCACAGACCACTAGTATCATTGTTTACCCACAAAAACCCTTCATCGAGATTAACAAGGGTTAGATTAGATCTCATGGACTATGATTTTGAGATCATATCCAAACAAGGAAGAATAAATACTAATGCAGATGCTTTATTAAGAATTAAAATAGATTCCGATAATTTAAAAGAACTGGGGGCTAATTCTCGCAGTCGAACTCATGCGAGATTTACTCGAAGTTGCGATGTTTTTTACTTTTGGGATTCTGCCACTCGTTTTCGAGTAAGTTGTATCGATATTTCTGATCATGGCACTCGATAGCGAGCTTACGACGTAACCGTACGAGTTTAAGTTCGATAGCAAATTTGATGTCGAAATTTTGTTTTAAAATAGTTCGTTGGATAAAAAGAAAATGTAAACTAAATTTTTTATATTTTTTTCATATTAACTTATTTTTATTACAATTATTAGGTAAAATACAACAAAAATAAATTTTTGAGCAAAATCAAATTGTTGCTGATATTATGTCTGAACACAGCAAAAGGTGTTCTACCAAATACATGTGAAGGAAAGGAAACGGCTAATAGACTTTGGGAAACCTTGACCAATAAATTAAATGCTTCTGGTCCACCGTTAAAAGATGTAAAAGCTTGGCGAAAAATTTCTCTTGTCTCATCCCAACCATCGGGACTGAATTTTATAAATTTTAGACACAGCTTTTTTTCCATTTCTTCCAGCTCTCTTGCGAGTGTTTTTGATAATATGCTTTGGCTAATGTCGATAAAAAAATCATTCCCGGCGGTATTTTGAAAGCCTCCGGAATCCAAAAGCAATAAAGTAGTGGCCAACTGTATTTTTGGTGGTACGGCAGTTGTCAAATGTGCCGCAAACTCCAACTCCTCCAAAATATAGTGTTTGTGTTTAACGGTTCAAAAGATAGGTCCATATAGATCAAATTACATGATTTATGGGGACACCCTTTAATTTCTAAATTCAAATTGTAGACTTGATATAGTTGACTTTGCAATACAGGTTCCTTGTAAATTTCAGCTGTCTGTCTATAACAGTTCAAAAGTTTGGCCACATACATACAATTACATTAACTATTGGGACACCCTTTTATTTCCAAACTCAAATTTTATACATTTTGTTATAGCGGACTTAGCAATACAGGTTCTTTGTAAATTTCAGCGATCTGTGTACAACTGTTCAAAAGAATGGCCATATACATCAAATTAAAATTAAATACTTCATGTATTTATAAATATTTATACATTTTATTATAACGGTCATAGTAATCGATGTTCTGTCAAATTTTCAAGGTATTGTCTATAACGGTTTAAAAGATAGGCCCATATAAGTCAAATTACGGAACCTATGGCGACACTCTTTAAATTTTAAATTTATTTTTTTTATTAATTTCTGCTGTTGGGAGCTATAGCGACACGCAATTATTTAAAATTTTAATTTGGGAGCTATAGCGACACGCAATTTTTTAAAATTTTAATTTGATGCCCTTTACGGTTCTTAATACACCCAAAAACATGTGTGTTGTATGGGGACACCCTTTAATTTTTAATATAAGAAACTTTTTTTTTTAAATAAAAAAAAAATTTTAAAATCGGTTCAGAAATGGCTGACTGCTGCGGTTACATATGGACATAAAAAAGCAACACTAAGACGAATTGATAACCTTCTTCTTTTTTGAAATCGGTTAAAAATAGATTTACGTCCATGTCATCGATTAAACAAAAAGAAAAACTCTCAAAGTTAAAAAGAAATTGGCACTTCTGTTGATAATATTTTTTTTTTTGCTTTGTAAGCATATGTTTTTTGTTTACTTATTTCTAGTGTTGATAAAGTCTTTTTTTAATCTTTTACAACACTACTAAAAAATCGATTCGCAATGTATCGAGTCCCATCATCAGAAAAACTCGTACAATCGAAATTAATTTAGATACGAATTTATTTCGATCACGAGGTTCGTAATTATCCCCCTGATCTATAAACGTAATGACTAGAAAAATGACTGAAAATTTAAGGAGAAGAAAAGTAGTTAATAAAGAAAATAAAAAGATTAAAAAATGAGATTATTAAGGAAAGAAACAGTGACAGAGAGACTGATCACATTTACATATGGAATAGCAAAATCCGAGATTACAATTTGTTGTAGATAAAATAAATAGAAGCATGCTGAAAATTGAAATTTTAGGAAATCGCGTAATAATATCTAGTAATGAAAATGCATACTCGAATTTAGGTTCAGTCTTGCAGAAGTTAACGGAGTATTTACGGGATAACCAAATACTCACATAACGCTAGCAAATTATGATGAAATATTTAAATATGTGCACGAAAGGAGATTTATATAAATGTATAATAGCATACAAAATAAATGTAAACATAGGCAGAGACCTATAGAAATTATATTGTTTAGACAACCAGAAAAGATATTGGGAAAAAAAGACAAGAAGAAATTATTAAGGAATATCATGAAACTCTACATGGCGGACATGCGGGAGTGCGTAGAACAGTCATTAGAATAAAACAGAAGTACATATCGAAAAGTATGTACAAAATTATTAAATATTTTATCAGTCATTGCGAATCTTGCAAAAGAAATAAAATTATTAAACATCCAAAGGCACCATTTCAGATTACTAATACACCTACAAAACCATTTCAAGTAATACAACTAGACACGGTAGGTCCATTAAAAGTATCATATGGATACAGATATATGTATATTGACACACAATGTGAGTTAACTAAATACATTGACGCATACCCAATAGAAACTACAGAAGCATCTGAGATAGGAAGAATATTAGTAGAAAAGTTTATATTAAAATATGGATTTTTGATACGGTTAAAACAGATAGGGAAACTGAATTTATAAACAAATTATTTAAAAAATATGTACACTCATGAAAATTAAACACATAACTTCGACTGCATATCACCATGATACTTTAGGTAGTATTGAGAGGTATCATAAAGATTTAAATGAATACATGCGTTCCTACACGGAACAATACTATTGGGATGAATGGATTCCATATTATACATTCGCGTATAATACCACTCCACATACAGCCATATATTTTACCCCATTTGAACTGGTATATGGTAGATTAGCGTCAATGCCAACCGAAGCCATGTCAGATGATAAATTTTACAATTATGAAGATTATGTAACAGAATTAAAAATAAAATTAAAACATGCACATGAAATGGCAAACAAAAACTTATTGAAATACAAAATAAAACAGAAAATTTCTAAAGATAAGAATACTAATAATATTAATATAAAAATAGGAGATAAAGTATTGTTACGTTTTTACATTACATTGGGTTCTTTAATTGCAAAATAAATACACACTGTTATTACTTTTACTGTAAGTCACTTTATTTATTAATACCACTGTTAAAAAAATACAGCAAACTGTTAAACACTCTTAAAATTCGACAACTTAACTCTTTGACTTTTAAATTAATACTGCCCTACTACTCGCCAGCACGATTCGCTTATATAGGTGATTAAAAGCACCAGAATGTTCTATTCCAGACATATCTGGCAGGTTCGATTGTTATGGCTCTTGTTTTCTGTTTGTGTGATTGGTTATTTCTTTATACCTGTATTTGTGGCTATTTATTTCTTTATACCTGTGTGTGTGGCTGTTTATTTGTTTATGCTTGTATTTATGTATGTGGCTGTGTATTTAACAGAAGAGTGTTTATTTAATCTGTGTGTGTGTATGCGTAAATGCGAATTTTTGTATGAGGCGTTTCTTTCTTCCATCATTGTAAGAAAATAAGCCATTAATGTTGTTGTTGTTCGAGAGTATTGTTGTTCAGAGCTTATAATGAATAAATTCTTCTTTCGTAACACTACCCCCTTCTCAAACCTGTTCGTCCCGAACAGACACAGATGTACCTTTTCCATAGTTGGCTAGCCGCTCCAAGTGCACAACTTTCATTTTTGATCTTGGGCTCTGGAATTTCTGTATTCTGTAAACTACGTCGTTTAGCCGCTTTATTACTTTATAAGGTCCATCCTAATGAGTTTGTAGTTTGGGTGATAATCCTTTCTTCCGTTGTGGGTTAAAAAGTAGAACCAGTTGTCCCTCGTTAAATCCCTCAGAGTTGGCAGCTCGATCATATCAGGCTTTCATTTTATCACTGGTTAATTTTATCCGACTCCGCACGAATTCGTGAATCTCCTGAAGGTCCCTTTGCGCCTGACTAGAGTTTTCGCCGTCTCCTTCTGCCGATGTTGGCTTAACACCAAACTCTAAATCTGCAGGCAAATTTAGCTCAGATCCAAAGACTATTTTCGCTGGTGTTCGTGAGGTGGAATCGTGATCTATATGCCAATAAAAACTTGGGTATATGCTCATCCCAGTCCCTCTGATGTGCGCTGTCCACTTTTCTCAGGTATTCTTCCAGGGTTCGATTGAATCGTTCGACCATACCATCAGATTGCGGATGTAACGGTGTCGTTCTGGTCTTTCTTATTCCGTATACCTCGCACATCTCTTTGAATATAACGGATTCAAAATTTCGGCCTTGGTCGGAGTGTAGTTCTAAGGGAACACCATAGCGACACACCCAGTTGCTTATAAAAGCGTCTACAATCGTTCTGGCTTCTTAATTGGGAATGGCATATACTTCCGGCCATTTGCTAAAATAGTCCATGACCACTAAAACGTATCGGTTTCCAGCATTGCTAGCAGGGAAGGGACCTGCTACGTCCATCGCTATACGTTCAAAGGGAGCACCTGAATTGTACTGCCGAAGCTGCCCCCGACTCCTTCGTACTGGACCCTTTGCTGCAATGCACTCCTGGCAATTGGCTATCCACTCTGCTACGGCTTGTTGACAGCCGACCCAATAGAACCGTTGTTTTATCTTTTCCAGCGTCTTCGTTACACCGAGGTGACCTCCGCTAGGACCATTGTGGAATTGTTTCATGACCTCTTTGATCTTGGAGGATGGCACGACGATTAAGTCTATCACAGTTTTACCGTCTGTGCATTCCCAGGTGCGACATAAGCAGCCATCCTTCAACCTGAGACTGTTCCACTGGGCCCAATATGCCTTCGCCAGTGGACTTTCTGGTGAGATCTCACTTCGCGTCGGTCTTCTGTCTTCCTCTTTAGCCGCTATAACTTTTGCCAATATGGGATCGTTTCTTTGTGCAGTCGGCCAGTTTTCACTAGATTCTATATGTGTAAGCCGAACATCAATAACAAATTCTTTTCTCTCCGCCTTTGTGCAATGCTTACACCCCAGATCACATGGCCGCCTAGAAAGGGCGTCTGCGTTGTTATGCTTGCCTCCTTTTCTGTGCTCAATACTAAAGTCATAGCTCTGAAGACGCTCTATCCAGCGTTCAAGCTGTCCTTCAGGGCTCTTGAATTGCAGCAACCACCTGAGTGCGGCATGATCTGTCCTCAAAGTAAATTGTTGGCCATACAAATATTTGTGGTAGTGTTTTATGCACTCCAATGCTGCTAGAAGCTCTCGTCGCGTTACGCAATAGTTTCTTTCAGGCTTCGAAAGTACTCTGCTGTAGTAGCCTATAACCTTTTCTGTCCCATCTACCACTTGCGACAGCACGCCTCCTATTCCATATCCGCTTGCATCAGTGTCTAGCATGAATTTTTGCCCAGCTACTGCATATGCCAGGATAGGTGCCACACACAATAATTCCTTGAGCTTCTGAAATGCTTCCTCGGCTGCTTCACTCCACTGGTAGGGTCGCGACTTTTTGGTTAGCTCATGTAGGCTCGCAGCAACACTAGCAAAATTTGGCACAAATCGTCTGTAGTATGTGCAGAGTCCCAAGAAACTTCGTAACTCGTGAAGATTTTGAGGACGAGGCCAGTCCTTTACTGCCCGTATTTTATCTTCATCGGTTGATATGCCCTCTGCTGTGGCACGATGCCCCAAGTATTTGACTTCCTTCTGAAACAATGCACATTTCCTAACACTGAGCTTTAGTCCAGCCGCTGATATACGCCTGAAGACTTCTTCCATATTCCTTAGGTGTTCATCGAAGGTCTTTCCCATGACAATTATGTCATCCAGATACACCAGGCATGTCTTCCAATTGAGTCCCTTTAACACTCGTTCCATTAAACGCTCGAAGGTGGCTGGAGCGTTGCAGAGACCAAATGGCATAACATTAAACTGCCATAAACCATCGAGAGCACTAAAAGCAGTTTTTTCTTTATCTTTGTCTGCTATCTCGACTTGCCAGTAACCGCTCTGTAAATCTAGCGTAGAAAACCACTTGGTTCCTGCTAACGTGTCCAAGGTGTCATCGATTCTTGGTAGCGGATAACTGTCCTTTTTGGTAACATCGTTGAGCTTTCTGTAGTCAACGCAGAATCTAGTGCTGCCATCTTTCTTCTTTACTAAAACTACCGGCGAGCTCCAGGAACTCGAAGATGGTTCGATGATTCCGCCTCGCTCCATTTCGTTGACTAGCTGCTTTACTTCGCTCCGCTTGGCTAGGGGAATGCTCCTGGGGACTTGTTTTATGGGCCTCGCTTCGCCAGTATTTATTTCATGCTTCACTATTGCTGTTCTACCTTGGCTTTTATCTTTTAGGGCGAAGACAGAGGCGTACTTTCGTAGCAGCTGCTTGGCTTTGTTTCTGTCAGGTGGCTCCAGCCCTGCTACCCATTTCCCCACGTGTTCTGCTAGTATTTCGCGCTCTTTAGTTGACAGTTTTTCAGGCTCTGAGTCTCTCTCGCAATTAATTATGGCCTCTGCTGGTGTACATTGAGCTATCTGAGAGTTTTTACCAATTACTTTTTCACTATTGGATAGATTTAACACTCTCTCCATTCTTAGAGGTTTTCACGAGGGCTTTTGCTGTTATTGTCTCACTCTTAATTCCTGGTGGTTCTACCACCCACAACCGGTTGTCCTCACAGTCTTCCTCCATACGTGCCCATAGCACAGTTTCTGCCTGAGGTGGTAATTTCTGGGATGCTACAGCAACCAACTTCCTTACTGCAGATTTACTCACATATCCAATATCAAGGGGTATTTCGACGTTTCGCCAGATCATTATTTGTTGCCCCATGCGCAGATCAACTCCATGCATGATCATAAAATCTGCGCCAATAATAACTTCGTCCACGATATCGGCAACAATGAACACATGGTCCACACTCAAGTTGGCTATAGTTAATCTGACTTTGGCCTTACCATAGACAGTAGCAAATTCTCCGGTAGCGGTGCGCAGGGTTACATTATTCAATTGTTCCACTTTTCCCTTTACTAAATCGGGCCTTATTATAGACTGCGACGCTCCTGTGTCTATTGTCAGAATACGCTTTCCTCCGTTGATATACCCGCTTGCAGTAAGATTGCTGTTTTGCTGCTGCATCACAGATATGGAGATTGTGGGGCCCTCGGTTGTGGGAGCTAGCTCATGCCCCGTAGTGCTAGCTCTCTTTAGTTTAACGACTCTCGAGATGTGCCATGAGTCGCACGTTTATTGTTTCTTGGTGGCGAAACAGATCTGGCTCGTTTTCTTGCTGCCTTACAGTTTCGTTGAAAATGGCCGACTTTGCCGCAATTAAAGCACTTAGCGTTTGTCTTACCTTGTCTTTCATCTAAGACTTTCTTTACCGACTCAAGTACTTGCTTTATGTCGTCCATTGTTGTTTTTTCATCTTCAGCAACAACTTCAACTTTTCGCACTTTGTAGGACTGCGGCCTCGAAATGACTTTTGCTGTTTCTTGAGCCAGAGCGTAAGCAATGGTTTCAGCAAAGGATTCTGTTTTGCTTAGCGCAAACTGCGTGCTTAATATCTGGGTCACGAATACCATTAACAAATGCCTCCACCTTGAACTGTTCTAGAAGTGGATGGTTTTCCCCAGGGTATATTAGCTGCACCAAGCGCTCTATCTCCATGGCGAAATCCTGAAGCGTCTCATTTGCTCTCTGCAGCCTGCCGCGTAGCTCCATTCTATACAGCTCCTTTTTATGATCGCCGCCATATTTCCGGTGTAACGCCACCATTATGTCCTCATAATTATTTCTGCAGCTAGTTGGTAGGCTTTCGAGGACTTCTGCTGCAGATCCTTTAAGTGCCAGAATCAGCTCAATCGCTTTTTCTTCATTGCTCCATAGATTTTTACTGTCCACTGTCTCAAACTGAAATTTGAAGACGTTGAAGGGTATGGTGCCGTCGAAACTGGGAGCCTTTATCCTATTTGTGTTTTCAGTCACTACTCGTACTTGACCTTCTCTTATTTCCATGCTCATAATTTTGTGTTCAAGCTCCTGCAGCTTTACATCGACATCCTTTACCTGTACTTCGACGCCACTAGTTTCTAGAAGATTCACTTTTCTATTTAATCCAGACAGTTGCACTTCTACGGCAGAGATTTTTTCGTCGAACTTGACTTCTACGTCGTCTACTCGCTTATTAATGGTTTCAGAAATTTGTATAAGGTTCTCGTTGACTTTTTCCAAAAGTTTCTCATTGTTCGCTCTAGAAACTTCTTGAATCTCAGCTAGAAGTTGTTGATTTTTCTCCAGTTTCTCATTTACTGTTTCCAGAAGTTTCTCGTTGTTTGCTCTAGAAGCTTCCTGAACTTCATCTCTTACTTCAGCTAACAGTTTTTCGCTGTTTGCTCTAGAAGCTTCTTGTACTTCAGCTAACAGTTTTTCACTGTTTGCTCTAGAAGCTTCCTGAACTTCGACTAGCTTTCCGTTTAAATTTTCTAGAAGCATTCTAGAGATTTCTCCCATTTTCTCCATCATAGCGGCAAACATCGTATTGAAGTCCATGCTACTTGCTGTTGTTGTTTCACGGCTACATACCTCTGCCACCTCTTTTTCATCGAACTCATATGCGCCACTGTCCATGCCACGACGCTTGAATTCATCTATGAGCCTCTTCTGTAGATCAGTTTTGTTACCTGCTGTTGGCAAATCCAGCTTACTCAACTCCTTTTTCAGCTGCTCCACTTTAAGTTCTTCAAATTTCATTTTTATTATTTTATTTTTTTTAAGTTATTTTATTTTACAATTTCACTTCTGTCACCAATTGTTATGTTTTTACTTTACGTTGGGTTCTTTAATTGCAAAATAAATACACACTGTTATTACTTTTACTGTAAGTCACTTTATTTATTAATACCACTGTTAAAAAAATACAGCAAACTGTTAAACACTCTTAAAATTCGACAACTTAACTCTTTGACTTTTAAATTAATACTGCCCTACTACTCGCCAGCACGATTCGCTTATATAGGTGATTAAAAGCACCAGAATGTTCTGTTCCAGACATATCTGGCAGGTTCGATTGTTATTGCTCTTGTTTTCTGTTTGTGTGATTGGTTATTTCTTTATACCTGTATTTGTGGCTATTTATTTCTTTATACCTGTGTGTGTGGCTGTTTATTTGTTTATGCTTGTATTTATGTATGGGGCTGTGTATTTAACAGAAGAGTGTTTATTTAATCTGTTTGTGTGTATGCGTAAATGCGAATTTTTGTATGAGGCGTTTCTTTCTTCCATCATTGTAAGAAAATAAGCCATTAATGTTGTTGTTGTTGTTCGAGAGTATTGTTGTTCAGAGCTTATAATGAATAAATTCTTCTTTCGTAACAGTATTTTTAAGAAAAGAAAACGCAAAGAAAAGTGAAAACCAATACATTGGTCCTTTTGAAGTAATAAACACAGAAAATGTAAATGTCACTATTTAAAAAGATAACAAACCAACGACTATACACAAAAATAGATTAAAAATATTTTAAATATTATTATTTTAATTGTTTTGTAATTTAATATATGCACACAAAAAAGAAAATATTGTATATATTTTTTTCCTTTTAAACAGTAGGGGTGTATTGCATGTAAACATGCATACACAAACATACATACATGAAAATGAAAACAAACCAAAATAAGAGTACAATGAAAATGTAAACAAAACAAATATGAATAACAAAAGTATGACTTGCATTTCAAGTGACTGGTGTCAATTGATATGGGTCACTAGAATGCATGGTAAATTAATATATGATATTGACTTCGTAATAAGTAGAATATAAGCAATTTTGTAAACGAATAATGTTAAGTAGGGTAATTAGTTAACACAAAATAGGAGAAATAGAATAAGAAAACACAAAATTAAAATAGTATATAAGCTGAGACAAAATTTAAATAAAATCAGAAATAATACTAACTTAAAAAAAGAGTTTGAATTTTATTTCTCTAAATACTTCGGCAATTAACTTTGCCATCACTATAGAGCCAACTACGTTTCTAAGGCTCTCTAATAAATTAAGAAACCTATAGGGCAAAGATATAGAAAGAGAAAATAATCTACACTCACTAAGGACACACGACATCATAACATTAAATATTGTACTACATTATTACAACTTGTTAAATTTAAAAAATACTAATTGCATGAAAGAATAAGAAAAAGTAAGTCTATACTAATTTTAATGGAAATATGATAATTGTATAATTACTAAAACTCAAAAATTATATATTATATATTATGAAAAAATAAAAAAAATTAAATCTAAATTAAATAAATGAATGTTATATATTATAATATAAAAAAGTTAGTAAAATCACAAATATGACTAGTTTATGTGCGTATAATAAACAACAAAAAACAATAACATTTAATAACCTAGTATCTGGTTTAATAAAAAAAAACTGCTAAGATGTTTTATAAAAAATATTTTTTCTTTCAGGATTGCTGATGTCAGTGAGTAGTTATTCGTCAAATAGAACGGACGTGTATTTTTTTAAGCTCGCAATAACGTATAACAAAACAAAAAATAAGTCAGTGAATCTTAAATAAACAAATAAACAAAAAATAAAAAATGAGGGTGCTGTACCTTAAGTGGTTAGCACGTTGACTACTAAGCAATGGTCACGAGTTAAAATCTAAGCCGTGGCAACATCAATTTTTCTGATATGTATTAATTTTTCTTCATAATAATGCATATGACAGCGCCCTCCTTCGCCGGTATTACTACATAGCACTAAATCGCCGGCGAAGTAAAATAATTATAAATTGGCTATGCTAGCTTCGAACTAATTCGCCTAAATAACACCAGAGGCGCTGCAATACTGTTCTAAAAATAATCATAACGTGCAATTACAGTGTTGCCAGAATCGAAGCTTTACTATCACTAACCATCTGTCTTATCTACTACTATCCCTTTCCAAAGGAAGTACCACAGTTTATGTAGGCATTAACTGCCTGAGTGGTACTTCTCTTTTTAAAAAAAAAAAAAAAAAAAAAAAAAAACAAAAACAATAAAACCTGCTTTATACAGAACAACGAAGTTGTTGTATTTTTTTTCTTTTTTACAACGGCATTACTAGTTGAGTAATAAAAAAAATCAAAAGAACAGGGCTCATTTATGAGTCACTCAAATTTAAATTATTCTGAAAAAAGTGCGAACATAAGTAGTAGGCATGCATATGTTATACTAAATGCTGATAACAGCAGTGAAATAAATAAAAACAAAAAATCTGATGTGTTTTTAAATACTGCTCCAATTTACCGTACGCGTTCTTGTTCACCCTTATTACTAAGTAATGATAATAAAATAAAAGTGAATAAATCATCGTCGCCTTCTAAAAACAGCTCGACCATAATAATAGTGGAAAGTGCCCAAAAGCCCAAGACGCAAGTGGGAATGGATTGAAAGGGTAATAACAGATATAAACACGAAGAAAGCCCCTGGCTTTGATAAAACCAGTAACAAGATGTTATTTGAGTTGCCCCATATAGCTCGCAAAATTATTCTTTTTATTTTTAACAGTTTTGTGTACTTTCCTTCATGTTGGAAGGTTACGTTAATAACTATGATTCCTAAACCAGGAAAAGACCACTTAAAAGTTGAATCATACAGACCTATAAGTCTTTTATCAAATATGTCAAAGCTGTTTGAGAATATGTTAATAAATAAGCTGAACCCCATTCTAAGCGACAAAGGATGTATTCCGAACCATCAATTTGGCTGCAGAAAAAACATAGTACAATCGAACATACTCACAGGTTAGTTAACGTAATTAAGAAGACCTTTGAAGAAAAATAATACTGCTCTGCGCTTTTTATCGACGTTTCCCAAGCATTCGATAAGGTATGGCACGATGGCCTAAAATATAGGTTAAAACTGAATTTGCCCGCAAACTTATATAAGCTGTTAGATAGTTATTTAACTGATCGGAAATTAATTGTTAAAGAAGCCAATTGAAGCCGGAGTTCCCCAGTGTAGTATATTGGGGCCGATTTTATACTTGTTGTATACTTGAGATATGCCAACTAGTGACCGAGTCCATACATCGACATTTGCTGACGACACAGCTTTTTAAGCATTCACGAAAGTCCCGAAGTAGCATCACGATATTTACAAGCTCACATATTAATTTTAGAAAAGTTGTTGGAGAAATGGAAAATTAAGGTCAATGAACAAAAATGTACTCACATAACTTTTACACTGCGTAGGGAATCGTGCCCCCCTATTCAAATAAATAACCAAATGATACCTCAGCTTTCAGACGTGAAATATCTCGGCATACATCTTGACCGGCGCCTTACTTGGAAACGCCACATAGAATCAAAGTTAACACAAATGAAGTTAAAATCAGTCCAACTAAACTGGCTTATCGGCAGAAATTCCACTCTCGCTTTAGATTGCAAACTTTTATTGTACAAGTCAATTTTAAAACCAATTTGGTGCTATGGCATTCAATTATGGGGCACTGCCTCAGCTAGCAATATAGAAAAAATCCAAAGGCGCCAAAATAAAATTCTACGGATGATCACAGTTGCTCCCTGGTACTTAAGAAACTCGAACATCCACAAAGATCTGAACGTGCCAACAGTTAAATCAGAATTAGCGAAATATGCAGTAACTTATTTGAAACACATCCAAATCCGCTGGCTCGCAACATACTAAATGAACGTGGTTACATTCGTCTAAGAAGGAGGGACATTTCTTCTCTCACCCGAACATCAGAGGGATGACCCGCAAATGATAGAAGCAACCGTGAAACATACATCTGTTTTTGTGTCTAGCACTGGCTACACTTAAGATATGAGTAATTATTGTTAGTTCAAAAATATATTTAAAGATTCAATAAATAAAATATATAAAAAAAAGGATTGCTGATGCTTGGTATGGAGTGATTTACTATTTATTATCTGGTTCTTTAAAAGAAAACATTTCAATAAGATGTTGTAAATCAAATTTAGTTAACAAGAGGTAAAAGCAAAACAGTTCGTTGAATTTAATCACATCCACTTTTCTGTAAAAATCAATGTCAACCGGGCTAATTCCTTCCGATACTGCAATCCTTTAAAAAAATTAAAGTGGATATCGTCTAAGTATTGCTCTTTAGCGTTAAACTAACTTAAGGCGGAATTAAAACAATAAAAAGAAACCTGGAGATAGATCAGTACAAATAGGACTACTCTTAAATCTTCCTACGGACTACAATCTTCTCTTGTGTATTAAACAAAAATTATCTAATTGTTATTAATATTAATTGTCTGTATTTTCGTACTACATTTGCACTAACACAAAAAAAAAATGCAAACGGCTACGAATAACACAAAACTATAAATACTAATAAAATTTGACACTTATTCTTATCTATTGCACTTCCCTATTATTCTACTGCACTATGTTTAGATCATATACACTTCTTCAGCTTCTCTTTGTAATTAAGGCGTGAAACGCAGAAGCCTTTCGTTTGGGCGCCATATTTTTACGTGTCCGAGGTTGGCACTTAAATGAATCTCCGCCTAGCTCACTGCGGCTATTTCTCGTGTGTGTTCCCTCCCTCATTTTAGCCCACGAACCGTAAACAAATAAAGATTAAAACAAACAAACAAAAATCTTACTCAAACTCAACATGTTCCGAAACGGGAAGATATGAACACCTCCAACCGCCCAACCCAACCTTAATCACCACTATTCCCTCGAACGATTATTTGATGACCCCTCGAATCACACCATTAAACTCACCAATCACCAACAATCCATTTAATAACTTAGGCCATCATCATTTTCAAATTTTTTCTTTACATTATATTTATTCTAATAAAAAATAATATTTTTCTACATAGAATATTTTATTACTTTACAAATACATATAAAAACAAAATAAAATATATCATAAATTTCATAAAATTATTTTAATATAATTTTACATAAAAGGTAAATAAAAACGAATATTATAGAAACAAAAATTTCTTTCCCAACAGCTATTACAGAATTTCCTATAATTCACAATATTTTTTCCTTCCTTCCGCGAAACAATAACAAAACAGTACTTCGTGTATAATAGATAACTTCCCCTGAATGAGCTCACTCAATTGGAACTTTTTTTAATATCAACCACTTAAAACTTATTTTGGAATTTATATTGTGAAAAATGTTCTATTCTTTAAAAATCTATCTTTTTTAAGGTTCAAATTTTGTTTCTATATTAAAAAAAACTACCTGAAAAAAATAAGAACACTAGTACTTAAATAAATACAATCGAAAATCAACGTTTAAACAAACAAAAAAACTTAATCGCTAGAACTAAATTTAAATCGAAACAAATATTTATAAGTTATTAAATAAAATTTAACGCAAAATTAATAATATTAAATATATAAGAATGTATATTTAAAAACAAAATAATGTATTTTATTGCTCGGTTAGCTTCCCACACATTAAATAGGGTGGTTTTTTTTAGGAATTTCTCTCAAAAGAATATATACTTGCTCGGGTAATATTTTACTTATTCTTAGATTACCTGGATTTCCTGGCTTTTGTCTCACACGTTTTGTAGTGCCTGAAGAAAACTAAAAAATAAATTAGTCAAGTGCGAGTTAGACTCCCACACTTAGGTTTCCGTACTATGTTTAGAACAACTTTAAAAATTCAAGTTGTTAATTTTTTCATGTCTTATGAGTCACCCTTTAATTTTAAAATTAAAGTCATAATTGCATCACTGTTGGAACACCCTTTTAATTTTAGCAATTTTTGTTATAGCGGCCACACCCTTTAATACACTATCTATAGAAATATACATGAGCCTACCTATTGCTGTTAAAAAAAATAAGGTAATATACGTGAAAAACATCTCACTGATGGAACACCCTTTAGATACTAGTAATTGTTACAGCGGCCGAAGTACAACATCTACTGTAAACATTTAAAGAGTCTACCTATTACGGTTCAAAAAATAAGGCTATATCGGAGCACCCTTTAATTTTGTTATTTGTTATGGCGGCCATGGCAATTCTCTTTCTATGTATATATCAAGAGTCTACCTATTTCTATTAAAAAAATAAGTTACTATACGTGAAAAACATGTCACTGTCGAAAAACCCTTTAAATTTTTATTGTTTTTATAGGGGTCATAGTAATACAAAATTAGTCAATGTGCATATAAATTACGTCACTGTCGGCACACCCTTTAATTTTTACTATTTGTTATAGTGGCCATAGTAATACTCATCCTGTAAAAACTTCAAGAGTCTACCTATTATCGTTCAAAACCTATGCCATATACACATACAAATCACGTCACTAACGGAACACCCATTAATTTTTAGGTGATATTGTATACTTGCTTATAACGGAAACATAGTTGAAATCACTGCAAATTTTAAGTGGTTGCTTCCTATAGCTCAAGAAATATAAAGGCAAATAATACGTCACTTTCGGTACACCCTATAAGTTTTAGTATTTGTTGCTATAGTGGCCACAGTTATAAGCCTTCTGTGAAAATTTCAAGAGTCTACCTATTATGGTTCAAAACTAAGGACTTATACATGTAATTCACACCACTATTGGAACACCCTTTAATTTTTAGGTTTATTTTTTTAGACTTGTTTATAAAGCGTACTAAGTTTTAATTAGTACGCTTTATAAATTTTTAGTGTATGCCTCCTACAGTTCAAGATATAAACACATATTCGTGAATAACACCTCTATATCGGAACACCCTATAAGTTTTAATTTTTGTTGCTATAGCGGTCACAGCTATACACGTTCTGTGAAAATTTCAAGCATCTACCTATAATGGTTCAAAACTTATGCCTTATACATGCAAATCACACCACTATCGGAACACCCTTTAATTTTTATTTTTTTATAGTTGTTTATATAGTGAACTAAGTTTTAATTACTGTTTGTAAAATTCAAGTGTATCCCACCTACAGTTCACGAAATATGCACATATTCGTGAATAACACCTCTCTATTGGAACACCCTATAAGTTTTAGTATTTGTTGCTATAGCGGCAACAGCTATACATCATCTGTGAAAATTTCAAGAGAGTACCTATTACGGTTCCAGAGATAAAAGGCGCTGACAGACGGACAGACATTGTAGCGAAAACAATAGGGTTACGTTTTTACACTTTGTGTACGGAACCCTAAAAAAGGGTTTCTTTATAGTTGGCCCTGCTCCAACCAAAGTTTTACCACCAAACTAGACAATTAAAATAATCACATTACACTCTTTTTGCTGCTATTAACAAACCTACGTTCATCCAAATTTTAATAAATCTTTCCACAGGGCAAATATTATGTAATTATGATTTTTTATAAAAATCTAAAATTTTACATTGGTTTAGGAAAGTTTAAATTTTAATAATTTTGCCTGTTCCTTACCTAATTTAATCACTTGGTAAGAATTTAAATATTAAATTTTGAACAATTGAAATTATTAAATTTTAAAACTTTGTACTCTGCACACACTTTACATGAAATTATTAAATTTTTTAAATCACCAGGAGCAAAATTCGTTGGATCACTTTGGAAGAAAGTCAATTAAGTAATGATCAATACTTGATCAAAAAAAAAAAGGTCTCATGCAGCGTTATAATCTTATTAACGCAAAAAAATCTAGAATATTCTTTTATTTATATTTTATGATCATATATTTTGTCCTTTTCTATCAATTTTTTCCCAATAAAACACTAATTATCTTTGTTTAGCCTTATAACCTGTATTTCTCCTCTTCGCAACATTTTCCTTAACCCTCGTATAATATTCAATTCAAACTATCATATTTTCCGCTGTTCGAATCAAACATTTTATAACAGCCATTTTTTTCATTTCAATTCATTCATAACTTTACTATATTTTCTTCCAGTATACTATGTGAATGTGGCAACTATGTGATGTGGCAACATCACTTATTTATTTCTCATACTACTTAACAAAACAAACACGTCGTAAGGTAGCTCTGGGTCGGGGAACACGTGCATGCGGCCGTTCTTTTTGCTCGGCCTTTGAGTGGTTTGCGTCTCGTTCTCACACTGGCTGATTGGCGTCCTCGAATAGCTGTACTACGGTACTGTTATTGGTGGTTGCTTAATCAGCCACGTGTAATCGTTTGGTTATCGTTTATAACCTATGAATTTTAATTTCAATAAGTCGGACATTAGTGGAGTACCATTTTAAAAACTCAACTGTTAACTGGAGGAGCACCATTAAACTCAATTTTTAACTGGAAGAGAACCAATAAACTCAAGATTTTCACTGGAGGAGCACCTTGAAACTCTTATTAATTTTTACCTAGCTGAATTTGGAGGCTCACTTTCTATACATAGGTATAGGTCGCACTGCAGATTTTGGAGGAAGCTAAGGCAATCACACCCTGGCGCTTTGGTTTCGTACCTTTGCCATTTACCAATTTTTTGGGCAGAATCAAAAAAAAGGAAAATAACTAAACAAACATACACAAGGCACACGAGGCAAGTAAAATTAAATTTTAATATAATTCTTTTGTTTTTTTGAGGATTTCTATCAATTCTTTTGCACTTTGGACTGATGCTACATCTCCTACACCTGGTAACATATATGTATCGTTCCGCTTTTATCTATTGCACTTTATAAATCAAGATTTTTATTTTTAGGTTTTAGGTTTTTGCACCGCAAATTGGCTACCTGCAGACTCTCCACTCGACTGACCCAATTGCTTCAAGAAAGCACTCCTTGTCCCGATAATATTGCAGAGCAATGGCAAAGTATAGCCCACTCTATGGAAAAGTCCGCAAAATCCGTACTTGGGTATCAGAAGCCTCCCCCAAGAAAACCATGGTACGACCAAGAGTGTCGTAATGCTACTGAAGCGAAAAATGCCGCATACAGGGCAACCCTGCATTCAGTAGCAACACGTAATGCAAGGGAGAGGTATCGGGAGAAAAGGAGAGAGGAGAAACGTCTATTCCGCAGAAAAAAGAGAGAAATGGAAAGACGTGAGTGTGAGCGAATCGAGATGTACAGGAGTCAGAATGAGGTCCGAAAATTCTACCAAAGAGTGGAAAAACAAAATGATGACTTTGGTACAAGCATATCCTCCTGTAAGGATGAAGAAGGTAATCTGCTGACAGATACTGAGTGTGCTGAGGAAGTCGAGGGAACATTTTTCCACACTATTGGTATCAGATAGTAGCGGTGACGAAGATACCCCAGAACCAATACCGGATGACGGTATTGAGTGTGTACCACCTAGCCAAAATGAGGTCAAAGTAGCAGTTACTCGGCTGAAGAATAATAAGGCAGCAGGAGCCGATGGGTTACCAGCCGAACTATTTAAGACCGGAGGCGACACGCTGATAAGGTGTATACATCAGCTGGTTTGTTCAATTTGGTTAGAGGAATGCATACCCGATGTTTGGAACCTCAGCATGGAGACAAGACACTATGCGCCAACTACAGAGGAATAAGTCTCCTTCCCATCGCATACAAAATACTTTCCAGTACTGTGTAAAAGATTAAAATCTAAAGTTGGCCAGATAATTGGGCCATATCAATATGGCATTAGACCTGGCAAATCCACCTCCGATATTCACCTTACGTCAAATCCTGGAAAAGACCCAAGAAAAACAGATCGCCACCTACCATCTATTTGTCGACTACAAGGCTGCTTTTGATAGCCCCATACGATCAAAGGTGTTTCAAGCCATGTCTGAGTTTGGTATCTCTACAAAATTAATACGGCTGTGCAGGATGACTTTAACTGATACGCGATCTTCCGTTAAAATAGTAAAAAAAAACCTCTCCGAGCCGTTTAGTACCAGACGAGGTTTCAGACAAGGCGATAGTCTATCGTGTGACCTTTTTAATATACTGCTAGAAAAGGTTATACGGTATGCGAATGTGAATAGAATTGGCACGCTATACACTAAACAACACATGTTACTCGCTTACGCTGACGATATAGAGCGGTAACTGCCACATTTGAAAAAATCGAAAAAGAATCGGCCAAAGTGGGTCTGGCAGTAAACGGCGATAAAACCAAGTTGATGGTATCAACGCACAAGACGTCCAGTAGACTCGGGCACACAGTGGAAGTTGAAAACTACAACTTTGAGGTAGTCAGCGATTTTATTTACCTCGGTACCGCCATTAACAAAACAAACAACATCAGTTTTGAGATAAAGAGAAGAATAATACTGGCCAATAGATGCTACTTTGGACTAAGTAAGCAGTTTAAAAACAAGGTCACCTCTCGACAGAGAAAAATTACTCTCTACAAGACACTGATATTACCCGTGCTATTATATGGTTCCGAAACATGGGTACTTGAGAAAGCAGATGACGCAGTGCTTGGAGTGCTTGAGAGAAAAATTCTTCGTAAAATCTATGGACCAATCTGCGTTGGCGGAGAATATCGGTGTCGTATGAACCATGAGCTGTATGAGCTGTATGCCGACATTGGCATAGTCAAACGTATCAAATTACAACGATTGCGTTGGCTAGGTCATGTTGTGAGAATGGATGAAGATGCTCCAGCTAGAAAGTCATTTGAATACGAACCTGGTGACGGTTCACGCAGACTGTTTTATGACTGTTGTTACGACAATACGATACTGATTTGCAGTCAAATTTAACAGTTAATTTTTATCTACTTTCAGTAAAATTGAAATATTCAATTAAAAAAAATGAAATTAAGAAACAGAAATTTTGGGAAAAATAAAATCATTTTGTTAAAATAAAATTTGATTAATACAAAAAACATTAAAAAGCATCATAACTATTGATTGGTAGGTACTTACAATTTTCAAAAAATTGCATACATTTATTTTTTCAGCTAAGAATAATCCTGAAATCTATTGGAAATTAAAATGGATTTAAATCTATGTAATAGAGCAAGAGCAATAAGAATAATATGTTTATGTTATTTTCTTAAATTATTAAATTAAGTTATTAAATTAAGTTATCAGTAGTTTTGACCAAACAACTGTTGTTTTCACTGTTTTGGAAGGATATTTTTAGGAAACTAGAATAAATAAAAAAATCAGTAAATTTTTTGTTTTAGTATGTTAAATTTTGTTAATTAAAATAAATGAAAAACAGTAATTTTTATTGTTTTGTAGCTTGGTTTTTGTGGGTTGAAAGAAATGATAAAACAATACTTTTGTTCTGTTCTGGTAAGTTATTTTTTGGTGAGTTAAAATAAAAGAAAAATTATTTGTTTTTACATATTTCGCCAGTTATACAATCGATATGCTAAAACAATTCAGAATTATATTTAATTTAAATGAAATGTTAGTGGAAAGTTTTATTGTTTCGTGAGAGTTTTCACAAGTAAAAATAGACCGATATTTAATAAAAGTTAGTAAAACTATCGCTTCGATAAAATAATATAAAATTGATTCTTGTTTGGTTGGTGTTAAGAAAAACAGTGATTTTTTATTATTACAAAATGAAGATTATTAAAATGTACAGTATAACAGATTTAATTAAATTTCCCAAGCCTAGATGAGATCAAGGGTGTTAAAAGTAATAAATTTAAGTACAAAAAAAGAAGTTTCAATTGTACAATATTAGGGTAGTTCAAATTCATAAAAATTTAATTATTTTAATAGATTTGGCCCAACATGCCGGGCCCATTGAAGGACCTTGGGTCTTCAATCAATAGGTAGAACAGCTAGCTTATGGATTGGCCGCTTGAAGATTCCGCTATTCGTCTTCACTTCCGCTACCCGAATCTTGCCGTCTCGGCCTGGAAAAACGGCTACTACTCGGCCCGTCAACCACTGCACGACGATTTTGCCTACGGCGACGTCGGGCATTACCTCGGACCACCTGGTTCTCACTTGCAGACTCAGGACGTAGTCTCTCACCTAAGACCGCCAGAACGTCCGCTTGAGTGCGGAAATACGCTGCCATATCCTCAAGTACGGTAGCTTGGTCGATTCTTCTACCAGAAAATCGCTGGGCTGCGCTCGAAGGCTCTCTCCTACTAACAGGTGGGCTGGAGTGAGGGCTTCTCCGTCGTTGGCATCGCTGGTGTTGGGGCATATTGGGCGTGAGTTCAGTACGGCTTCGATTTCTGCCAGCAACGTTGCGAGTTCTTCCGCTGTCAAGTGCGCGCTGCCAACGGTTTTCATCATCAGGCTCTTGGCCGACTTGACCGCTGCCTCCCACAGCCCTCCGAAGTGAGGTGCCCTGGGTGGTATAAATATGAATTCCATCCCTCTGTTGGCGGCGAACAATTCGGCCTGCTGCAACATTTCTTCTCTCGCCTCTCGCATCTCCCGACTGGCCCCGACGAAATTGGTGGCGTTGTCGCAATAGATTTTGGTTGGCATCCCTCTCCTGGCGATGAACCTTTTGAGACATAAATGAAAGGAATCGGAAGATAAATCCGTAACCAGCTCTAAATGAACAGCCTTTGATGTGAAGCATATGAACACAGCTATATACATTTTGACGGGTGGACGGCCGCGAATTTTTAAAGTTACATTAAACGGACCGCAAAAATCTAGGCCACATATTTTGAATGGTCGTAGAGCTCTCACCCTGTCAGCAGGCAAGTTTCCCATTATTTGATTCATCAGTTTCGGTTTATACATGAAACAGTGAATACATTTGCGCACAACTCGACTGCATTCTTCCTTAGCATTTATAAGCCAAATTTTATCTCGAAGAAGAGCAACTAAAGCTTTTGCTCCTGCATGGCAGTTTTCAAAGTGTAAATAACGCAAGTAAATGGCCACAAAATGACATTTTTTAGGCATTAATAAGGGAAACTTCGCATCGTACGAGATTGCTGCATTTAGCAATCGCTCGCCTACTCTAATAAGTGAGCATTTTCTATTTTCTTCCTCAAATTCATGAATAAACGGATTTAATTTTTGCAAGTTTGGCTGCAGGACCTGTGATTTTCGTAAATTTTTAATTTCCCTGGAAAATTCTTGAGACTGAATAATTTCAACTAATTTTAGAAATGAAAAATTCATTTCCTTTGCTGTTGGGTTAACATTCGTAATTTTAAAATTTTTGTTTCTACATACATGAACAAATCTTAAAACATACGAAAACACTCTAATCAACTTTAAATAGGATGAATGCTTATTAACTAACTCTATAATAGAATTTAGTTCTTCAACAGCAAGAAAAACGTTTACTTTTTTCTTTTCCAATGACAATTGTTCGTCATTCAACTTAAAATGTTGATTCACTGGCCAGTCATTACTCTCATTGAGCAAACACGCCGGACCCGTGAACCAAATTGAGGCATTGAGCTCAGCAACATTACAACCCCTTGAAACGATGTCAGCAGGATTATCCTTTGATGGAACATGACGCCACGTAATTTGATCAGACAGTTCCTGAACTTCTGCTACACGATTTGAAACAAACGTGGATAGGGTTGATGGATGAGTCTTTATCCAGTGTAGTGTTATTTCGGAATCGGTCCAAAATGTAACACTTTCAATGCCGCATGTTAAAATTGTCTTAACTGTAGCCCATAACTTGGCTAATAGATGTGCTGCGCTTAGCTCAAGCCGTGGTAGCTTAGTTTTAAAGGATCGACTTTTGATTTTGCCGTTAGCAAATGACAAGAAAAATTATTCTTCACTCTACTTCGAATATAAATGCAGCAGCCGTACGCTCTAATTGATGCGTTTGAAAATCCATGAATTTGGTGATAAGATTTTGTAGTAGTCAAAACAGCGGGGAACTTCAATACTATTAATTTTTGACAAATTGCTTTTGAAATTCTCCCAGGACGTATGAAGATTCATAGGAATCGGAATATTTGTGTCTGCCAGATCAAATAATCTGGCAGACACAGATAAAATATTTCGCTTTGTCGCCTTAAGTGTGTGAAATGAATCATCTAACTGATATTTAAAAACATCTCTTTTTGGTAGCCAATATGTGCCTAACGCTTTCGTAAAATCTTCTGTATTGTGGAGAGTCTTCTTAACTACGGTAGATTCAGTGTTCGCTTCGTAGTTAGAAACCCATTTTGTTAAATTTACCCCAGCTGACTGCAGTATTTTAGTGACGTCTTTACGTATGACATTAAGATCTTCAATTGAATCTGCTCCAGTTAGCAAATCATCGACGTAAAAATCTCTACGGATAATTTTAGATCCAATTGGTAATGAATTTTTAAATTGATCGCTCAAATGCATTAAGCAGCGTATTGCCAAGAACGGCGCGGATGATGTGCCATAAGTTACTGTGTTTAATGAGTAAATTTCAAGGCTGTCTGAGTATCTTTCACGCCAAAGAATTAGCTGAAATTTTCTATCGCACTCTTTAATTAAAACTTGGCGGTACATTTTTTCAACGTCCGCTGTGACAGCGTATTTATGCAATCGAAGAAGTGTAGAATATAACTCTTCTTACGCTGTAGGCCCAATCATTAAAAGATCATTCAGAGAGAGTTGTGTGGTAGTGCGACAAGAAGCATCAAATACAACCCGAAGTTTTGTTGACGTACTCTGTGGACGTAGTACACACTGATGTGGTACGAAGTAGTGCGGAAAATTAGGAATTTTACCATCTCTAATAGTCATGTGTCCTAGATCAATGTATTCTTTCATAAAATTATTGTACATCTCTTTCATTTTTAAATCTTTCGAAAGCCTTCGTTCAAGCGAAAGAAAACGTCGCCTAGCTGTATCAAAAGAGGAACCCAATTTATTTACGTCACCTTTGAAAGGTAGTTACACTTGAAGTCTACCAGACGGCAACTGTGTAACAGTTTTTATAAAATGTTCTTCGCATAATTGTTGTTCTGACGATAAAACATTAACTTCTTTAGGAACCTCTTCTAGTTCCCAAAATCTCTGAACAATTTTATTAAGAGTTTCCTCAGTTTCGACATTATTACACGTACTAATATGACACGATTCGTTTCGAGGAGTCTTATAATGTTTATATTTACCGGACACAACCCAACCCAGAAGTGTTTTCTGAACTGTTGGGATGTCGGGACTCCTTCTTATTTGGCCAATGCATAACAATTCGAAGAATTTCTCAGCGCCGATCAACATATCAATTTTATGAGGTTTGAAAAGTATGGATCAGCAAGTTCAATATTGTTAGGAATATTCCAGCTAGCCGTAGAAATAACCTTGTCTGGTTGATAACCGGAAATCGTTCGAAGAACCCAAAAATCTGAAGAAAATTCATGAGAGTTCACTCGAGACTTCACAGTGGCTTGAATTTTAAATTTAGCTGCGGAATTAGTTTTTCCTACACCGACAAGACTGAGATTATTTTCTTCTTTTTCTAATTTTAATCTTTGCGACAGTTACAAAATTTATTTGTGAACCGGAGTCCAATAACGCTCTAGCATATACATATTGTCCCGAATTATCTCTTATTTTTACCAAAGCCGTAGCCAAGATAATATTATCTTTACTAGAGGATGAAATATTAACAGATGCATGCTGGCTTGAACTAGAACTGGCCGCATCTAAATTTTGCTCATTACGCATACTATACTGATGCAAAAGTGTGTGATGTGAGCGATTGCATACTAGACATTGGGTTATCATAAACTCGCTTTAGACTTGCCAGCGCTTTGGAATAGTTCTGTTCAGTAACTTGAAAAGCCTTCACAGTACCTAGAGCTTCATCGGATAAACATGAAATTAAATGAATTTGAATTTTTCTATCTCTGTAAGAGATATATCATGATCCACAAGGCTCTCAAACAGACTTATAAAATTTTTGTACTCTGAGTACTTGCCGCTAAATTTCGGTAATTTCATTTTCGGAAGGCTGCTATGATGAGAAGTGAAACCTGTAGCGTTTTCGTGTGAGCTTTGTCTTCTACCTGGAGTTAAATGTGCTAAAAGTAGGCATTTTGTCGATACGCATAAATCTTCTACAGCAGATCTTTCATCATTATTAGGATCCAATATCTCAATTTCTGACTGGAAAATCATAGCCTGTTCGATATAAGAATTTAATATATCTAGGCGACATTCCAATTCAATTGAATTAAATCATATTGTTTTTTCTCTTAAAGATCGCTGGATACGCTCAATATTATTTAAGACGGTATTTTTCTGTTGTATGTACTAAAGCCTCCATTGTAGATGGCTTGACATTTCTCTTACTAGCTTGCATTTTAATTAATAAGCTTTTGCGTAAGATATTTCAAATAAATTCCAGAAATATATGGAAGGATCTCAAGAAAATTAGTTTTTTCGAAATAAGAAATTTTCGAGATCTAAACGGATTAAGCGACTTCCAATTGATTTAATAAAAATATTTTTCAATAAAATATTTTAATATGAATATCCAGTTCTGTTTTTGGCGTTGATAAGTGCGGACGCGATTTTTTTAAGCTCGCATTAACAAAAAACAAAACATACATTGTGTGAACAATTTAAAACAAAAAACAAACCTGTTTTAATACAACAACAAAGTTGTTTGTAAAATATTTCTTTTTCCTTTTCTTTATTTTTTACAACGGCATATTGAATTGCTACTTTTAAAATAAAATAAAACCAATAAAGGCTAATGAGCCTGTTTAATTTAAGCAACAAAAATGTTGACAATGCTGAATTAAATAAAAACAAAATAACTGAAAATAATTTGTGTATTAATGCTACGCCAGTTATACGTGCCCAATCTTGTTCTTCACTTTTACTAAGCGATGACAATAAAATAACTACAAACAAATCGCCTTCTGAATGTTGCCAAAGATAATATGGATAGTGTAGAAAAACCCAAGACGCAAGTGGGAATGGACAGATACATAACTGTATTGAAAAGGGGTCGAAGCCCTAAATCTTCGCAGATTGCACCAATGGCTAAAGTACAAAAAGACAAAGACTCTAACGGAATAAATTCCCATAATCGTTTTGCTATTTTAGATAGCGAAACAAGCGAAACAAAAACGGCACCCAAGTCGTTTAAACCACCACCAATTTTTTTAAGGGAAAAAAATTCAAATGAATTAATAAATAAGTTAATTTCAGTTATCGGGGAAAATTCATTCTATGTAATTCCTATCAAGCGTGGTAACATTCATGAAACTAAAATTCAATTTATAGACGAAAGTAGTTATCGTAAAGCAGTAAAGGAGTTTGAATGCTGCAAAAAGAACTTTTATACCTATAAGTTGAAGAGTAGCAAAGGCCTACAGGTAGTCATCAAAGGTGTAGACTCATATGTTAATCCAGTGGAAATAAAAGCTGGACTCCAAAAAGCAGGATTTAAGGTTAAAAGCGTTGACAATCTTAGAAATCGATAGCGTGTCCCTCAACCTATATTTCGCGTTGAACTAGAACCTGGGGATATTAGATTGAAGAAAAACGAAACGCATCCCATTTATAATCTAAAATATCTGTTACACCGCAGGATAAGTGTAGAGGACCCACATAAACGGGCAGGACCCGTTCAGTGTTTAAATTGCCAAGAATGCGGCCATACAAGGGCTTACTGCAAGTTGCTTCCGGTTTGCGTTGTGTGTGGAGAGCTTCATTGTTCCGCCCAATGCGACAAACCAAAGGATGACTCGAAGGTTAAAAAATCTAGCAATTGCGGTGGAAATCACACTGCTAACTACAGAGGCTGTCCAGTTTTTTCTGTGGTAAGGAAGTCAACTCAGAAATTAAATATTCCTGCTAGGCAGCCACAATACCAAGCAAATGCTCATTACCCTCAGTTAGCTCAACCCACAACCAAACATGTTTCATACGCGGATATGTTAAAATCCAATCATGTTTTAGCACACAAAGCGACACCTACAACCAATTCTACCCCAAATATGCATCCAGAAGCTAAAGAACAAACACCATCTGGTACCTACAATCGTCTCGAAGCAAGTATCGAGACATTAGTGCATTCGTTAAACAGTTTTATGAGCTCTATGAGCAGCAAGATGCAAGAAATGGTTCGCATGCACTCTATGATGTTGCAGGCGGTACTTAACAAACCATGAACTGTTTAACAATATGTTCCAGAGTACTTCTAAGGGCAATACTAATAAGGGCTCGAATTAAACATCATTTACTGTGTGATTTTTGTAAGGACTACCTTCAAGCAACAAACATCTGTATTGAAGAATATCATCAAAACTTTGTTATTTCTACAACGCTGAACATACGTTTTGGGGATCACGCCTAATAACTCCAAAAGGTTGTGTTTTATTTGACACTATTTCAAAATTGCGTCTGAATGTGATATCAAGTGGACAACCCACCTATTGGCCTACTGATCGACATAAAATACCTGATGTTATTGATTTTGGCGTGACTAAAGGTATTTCGAGAGAAATGATTAAGGTTGAAGCGTCACTCGAACTATCCTCAGATCATTCACCCACTACTGTCTATATATGGAATCAGCAAAATATCGTGTCGCCAACAACTTGCACAAGCATTAATTGGTTGAAATATAGAAAGTATCTCAGTACTCATTGTTCAGAACACATACCGCTAAGAACAACAGAAGATGTGGACCAGAGTCTAATTTATTTTGATCAAAACCTTAAATCAGCTGCCCAACATGCGACAGAAACCAGACAACCAGCTAGATACAATCAAATTTATTTTGTAGATGTCGGCTCTTGGCTGAAAAAAGAAAAATTAGAAGAGAGTGGCAAGCACACAGATCTCCTCAACTCAAATCTAGACTTAAAGATTGCACGAAACGGCTAAGACAGCTGCTAGAATCTCGAAGAGTAGCATCTCTGGAAAATTACTTGGAAGACCTCGACGCAACTGCACAATCAGATTATTCATTATGGCGTGCATGTAGAAAACCTTAAAAGACCGGTCGTACGTAAGCCTCCCTTGCGAACTTCTTGTGGAGACTGGGCAAGGAATGATACCGAAAAAGGCAATTTGTTTGTTGGACATTTGAAGAAGGTTTTCACCCCAAATGTATGTACTGATATAGCTGAGTTACCATCAGTAGAGACTAGTGCCGTAGTACCCCTAAGATTTGAATTTCGCGATATTAAAAAAAAATTTTTTAAAAAAAAATCTATCCATAGAATTTAAAAATTTTACCATTTTTGTACAAAGGTAGTCATGATACATCAAAATTATATAGTGGTTTTAAGAGCACATGAAATTTTTTTTTATTTTGTTGTGCTGTGTTATTTAACGAATCGCAAGTTTTTATTAAAAGAAGGTGACTTTTTAAGCTCGCCACAGCTCATTGAAGCCGGAGTTCCCCAAGGTAGTATTTTGGGACCAATTTTATATTTACTGTACACATCAGATATGCCGATTAGCACCCTAGTCCACACATCAACTTTTGCAGATGACACAGCTTTTTTAAGTATTCATGAAAGTGCCCAAGAAGCAGCACAACTTTTACAAGACCACATACTCAATTTGGAAAAATGGCTAGAAAAATGGAGAATAAAAGTGAATGAACAAAAATGTACTCACATAACTTTCACACTGCGTAGGGACTCATGCCCTCCTATTCGCATAAATAACCAAATGATACCACAGCTTTCAGACGTTAAATACCTGGGTATACATCTTGACCGTCGCCTTACTTGGAAAACCCACATTGACTTCAAGTTAATACAAATGAAACTAAAAGCAGTACAACTAAATTGGCTTATTGGCAGAAACTCCACCCTGAGCTTAGATAGTAAACTTCTACTGTACAAGTCGATCCTCAAACCAATTTGGTGTTATGGGATTCTGTTATGGGGCACTGCCTCAGCTAGCAATGTAGAAAAAATTCAAAGGCGCCAAAATAAGATTTTACGTATTATTACATCTGCTCCCTGGTATATAAAAAATTCGAACATCCACAAAGACCTAAACATGCCATCAGTTAAAGCAGAAATAGCGAAACATGCAGTCACATAAATTGAATCTCATCCAAATCCTTTGGCGCGTAACATGCTGAATGAACCTGGTTATATTCGACTAAAAAGAAGAGATACTGCTTTTCTTGGCCGTACATTAGAGGGATGACCCACAAATGATTACAAAATCCGTGAAACAAACATTATCTAGCACTGGCTGGACTTAAAAAGAATATTTTATTTTAGACTTAAGATACGAGTAATTATTGTTAATTCAAAAATATTGAAGATACAATAAATAAATTATGAAAAAAAAAATATGAATTTAATTATTCAGAACAGAAAAATATATTTGTTTGAATTACAACAAAATTGTTTTGTGGGTTGTATTGGAAAAACACAATTAATGGGTGATTTTTTTGAGGTTAGGATTTTCATGCATTAGTATTTGACAGATCACGTGAGATTTCAGACATGGTGCCAAAGAGAAAGATGCTCAGTATGCTTTGACATTTCATCATGAATAGACTTACTAACGAGCAACGCTTGCAAATCATTGAATTTTATTACCAAAATCAGTGTTCGGTTCGAAATGTTCAAATGTGACAAATTTTGTTCAGCGATGAGGCTCATTTCTGGTTGAATGGCTACGTAAATAAGCAAAATTGCCGCATTTGGAGTGAAGAGCAACCAGAAGCCGTTCAAGAACTGCCCATGCATCCCGAAAAATGCACTGTTTGGTGTGGTTTGTACGCTGGTGGAATCATTGGACCGTATTTTTTCAAAGATGCTGTTGGACGCAACGTTACGGTGAATGGCGATCGCTATCGTTCGATGCTAACAAACTTTTTGTTGCCAAAAATGGAACAACTGAACTTGGTTGACATGTGGTTTCAACAAGATGGCGCTACATGCCACACAGCTCGCGATTCTATGGCCATTTTGAGGGAAAACTTCGGAGAACAATTCATCTGAAGAAATGGACCGGTAAGTTGGCCACCAAGATCATGCGATTTGACGCCTTTAGACTATTTTTTGTGGGGCTACGTCAAGTCTAAAGTCTACAGAAATAAGCCAGCAACTATTCCAGCTTTGGAAGAGAACATTTCCGAAGAAATTCGGGCTATTCCGGCCGAAATGCTCGAAAAAGTTGCCCAAAATTGGACTTTCCGAATGGACCACCTAAGACGCAGCCGCGGTCAATATTTAAATGAAATTATCTTCAAAAAGTAAATGTCATGGACCAATCTAACGTTTCAAATAAAGAACCGATGAGATTTTGCAAATTTTATGCGTTTTTTTAAAAAAAAAATTTCTCAAGCTCTTAAAAAATCACTCGTTATTTATAAGCAAAATAATGGAATTTTAAATATAAACTCTACAAAATTGGCTTATATAAATATCTCAAGACTGATTTGATTTATTTTTAATGAAAAATATTGCCAACAATTCTTATGTTTTTATTACGAAAATAAAATTTACTTTCACTCAATCCTCTAGCTTTAATAAATATTTTACAGTACAATTAAGTATAATGTTGTTAATTATATTGTTTTTCAGTACTTTATTAAAATATTATTTTATTTAATTTGTAAATTTACTTCACTTCAATCACTTTTAAAAATGTTCGCTGGGTTGTGTACCTTTTGTTTGCTGACGTCACAAATATATGTGGTAGTGATACCAAATTTAATGTAATTTGTATAAATCACAATAATAAAAGCAGGTTATATTAAAGGAACAACAACAACTATTAAACGAATGTTAATAAAAAGCAAACCGTAATAGAGTTGTGATAAATGTTAAAGTGAGAAATGGTAAGTATTATTTATTAATTTATAATTAATTTTATTTATTATTTTACACAGTAGAATGTAAATTGAAAGAGAAAATAATTGTTGTGTGGAATAAACTTGCGTGCATTTTAAAAATTATTTAATATAATTTTATTTTATAAAAGTATTTATAATTAGCAGTCTCACACCAAATTATTTTGTCTTGAATACCTGTTGTTGTTGTTGGTTCGAACTTCCCTTTTCTTTTAAACACAAGCAGCAATTGCAGTGCATTTGGAGCAAGCTCTTTGTAATTTTAGGGGATGAAAAACTTGTTGATTTTGATGTTGAAGTTTTTATATTGTTTATAAATTTATAAACAATATTTGGTTTATTAGTATTATTAATACGCACTTGTATTAAGTGTTTAAAAAATTTAATGTTTATTAACCGCTTGTAACACTAACGATCACGGCTTTGTTAAACAATATTTTGTTTTTGTTACACACAGTCACTTTGTTTATTAAAAAATTTTAAAACACAATAACTTTATGTTTTTAATTTTATTTTTTATTATGACTTTATAAAACACAATCACTTTATGTTTTATTAGTTTTTATGGCTTTTTAAAACACAATCACTATTGTACTGTTTCGCCTGTGTAGACCCTGGCTCAACAGTAGTAAAAAGTTTTAGGGTGGCAACCACATACTACCATTAAAATGCGACTATGGTTGCTGACCACACCTAAGGTTCTGTCAAAATTGACATCGGTATGACAATGTGTATTTCCGGTCCTTTTTGCTGTTGACCTGAAGCTAGATAGATGTGCCATGGATACATACACAGAACATTCAAGAAAATAAGGTATGCTATTGGAATTTTAAACAGTGCATAAAGTGTGTGTATGAAAAAATTGTATAAAATATACTAAATCATAGTAAAGACACTAATAAATTCTTTTTCCATAAAAAAAACTAAAAGTGTGGAAATTTAATTGAAAAACAAGTAAACAACTTAATGGTGCAGTTTTCACTGGTGGCAGAGGAGAGAATTAAGAAGTAACAACTGGCAAGCTAAAGAGGACGTGCTGGTTGAGGTTTGCCAACACGTTAAAATAGGCAAAGTTCCAATTACAGGACAGAATAATTTTAGCGAAGGCAGCGTAGTTATGACGACCCGGAACAATTTTTGTTTGGTAAATCTTTTGCCTTAGCATCCTCAACAGCCAGCAGAAATTGAAAGAAAGAGTAGCTAGAAGACCCAAAGCCCATAAAATACACCATCGTCACCATTAAGTTGCTAGAAAACAGCTAAAACTTTCTAATACACCCTGTTGTCGATTTGGGTAGAAACGAATCAAGAAATTAAGGTATTAATTAAATCTAACAGCAATTTTCTTCTGATTCGAGTGGTAACGAAAACGCAACGTAGCTGTAACAAAAACACCAACAACATTATCATTACCAAATGCCCACGAAATTGAGAAACAGTGAAATCCACAGTAAAAACAAGTGAACAAAAAAACGTGTCCAGAATCTACACCAACCACGACACCACCAAGTTTGTCCGTGAAAAAGAAAAAAAACGCCATCTTGAATAAGCCACCAACAACACCAACCAGCTTCAGGCAGTTAACACAAAGCTCAGCAGCGACATTTTAAAATGCTGCCAACACAAATCAACAGCAGCGCCATTGAAAAGAACTACACCAACAACAACAAGGTGTACCGCTCAGCCTTCAAACAACGCCATTTTAAAGTGAAGAAACGCCATTTTGAAGTGAAAACCACATGTTATTGAGCCATCCAATTCTACAAATACAAAAGAGCAAACAAAACCAAAACAAATTAACCATATTCCAGTCAGTATTTTCTGCAGGATAATCAGCAGCAGCATAGTCTTAGAACCATTAACATCTCCATAGTAATTAAAACCAGCAATAGCAGTAATACTCTCATCACCAGAATAACTTTCATCATAATTATCAACATCGGAATCACCATCATCAAAACATCATAATTTTCATCATAGTCACCAACTTCATTAATCAGCATCATCTTAAACACCATCATCAAGGAAACTATCATCCCAATTGCAACATTAGAATCAATAGGAAAAAGATAAGTATTTGTAGTTAGTAGTTTTAAAAATGGTGTAAAATTTTTATTGACCCTCAAATTAAACTGATGTAAGGTAGGCGGTCGAAAACGTAATCGCTTTAGAAAACGTAATCACGCAAAAATAAATATAGTTCCAAATATTTTCAATTGTATTTCTCGTGTTTTATAATAGTTTTTTTTTTGCTGATTTTCTTTGCCTACAAAAGAAAATCTTCAACTGATTTGACTACGTATGCACAGGTCATACACGCCAAAGCAGTCCATTTCAAGAATCCAGTATACCCATTACAGCAGGGAGGACCTAAAGTAAAGGGGTACTGGTGAGCTGAGAAGGAAGCGGCGGCAAAACCCGTTTATGCTTAACGTATAGCTCAATTTGGAGCAAATAATAGCCCGGTACAGTTTAATTCAAAATTTTTAATTCTCAAATCCGCTTTTAGGTTACAACATATTTTCAAGACCGAGAAGCAATTTTCAGAATTAGTGTTCAATATCAATAGTGTTTTCAAAATCAAAAGTAATGTCAAAATTGTTTTTTTAAATTGTAGTTGTTTAAGATTCATTCATTTGCCATATTTAATTTCGTTTCAATTTGGTTGTCAAGTTTTGTCCTAACCAGGATTAACCTAAAAATTAAGGTTAAATTTCAAAATTGGAATATTAATTTATATTTCTAAACTAAATATGCGTCTTTTCAAAATTCTCGAATAACATATACTTCGAAATTCAGATTTAATTTCACGGCCGTAAGCACAAGTCATAAATTTTCAAAATTCAAAATTCATTTATAAATTACAAGTTCGTTTGCAATAGTCTTAATTAATTTCGAGATACCATTTCTACAAATTCAATAAATATTTTTTTAAAGCTTCAGATGCCAAAGTTAACTACCTAAATATCGCTTTTAATGCCAAACCAAGTTTTGAAACTCGTAATCGAGTAGCTACACACAAAGTTGTTCATCATTTTTTTTTTAATTTCACTAAAAATTTTTAATTTTTAAACAAATTCAAAATTATATTTCGAGGTTCAAAGTTATTTTGTAAAATTCCAAATAAACAGATCTACGATACATGATATTTTAACGGCCGCATTTTTCTGGATGACAAGGTATATTTAATACTCCGAAATTGAATTCAGCTTTAGAAATTATTTGCCTAAATTCGAAATTTTGCTTAATTATTTTTCAAATTTCAAAATTAGTTTTTTAGGATTTTACTAAATTCAATAGTCGAAATAAGTTTTTGTTTCTTTAAAATTATTCATGTGATTTCGAAAGTTGAAATCCTTTTCGGGATTGTTAAAATACATATTCCACACAGTTTGAGAGTTAAAAGCATTTTTATTTAATCAAAAGTTTGAGTGCTAAAAATGAAAATTTATTAATATAAAAAAATAGCCAGAAAGTTACACTTACCTGAAAAATTTTACTTACCTGAAAATCTGATCACTAATCTGAAATTGAAAAACCGAAAATAGAAAATACCTAAAAATAAATAAATAAATGATTTAATTGATTCAAATTAAAATCTTACGAACCTTAATATTTTACTTACCTACATATTCTTTTTACCTAAAAATTTTATTTACCCAAAGATTTAGTCCACCAAAAGTTACATCATTTGACTCAATCAAAAATATAAGTACATACTCATGCTAATAATTATAATCATTTATACATCTATCTGGTCACATACTAAAAGATTTAAAAGTCTCAATTACTTTTAAAATTCAAAATATATTTAAGTA
This sequence comes from Phasia obesa, assembly GCA_949628195.1. NCBI lineage: Eukaryota > Metazoa > Arthropoda > Insecta > Diptera > Tachinidae > Phasia > Phasia obesa. The sequence continues at coordinate 95,515,283 of OX451217.1, read as the reverse complement.
ACTACTATAAAACTATTGCTTAGAAGTAATAAAAATAAAATATAAGTGTAAACAACTAAATACAGCATAGTATAAAACTGTAAAGAAAAAATAAACAAAACAAACAAACCACTGAAATAAACAAAATCAGTATTGAACAAAGGTACCAAAAAATTTTATTAAAATAGTTAAGAGCAGAATAAAACAAAAAAAAAAACTTAAATTCTAATGTAATAAAATCTAAGGTTCAGTCATGGTGAGAAAATAGATATAGGAAATAATTAGTGCAAACCAAAATCCACCAAACACATTCCAGACGAGTTAATCTTGGTAATAGAATAACAACAAAGATTTACGTACAAATAAGTAAAATTTTAGGAATTGATTTAAGAACCTCAAATTGAATTTATACAAAATGTACATCCACATATATATACAACATTACAATTTAAAATGAAGTGATCGACAATGATTTTTAATTAGTAGAGAGAAATGAAAGAGAGGTAAGTGTCAAGTGGTGGAGTAATATAGGGGTATTCTAGACATCCCAGGCAGAGGATATCACGGTTAGGGGAGGGAAACGTGAGGGCCATGCCATCTAAGCCCGAGGTGAGAAACTTGTCATTTATAGTAGCACTGGCACAACTTTGATGTCACCTTTTTTTTCTGAGCTGCGACGAACCACCACCCAAGCCCGCGAGCCTTAGTCGTGCCACAATGGCAAAGTTGCCAGTGTGCAGGTCAGGAAACAGGGGGAAGTTTTTAGGAAATAATTCGAGGGAAGAAAGTCAGTCCGTCTGTGTAATGAAAGATCAGACAATAGGTAAACTTAGAAGAATAATTTCCAACCAACAGGTTTCCAATTGTTCTTTGAAAAGTAAGACAGTTTGTCAGTTTACTCTGTGTCACTAATATTGTGCTTGTTTTTATTTCCTAACATCAAACTTCTTTATAAAGAAAAACGAATATATAGTAAAAGAGAAAGGACAAAAAGGGAAGACCTATTTATTATATACGGGGTTTACATTGCCTTTTAGTTGGGTTCTGCTTCTTCTTTTTAATACATATATGTATTCTTTTATTTCTTAAAAAAATAAATCATGACACTAACATAAAAACTAATAAAACAGTTTTTATGTTTTCATACCGAAACGTTTAACACAATACAATTTTAGTACGCGATATTAAATCTTTTATTTATAAAATCAGTCCCTGCTCGGGCGCCATAATGTTTCGTGAGAGTTTTCACAAGTAAAAATGGACCGATATTTAATAAAAGTTAGTAAAACTATCGCTTCGATAAAATAATATAAAATTGGTTTTTGTTTGGTTGGTGTTAAGAAAAACAGTGATTTTTTATTATTACAAAATGAAGATTATTAAAATGTACAGTATAACAGATTTAATTAAATTTCCCAAGCCTAGATGAGATCAAGGGTGTTAAAAGTAATAAATTTAAGTATAAAAAAAGAAGTTTCAATTGTACAATATTAGGGTAGTTCAAATTCATAAAAATTTAATTATTTTAATAGATTTGGCCAAACATTTATAAATGAAAACACAGATTAAAAGTGATTTTTCATTTAAATTTACCTACATAATATTTTGAGAATACTTACATTTTATAATTTTCTTTCGAAAAGAAAAAAAAATTCCCTTATAAATTTACGTTAGTCGTATTATAAAGTACGAAATGTTCGATTACGTTACATTTTTCATCCGATTCGAATTGTGCTATTTCCACATAGAACGGATTGGTTTTGACTCTGGAAGTTTCAGTTTTCTTTTTATTAAATTCAGTGGAATGTACGCATCTCAAGTGATTTATAAGATTTTAAGTTGATATTGAAGATTTAAATCTGAAATTGTTTATTTAAGTTTTATCTAATAAGGCTTCCATTTTTTTAAATTTATATTTAAAAAAACAGCCTTCAGATAATTTTTTAAATGTTAAAATCTTATGTCTTTATTACTTGCATACCGCCCACTGCACTGTGGGGAAATTAATCAGCTATTTGTTAAGGACTAGGCCAATTGATCCAAAATTTGATATGAGAACAGTAGAGGAGTATCTTTTATAGCTTAGCATTTTTCAATTGTCCAATTTTTTCAAAATATTGACTACAATTTTCACCAAATTTTTTTTTTTTTAATTTTATTTTTTGTGGAAATTGTTCAAAATGATATTCTTCTGAGTTAAAAACCCAAATGTCCAAAGCCCTTTATTTTGTAAGACATCATTTACGCGATTTGGCATACTCTCCACCAATTTTTGTACAATTTCTTTTGGAATATTGAGCTCTGAGTAACAAAGCAATTCTTAAAAAAACAAATTGCGAATTTGGAAAAAATAAAAGTTGGCGTTTTTAGGCTTTCATTCCTTATTTTTACTCTTTAAAATACGTTTATTTTTAATGCGCCAGAAAGTAGAACAACTAGTTTGAGAGGCACTAGATTCCCGATTGTCAGAACATACCTGATAATTTAATTGTTGCCTTGTATTTTCAACAAGTGAATAAATCAAGTTTCTTGGGAAGCTGTTTTTCTTTCGAATTTAGAAAATTAGGTTTTACAATGATATTGTTCATCACTTATAAGCAAAGGCCCCAACCAAAAAAAGTGGTTAAAATGAAAATGCATTGGTTTGCTAAATATTTAGCAAAGTGACACAAACCTAACTTTTTTAAAAATGGTATGCTACTGATTTAAAATTTTTACATGTTTTGTTCTCTTTGAGATTCTGGTTGGGATTGTGTATGTGCTCACATACCCTTAGGGGTTTGCGTGGGGGCTCTTGCTTATAAGTAATACACTCCTTTTGAAACTGATAGCTGTATTGATATTTGAATTGTATAAAAGTTTATAATTCTGCCCGACGATGTTGCGGAATCATTGTTTACTTTACACAGAAAACTAGAATTTCTTTTAAGTTTAATATTAGCAAGCTGGTTTTTAAGATGCATCGAATTTTTAATATTATACTTTTCCGAGGGGGTTCATATGGATAATATTTCTTAGAATCACTCCTAACAAAAAAGTATTTATTTATCTGTGATGAAATATGTCACAACGAATATTAGAAAAATTTATTTTTTTAATTTTTTAAAAACTCTGAATTATTAAATGTTTGTCCAGAAGCCACCACTAATTCGTCAGGTAATCCTTAGATTTACGCATAAATCATTTAAGGTGTAGATAATCCAATATCGCCTCTGACTACGGACCGTAAACACAAAAATATTATAGGTATAACAATTTTTCCAATACCCAATGTACTCGTATGTAAATAGCGCACCATGGTCGCTTGTCATCAGTTTTGGAACCCCAAACCTTGAAACATACTCATTCAAAAACTTATATGCAATAGTTTTAACCGTAATATCTCTCAGAGGATAGGTCTCTGGCCATCGAGTTGTTCTGTCGATTTTGGTTAATATATGTATATCGAAAACCATTTAATATTAGTACTAGGCCAACAATATCTATGAGTACGTGTGTATATCTTCTTTCAGGGATTTTGAGTTTTTGTTTTATTATTATATTTTTATTATTGTAATTTATTTAGTATGTATTTAAAATACTTTAATATATAATTAACCAGAGGCCGTAAATAACAGTTATCAAAAAAAATTCAACTCATAAACTCTTTATGTTAGAGTTAATGGAGATCTATACTGTCATATGTATATCAATAGATTTGTATTGACGAGCTCTTTTGGAATCTATGGTGATCTTAAAAATCGATCTCAACTCCATAGTTAAGAGTTATTTTTCAAAGAAAAAATAAAAGTTCAAATGAAGCTTTTAAAAAGAGAGTTTTTTTTTATTGGACCAGGAAATTTGGTTATGGGAAGGGATAGATGGAGTAGTGTTTGTGGCATTTGACTTGAACTTTCTCATATTGAAGTTGATAGGAAAGACATCGGCAGGGAGTTTATTCCACATACGAACTGTAGCATGACTCAAGTTGTTCATCATTACCAACAAGAACAACAAGAACATTTTTGGCTGATTTTAAATAAAAGAATATCATGTTACTATTCAATAATAAACAGTCAACACACTTAATGACTATTGCTGCTTCAGCGTATTAAACTGAAAACACTCAGTCAAACTGCTACTGTATCAATCGTTCTACAGTCAACCCTTTTGGTGTTATACAACTGATCGTTGTGTTATATATTACAAATCTAGCCAAGGGTGTTCTGTCCGTCTACCGACTGTATATAGAATTGCTAAGTAAGCAATTATTTAGTATAAATTCCGACGATTGTTTTCAATAAAGACGATTATTTTGCTTAAACTCATGGAGTGCTACTAGATAGCACCCTAACTGCAAAAGGAATTAAAAACCAGAAATTTATTATTTTATTAACTGGGTAAACACTACATGGCGATCCTGCCGCCCAAACCTGGAGTGTTAAAATATAAGTAATTGCCAAGGAAAGGGCTGCCACAGCAATCCCAAGGCAAATCAAACAAAAAAGATGGGGCGGATACATAAACCGCCTAAGGCGAGAAAAGGCGTATATCCTACACCAAATAAACGCAAAACCACCACCAAGTTGGGTAGAGGCGACAAAACTATGGCACAGAATGGACGATATTGAATTTAAGATTAAACAACACATTGATAAAACTAAACTTTAAATAGGTGCGATACGCCGCCCTAATAGAGCCAGAAAGCGTTCTACGATATTGGCAATTTTTTTAATTTACAACAAAAAAATCTTTTCTTTACAATTATTATAGGAAAACCGCAATCGAAAGTTGTTGACCCAAATGCGAATGTGGTCAACGAAGTAGTTGTATCAAACAATATAGATTTGTCTCAAATTAAAATCTACCTTATGCTGATAACAATAATTTTATCAATTAATTTTGTTTTTAACATTTATGCAATGCATTTTAAAAGAATAAAGAAAAGGTATACAAGTAGAGCCAATGATTTAGATAAGATTTAAGCCCATAAGTGTAAAAAAAAATATCTAAATATAAATAAAATAAAACTAATAAGGAATTTTTAAATGGAGAAATGGGAACTAATTAAACAAATTATTTACTCAGAAAAAGATAAATTTAAACAAGCTTATAAATGTATTCAGGTAATGTAATCTGAAACGGAGTGAAATTAAATCCGAATGAAATTTAAAATTGTCATAACTTTTAAATCTTACAACATTTTGATATTATTTTGTATACATTTGATTAAATACCATTCACATAACTTCCTTGATTGCTAATGTTTTAAAATAATAGGCGCAACTAAGTTATATTTTTCTTTAAAAATTTATTCGATTTCAATTTCACTCGGTTTCGGATTACAGCACATATCCGATTAATAAAAATGTATACATCAAACAAGAAACAGTAAGAAAACATTTAGTTACATTAACTAATTCTCTAGAAACCATTAGAGAATTGATACATAAAAATCTTGAAAAATTTACTGAAAAACATAAAGAAGAAGTTTTATATTTGTATTGGAATTTAAGAGATCAATTGGTTAAAATATTAGATAAATATAAAATTTTTAAAAGAGTGCCTCATTCTATTGATGAACCCATTAACATAGACGTGAACATTGTATTAACAACTGAAACCACAGAAGATCTTGAAACTTTGACAGAAGAAAAAACTGACGAAATAAACCCCAAAATGCAACAAACAGCAGTAAGCCTGGAAATTTAAGATCATTCCTTGATGCTCTCACACTGGTAGATTCATTAGCAGGCACACATGGTAACGTGGCTGTATCTCTCATAAAAACAAAACTAAAAGGAACTGCGAGAAACCTTATTAGTACTGAGTCTTCAATCACTGAAATTGTGACTAAACTCAAAACATCTGTGAAGGGAGAATCAGTTGAAGTTCTGTCCGCTAAACTAATAAACATCAGACAAAATAGTAAAACTGCAAATGCATATTGTGATGAGATGGAGGCGCTGGCAAAGTCATTAGAAAATGCATATACACTGTCGGACAAAATAAAGTGCGGTTGTGTACCCTTCTTCATTAATCCTCAATATTTTTTAACTACGTGTATTATTTCCTGTTTTTTATTGTCCCGTTATTTGCTGGAGCGCCTCAATTATTTCCATAAACATTTGAAATTGTTAAACTCATGCGTTCAGGTTTCTGATGTAAAAGTATTGTAATGTAAAAAAGTCTTCACGACATAAAAAGTGCGTTTTTTATAAATCGTGAAATTTATAATATATTCCTGATTTTTTTTTTACAAAAATTTGTGGTAAGTTATTAAAAAAGAATAATTTGTAGCAAAGTACCTAACTTTTACGTTCAATATTACTTAAATATATAGAAAATAGGCCTGGACCAAAACTTTTTCGATATGAAGCCAGACAGCCAGAGATATAAAAGAGAAGCTAGAATTAAATATTTCGCCTCGAACTGTCCAAAGAAGACTTAATGAAAGGGGTTTAAAAAGTGCCTTCGCTAAGAAAAAAACCTCTCCTACGAGCAGCCAATAGAAAAACACGATTGGCTTTTGCAAAACAGTATATAAATATGCCTGAATCATTTTGGAATAAAATTTTTGGGACAGACGAGTCAAAATATGAAATAAAAAATTGCAAAAATCGGAAAAGAGTGTGGTGTGAACCAACACAAAGGCTAAAATCGAAAAACCTTATACATACTGTAAAACATGGTGGAGGAAGCCTCATGGTGCGGAGATGTTTTTCTTCTTCAGGATTTGGTAGGCTGTCGTAAAAGAATTTCTCTTTGCTAGAATTGCAATATGATCATCCTCAAGCTTCGTCGTCTTACGTTTTCTGCCACATAATTTTTTCAAACTTTTATTTGACTTCCTTATTTTATATAAAGCAATAATTTTTCTGACCCCAGATTCTAATATTTTTTACTTGGAACTCAAAGCTTTTAATTTCATCCCATTTTCACGATCTTGTACCAACATATATTTTTGAGTTTCGGTTAAGGGCTTCATTTCGAAGAAGTGCTGGTCCAGGCCTATTTTCTATATATTTTCTATATATTTAAGTAATATTGAAAAAGTTAGGTTCTTTGCTACAAATTATTCTTTTTTAATAACTTACCACACATTTTTGTAAAAAAAATCAGGAATATATTATAAATTTCACGATTTATAAAAAAACGCACTTTTTATGTCGCGAAGACTTTTTTTACACTACAATAGTTTTACATCAGAAACCTGAACGCACGAGTTTAAAAATTTCAAATGTTTATGGAAATAATTGAGGCTCTCCAACAAATAACGGGACAATAAAAAAACAGTATATAATACACGTAGATAAAAATATTAAGGATCAATGAAGAAGGGTACACAACCACACTTTGGCTTGTCATGTGAATTAGCCAATAAATATTCCGCACAAGTCGCTGTTAAAGAAATGACTAAAAACTGTATCATCGATAAGGTAAAACTTATCATGGAAGCAGGGCACTTTAATAGCATGAATGAAGCAATTGGAAAATTCGTTAATAGCTGCACTGAAGCCACTGGACAACAGAATGCAGTTTTATACTTCGGACAAAGATTTAACCGAATAAACTATCGAGGAAATAACAGACGATACCGTGGAGGATATAATTATCCACGTTATAACAGCAATAATAATAGAAACAATACACAAAGACTGCGTGCGGTGCAGTCCTTACTCAAGAATATGAAGGAAAACAGCTGCCAGTGTCATATGCTTCAAAAACATTCACGAAGGGAGAAAGCAATAAATCAACGATTGAACAAGAATTGACTGCCATACATTGGGCTATCACACATTTCAGGCCATATATCTATGGAAGACATTTTTTGGTCCGAACGGATCATATTTGATCTCAATGAAAAATCCCAGTTCTAAGCTAACAAGAATGAGACTAGATCTGGAAGAATTTGATTTCAGTGTTGAATACCTTCGGGGGAAAGAAAATTATATCGCCGACGCATTGTCGCGAATTTCAATAAATGATTTGAAAGAAATTAACAAAAGAGTATCAAGTGTATTAAAAGTCACGACAAGATCGATGACAAAACATAAAGATAGTAGAAGTATAATAGGTCAGCATGAAACAAACAAAATTTATGAGCCCAAAATATATATACCAATTAAGAATACAGACATCAGATAATATTATAAATTAAAGATTTTTCCTAATAAAAGTTATATTAAAAAAGGAAAATCTATTTTAGCTAGCATAAAATTGATGATTTGTTTACTAAAGAGAAACTTGACTTAAGACAATTCTTCTCTAGGCTCGAAGAAGCGGCCAGTAAATTAAGCATTAATAAATTACAACTATCACCTAGTGAGAAAATATTGGAATATATATCAGCTGAAGAATTTTAAAGTATGAGCAATAATGTGTTACGCAAAATTAAAATAGCGCTATTAAATAAAGTAACCATAATCAATAATAAGAATGCTAAGGCAATTCTAGGAGTAATGCTGAAATATCACGATGACCCGGTCGAAGGAGGACATTTAGGACCACTGAAAAAATAAAAAGATTCTTCTACTGGAAAAATATGGCAAAAGACATTGCTAAATACGTAAAAGCATGTCACAAATGTCAAGTTGCAAAAACTACCAAACACATTAAAAGTCCGATAATTCTCACAGAAACACCTGTCAAGCCATTTGATACGGTGTATATAGATACAATCGGACCGTTTCCTAGATCAATAAATGGAAACGAATATGCAATTACATTAAAATGCGACCTAACGAAATATTTGGTAACGATACCAATACCAGATAAATCGGCGAAAACAGTCGCTAAAGCGATATTTGAAAATTTACTTACCTATGGACCAATGAAGACATTCATTTTGACATGGGTACAGAATATAAAAACTCTATACTAACTGAACTATGCAACCTATTGAAAATTAACATCGACAGCACATCATCACCAGACTTTAGGTACAGTAGGTATTTTACTTACTGTTTTAACACGACACCATCAACTGTACATAATTATTGTCCTTACGAACTAGTTTTCAGTAAAAATCCTAATAATTTTAAAGATTTCAATGAGGTAGATAGAGTTGCACCATTATACAATGTAGAAGATTACGTTAAGGAAGCAAAATATAGACTAGAAATATCACTTAAAAGAGCTAGACAATTACTAGATACAAATAAACTTAAGCAAAAATATAACTATGATAAGGGTATAATAGATTATAACTTTAAAATAGGAGATTTAGTTCTACTTAAAAACGAAGCAGGACATAAGTTAGAAGAAGCTTATAAGGGCCCATATGAAATAGAGAATTTAGATTTAAGAAATAATGTAACTATAGAAAATAAGAAAACAAAAAATATACAAATAGTTAATAAGAATAGACTTTAATTATATAATAAAAATATGAATTAAAATTTTATTAGAGAATAATATTATTAAAATTTAACTTTAAGAACTATTTTTTATTATTGTAAAAGAATGTCCATGAAACTTTCAGTTATATGAACATTCTTCCGTAAAAGGGAGGTGTAGCATGACTCAAGTTCATCATTACTAACAAGAACATTTTTGGCTGAATTTAAATAAAAGAATATCATGTTACCATTCAATAATAAACGGTCAACACACTTAATGACTATTGCTGCTTCAGCGTATTAAACTGAAAACACTCAGTCAAACTGCTACTGTATCAATCGTTCTATAGTCAACCCTTTTGGTGTTGCACAACTGATCGTTGTGTTATATATTACAAATCTAGCCAAGGGTGTTCTGTCCGTCGCTACACTACCCACTGTATATAGAATTGCTAAGTAAGCAATTATTTAGTATAAATTCCGACGATTGTTTTCAATAAAGACGATTCTTTTGCTTAAACTCATGGAGTGCTACTAGATAGCACCCTAACTGCAAAAGGAATTAAAAACCAGAAATTTATTATTTTATTAACTGGGTAAACACTACAGAACCACAAATGGATGGGCCCTTGATGAGAAGCGTGTTGTACGCAAAAAAGTGTGGGCGTCGGGTACATTTTCCCTGATTTTATTGACCACATTGTAGTAACGGTAAAACAGGGAAACACAACCCACATTGCGTCGATGCTCCAGTGAGTCAATAGAGTTGCATACCCTACTGTCACCGATGAGCTTCTTCGCCCTCTTCTGCACGCGGTCGAGTAGACCCAAAATAGACTTTGGGGCGCCGTCCGATACATGAGAGTTGTATTCCATTTTAGGCCGGATATAGGTGACATAAATAGAAAGAAGATCAGATGGAGTGAAGTATCTCTTACACCGTTTTAAGAAACCGAGTCACTTGAAAGCTTCTTTCGAGACTTGAAAAATGTGTTTAGTCCATCGGACATTGCACTGAATTTTCATGCCAAGAACGTCAAGAGCTTCTGATTCCTTAATATCTACATCACCCATAGCTACAGATGAAGCATCATTTTCAAACCCACGTCTGCGCGTAAGCATACAACATTGAGTCTTACGGGCATTAAATTCTACTCTATTCACGCGACCCCATTCAGAATTGTGGATTGAGCGTATCATTCATGTTTTGTCTCTTGACTTCAATCTCCTACTGGTTCGGCCTATTATTGAATGAGTATGAATGACAAATGCTACTATCATCTGCAAAAGAGTAGATAGGGTTAGAAGTTTGACTAAGAAGGTCATTTAAAAAAAGAAGAAATAGGGTAGGAAAAAGAACGGAGCCTTGCGAGAATAGTTGTCACCAACATCAAAAGCAATAAGTTTTGACAGAAGTGCATCATGCCACACTCTATGAAATGCCTTGGAGATATCTAGAGCCACCACCTTACTTTCGCCGAAGTGGTGTATGGAATAACACCATTTTTCTGAAAGAAAAGCTAGTAAGTCACCTGTAGAGCGACCAGTTTCCGTAGGGGTCGTAGCAAATTGTTAGTCTCCAAATACCTCACAAGATGAAAGTTTATCATACTTTCCATTACTTTAGAAATGCAGAATAGATTGCAATTGGGCGGTAATTATCAGGGTTGTTGGCCTCACCATTTTTGGGGATTGGCTTTACATTAGCAACCTTCCAACACATCGGAAATTTACCAGCATGATACAAAGTACTGAAAAAGGTTGCTAATGGACGCGCTAGCGTTGAAAAGCACTGCTTCAAGAATTCCATCCGGCCCAGGAGACTTGTTAATGCTGAGATTTGCTAGAACCCTTTTAACCGCATGCGCTCGAAAGAATAGTTACTGATACTCTGTCGAGAGAAGGCGGTGGTTGATTGCTTTCCGGCAAGTAAGAATTACTTGCAAATATTTCGGCCATAAGGTTAGCCTTATCAACCGGATCAGTGAATATTTGGTCATACTTTAAAAGAGTCGGAATTGAGGAACTAGCATTATCCTTTACTCTTTTAACAAATGACCAAAAACTCTTACTGCCCCGAGGAGCAGCAAAACTTTAGCACGAAGACTCGTATAGAGCTTTTTCACGCCTTAGTACTATGGCACACGAGGATCTCGCTCTTTAGCGCAGCAAATCAGTATCTGCATTGGTGTTACTACGCCAGGTACTGAATGCTTCCTCTTTTGATCTGATTGCGTTCTTGCAATTCTGATTAAACCAGGACTCGTTCTGGTCTTAATCAGTATTTGATTTAATGGAATGAATAATTGCATGCCAAGTAATATTATGTTTTCAACCATTTTCGCCATGGCATCGACATTGCTGTCTAGAAAGCAAAGTGTTCAATTAAAATGCCTAAAAAATTCGTTGAGCCTTTTCATATATATATTTAAAACGTCTCGTGGCTGTTCTTGAGGCGTTAAGAAGATCAAAGAGAGAAAAGGAGGCGGAGATGGTCCGAATTACCGAGAGGTGCATTAATGCTCACTTCATACTTTTGAGGGTGTGAAGTCAGAAAAAGATCGAGAGTGTTGTTTTGGTGCCCTTCAACACATGTAATATACGTTGGACTTCTGGTGTTATATGGCTCGAATGGTGAATCCAAGATGAGTTGTGAACATTGAAATAACCAGCAACAACAATGTCACTATTCGGGCAACTATCAAGGCTGTTCGATATGGAATCTGAAAGGAATCAAAGACGGCTATAGTTTTATCCCTTCCAGTATTTGGGCTTCTATAAAGGAAACCAAAATGTAAGTAGTGTGACCTGATTTAACCCAGAGACAGTTAAATTCAATCTCAGACGTGCTTAAAGATTGCTAGCACTGATACACAACTTCATTACGTATGTACAATGCAAGACCCCGATGAAGATTAAATAGCGACAGAAGGTGATACCCAGGTAAGTAAAAATCCTGTGGATCAGCATTTTCAGATACCTGAGTCTCACATAAGGCTAGAACATCTGGTCGATGAAGACAAACGATTTTAAATTTATCCATCATACCAACAAGAAAAGAAAATTCAAATCACTTGTCTGTTTTATGATACCAAAACCAATGCAATAACTGCCGTTTTATGACTACTTAGTGACCAGTGTTATACCTTCATCACAAAATAATCCAATAGCAGCTATCACAAAGGCACCAGTATAATAAAAATAAAAGGGAGTAAATGCAGGACAAAGGTACTATAATTGCGTTAAAAAAAGAGCCATAAAAGCCCTGATCTGGTCATTTCTTAAGGTAACGACGCGATGTGTCAACACTGATTTATTTTGACTGTTATTTATTTAATATGTTGCTTTGTTGTTGTTTTTAATTTTGTTGTCATTTAGCTTTAGTTGAATTATTTGCTTTTAAATCTGTTGTTTTTTATTTTTAATATTTGTGTTATTATTGTTGAACTTAAGTGTGTATGTATCACTTAATATGTGTATTTTATTATTGTAATTTTATGTTCTTTTTAGTTATTTGTTTTGCAATTTGGAGAATATTTTTAAATTGTTTTTTTATATTTTTTGGTTTTCTTATTTTATTTTTATAGTTAGTTAATAAAACTTTTGTCACTTATTTAAAAAATATAAACACGACATATGTATGTATGTATATTGACGGACAAACATAAAGTTAAAAATTAAACAATTAAAACAAATAAAATGAGATAAAGACGTACGGACGATTCAAACGACAGAACACTACTCCCAAATAAAATAAAACTTTATTGATGAGTTTTATTTTTTCCGTCAGAAACTTAAACTTATTTTGTTTATTTACATAAGTTTTTGTTAACAGATTTGAACGGAGGCCTCTCAATACTAACTTAAGAGCACAGGAACAATATTTTTTTCCCAATTCCAATCCCAAAACGTCTGGGCCAAAAAACTGATACGCTCAAATGGAGCTAATAGACTCTACTTTAACATACAAGTGGTCCCGTCCAGCAAGAACTCCTAGATTTGGCCCCAGGCCCCAAAATGTAGAATGAGTGAAAGTAAAAAAAATATTTTTAATACTTTGTTCAGCCAAAAACGTCTGGGCCAAAAAACTGATACTCCAAAAAGGAGCTAATTGGCATCCACAAAGAACTCCTAGATTTGGCCCCAGGCACCAAAATGTAGAATGAATTAAATTCAAAGTGTCGTGTGCACCCTATGCATTATTTAATTGTATATGGGTAATGCAGTGCAATCAGCTGCAAAAAGAGGATGACTATAATAGTCAATACAAAAAAAAAAACGTAAACAAAAACAAAAAGACTTTAGCTGAAAAGAAAAATAGCGGAAGGTTTTTTTTTTGTGGATAGAGAAAAAGTGGCGTGACCGAGGCTTCTTGGAAGAAATTGGATAAAATGTCGGCCTCTTTTTCCTGGGGACAATAACGAGGTAAGGTGTGACATGTGGCTGCCGAAAAATTAATGGTGAAAAGTGTAGAAAACTTATCTTTTGGTGCAGACAAAGATGCTCAAATGAAACAAAATTAAGAAAATTGAATTTAAAAGTTTTATTAAACATAAAGTTATTTAATATATACAATCTTATACTTAAAATCTAAAAAGTTAAAACTTAAGAACTAAAAAGTTAAAAGTTAAAACTTAAGAACTAAAAAGTTAAAATTTAAAACCTTAAAACTAAAAAGTTAAAACTTACAAACGAGAAACTGAAATTTAAGAAGGTTAAAAACATAAAAAGTAAAAATCTTAAAACTAAAAGATTAAAACTTAAAACAAAAAAAAAGGTAAAACCTTAAAACTAAAAAGTTAAAACTTACAAACTAAAAAGGTAAAACTAAGAATCTAAAAGTTAAGAACTTAAAAAGTAACTAAAATTTACAAAAGTTAACAAATAAAATCTACAATAAAAAATCAAAACACAAACTACACTAAAATAAAATTTAAACGCTAAAAGTAAAGTCACCAAGCCACCACTGTCACATCCAGCGAGGGAAGAAGCCGGAAGCAGTTAGCATCGTCACCTACGGCGGTGCCAGGTATCCCTGCCATTAAGACCAGGACAAAACTAAACAGACGACTAACGGACCTGCGAATAAAAATAAAATAATATATATATTTCTCTAATTTAAATTTTTATAGTTAGGGAAAACACAGAAATATTACCTTTTTTTATACAGTCCCTTTTGGTTTTTTTTTCTGGACAAAAGGTGCGCGTAGTTTTAGGGTTGAGCTCAAACCTAGGTTTGTGTCCAATTTTAAGGGTAGTTTGCCCACTACAAAGTGTTTATGTTTCCTTTAATTAATAAAAATATTAAGAGAATTTTATATATGTAAGAAAATTAAATAATAAAACATATAAAAACACGCGTACGTCGGACACGTCTACGGACTGACGGCAGTTCCGGAAACCCGTTCTTGAGAAAATTTGTCAGGTGTCGCTGAAGGAAAAAATACAATTATTTTGTTAAATTGATAATAATTACATTATTGTTAATATTTTTATTGTTCAATTAAAAGAAAATTTTGTTTATTTTTTTTAATTCTATAAAAATTTTTATTTTTTTTAAATGCTTAAAACTAATAACATGTTAGTGTAAATACAAAATAATGAATGTTTGTTTTAAATTAATAAAATCACAAATTTTTATAATGTTTATTAGTATGGAAGAATAAGTCATTGAAATTAAATAGGAAGGTGATGAAGAGGTAAGCACTTTGATTAGGGATAATTTTATAAATATTGACAACAAATTATCACGGTGACATCCACCAGGATGTCAAGAGGGAGGGCCAAAGCTAGCACAACAGCAGCTAGCCATGATTTGTGCTAAGGAACAACTGAAGTGCAGAGAATACGGGGTTGAAGTAGTTTTTTTATTTCCTTTTTTTTATGTTAGTTCACTTTCGGGCTCCAGATTTTTTTTATATTTCAATACTTTTTAGTGAAGCCTGGCATGAATTTTTTTGTAGCTCGAACAGGTTGGCCAATGGGTTGGCAAGATCCCCCCCAAGACGGCGAGCTTCAGCCGGAGCGATACGCCAGCATGCCAGCACCGGCAACAATCTGGCCACACGAACGTTTTTGTGTTTTAACAACAAATTTTTAACACTGCTGCCCTCGCTACAATAATGGCGCCCAACGTGGGACCCGAAAGTGAACAAGTTAGTTTCTTCTTCTTTAGGTTTGATGTTTCCCTGCTGGTGTAAGTCCCGTTGGGGCATACAAGAGTCCTCAACGCGTTGCGACATCAGTTAGTCTGTAAATAGGACCCATTACTACCTGTTAGTTTAAATAGCTTAATTTTACATAATTTCTAAATAGTTTTTTTTTACCTGCTTTTCATCCAATTTTCCCAATCTGTAAGTCCCGGAAGTTTTTCAATTAGGAAATTGTTTTCGCGTTACGACAGTTGGAGAGATTAGATGTAAAGGTTTGGTGCAGAAAATAATAAAGTTTGATTTTTCTAACCACAAGTCGAGTCTGACTATAAGGTCATCTGAGCCTATAGGCAATGCTACGGTTTGTGCAGAATTTTTAAACTCCATCATTTTTTTTTTAAATACAATAGCCTAACTCAGCTTTATTCTAAGAAAATAAAGTTCAAACTTACCAAGAGTAGTTTTAAATCGATGACTCCAGATATTGGTGCTGGTTTGTCCTGACATCATAGGGGCACAGAACCCGATGATCAGTTGCACCACATGAAAATCTGTCAGCACTTGGGTTAAAGCTGAGCAATCATTCAAAAACCACCGTATTCGCACGAAACCTGAAGATTAGAAAAATAATTAGTTTTGTTTTCTTCTTAGCACAAATCAAATATTTATTTTGTTTTTGTTTAGGTAAATGTTTTTATCTATTCAAAAATATTGTTTTTAAAACCTTTTCATCACCTGAAAACCCTATTGATTTTGATTTTTTTAGTTGATTCTCTTTTTTTTCTTTTTTTATATTTATCAATATAAATAAAATTGTTTTTTTTATTTCTTTTGGAATAATACATTTTTTTATTATTTTTATTAATTTTTTTTATATTGTTTTTTTATTCCTTTGGAATAAATTTTTCTTTTATATTTTCATAATTTGAAAATATTTATTTTACTTTGGGTTCAATACCCCAAAGTTTTTTTTTATTTTTTTTATTATTTATTCGCGATAAATTAAACGCTGAAGTTTTTACTTTCGCTTATTTTTTTTTAGTTTTTCTATTGCAAAAACTATATTTATTTATTTATTGTTCTTAAATTTTTTATATTGATTTTTTTTTAGCAGAAATTGCTGAAACTTTATTTTTCATTATTCCCTTAATTGTGGGTTTTTTTTGAGTTTGTTTTATTTTTGGTACGTACAAACGTTCGTCTGTGCTATTGATATTTTTATTTATTTTTTTCAAATGGTAGTTACCCGATCGCTGAGTAGACAAATTTCAACCGATATGGAGAGTGTACCCAGGACAACAGTGTCCACTGTAAATTTAAATACAGTCCCAGTTTTGTCGGTTTCCGATAGTACTACCACGGTTGCTACAACTGCTTGTGCCATTACACCTGCAGTACAGCAGTTTATGTCGATGGCACAAGACAGAAACGGATCTTTTCATGATTCAAATGGTTCAAATAGTACTATACGCTCACCTGAAGATAGTAGTATAACGGCGAGAAGCGTTCAACAGGAATTTCGTTCTAACATTCCCGTAACGCAAGCTCCTCCAACGGTTAGTGGTGTAGGGATGCAAAACTCGATCAGTGCAGAAATAGCCAGACAAATGCAAGGAATGCAGCTAGTCCTGCAGCAAGAAATTGCACGTGCATTAAATCGGCCAATAGAGAGGCAACAAAACACACATACACCGTCCATCAGGTTTGGGGCTCTCAAGCTGCATCTAGACCTGCTCAGGTGCAGTCGACTTTTACCCAGCCGCCAGTTGGTTTCCGGCCTTCTGTTGCGACTGGGTGCAATCAGCCACAGCGTCCAGAATTGATGCAACCAACACAGGCTAGAACAGATCAAAATTTGTTAGCGAAGGGTTTTCAACATCAACCACATGTCAACTCACCAGTGCAAATTTTACAGGTGCCTTATAGCTCCCAACAAGATCCAGCCTATCAGCACGATAGAGGTCCACAGCCAGTAGCTGGTCAACAGCAACAACCATATTTTCATTCTCAGGCGCAGTCTAGATGGTGCTCACCACCAGTACAGTCAGATTCTGCTCATGTTAATCAACGAGTGGACTTGTCTAAGTGGGGCATCAAGTTTGATGGTACGACAAAGTCGATGAGCGCCGAATATTTCATTTTTAGAGTTGATGTTTTGCGTCAAGACTATAATTGTCCTTTTAACGACATCCGCCGTAGTTTTCATCTGCTTTTAGAAGGCCAAGCACTCGATTGGTATTGGAACGTCAGGAAGTTGACTCCCATTCAAACTTGGGAGGCTTTAGAAAGGGCTTTTCTAACGCAGTATAAACGCTATGAAAATGAGTTTCAGCTCCAAAAGAAAATTATGGACCGCCGTCAGCTGCCTCAAGAATCTTTTGAAGATTTTTATAACGCTGTCATGAGGCTAAGAAATCAGCAGAGGTCACCTTACTCTGAGAGAGACCTCGTGGAAATTATGAAGGCCAATCCGAAACCGTCGTTGTCTCATTTGCTTTTTTCAGTCAGGATAGAAGGGTTGAATGATTTTTGCCAGCAAGCGAAAAGGGCTGAGAATTTACTATCTAACCAAAGACAACAGTACGCTCAGCGCCCATTTTTAGCACCACGTGTGCATGAAATTGATTTTGAAGAAGAGGGTGCCAGTGGTCCCAATCTAGAGGTTGATGCTATTTCTTCTAGCAACCGATATACTTGCTGGAATTGCAAGCAAGTAGGACACAGTTTTATGGACTGTCCTTCACCAGCACGGCACGTTTTTTGTTTTAGATGCGGTCGAGATAACGTGGTCACTCCTAAATGCCCGAAGTGTCAGGGAAACCTGCCGTTGAACAAGTCTCAAACTGGGGAGACTCGTTCAACTCAAACGTAATCCCAGTTAACAGATCAAATTGTATAGTCGAACGCCAAAAACCATTAGAAATATTTGATAATACCAATAAAGATGTTAAAAAGAAAATTGAGGTTGGAGGTCCTAACCCAACTAAAATTATGGTTTTCAAGAAAGTCTCAAAGGGCATTAAAAAGCAAGAGAAAGGTTCAAGAAGAGGAAAAAGTTAAGGCGGGAGATTATGTCATGTACACTCGATGAGGGATGTGATACACGTTTTTATGCGAAGATAGGTATAAACGGCGTTGAAGTTAAAGGGTTATTGGATAGCGGGGCTACCGTGTCTTGCCTAGGTAAAGGTTGCAGGGATCTTGTGGAAAAAGCGGGTCTGAAAGTTTTTAAGTTTTGCTCATTTGTAAAAACTGCCGATGGCACCCCTCACAGAATTGTGGGCCGTGTAAAAATTAAAATAAATCTGTATAAAATCTCAGACGAAATTGTATTGTTTTTGGTTCCGTCCCTTAGTCAACCTTCGTTTCTAGGCGTAGATTTTATTCGTAAGTTCGGTTTGATGGTTGATATAAGCAGATTAACGTCAAAGGGCCCAACCTTTAAATCGGATCAGGATTTTTAAATTAACACCTGATCAACACAACGTCAGCAAGTTGGCAAAAAAAAATTTTTTAAAAAAGGAGAAACGCTGGGGGTATTTCACGCCAAAGACTTAAAGCAATAGCTTTAATATCTTTGGTGTACTTAGTCCTAGTGTCTCTGTTCCTATATATTAAGCACGTCCTGAACTCTCGTAAGAGTTAATAAAACATTTTTTTTAAGTGAGTTTTTGATTTCTTTATTCGAGCTTTGTACTATACAACGTTTTCTTACGTTTACTATCCTAACGTTTTGGATTTATTTATTTCTAAGACAAAGTTTCA
Organism: Phasia obesa; assembly: GCA_949628195.1. NCBI lineage: Eukaryota > Metazoa > Arthropoda > Insecta > Diptera > Tachinidae > Phasia > Phasia obesa. The sequence goes on along the minus strand of OX451217.1, from coordinate 95,496,067 downwards.
GTTTTAAAAGATAAGGCTATTGCCGAGGAATATTTGTTTTTTTTTAAGGAAGAACATTTCAGTTTTCTTTCGAGTGACACATAATTATTTGACGCATTGTTTGCGATACCATAACGCTTACATTTCTAAGCTGGTTAATGTTGTAACCGTCATCACACTATTGATGCAATCCCGTCAACACCCTGGGGAACTATGCCATTAAGGGCTAGAGATTGTTAGTCATCTAGTGTGACAACATGTATCTGAGTCCGGTTTTTACAGCAGGTTGGCGCAAAATATGCATCAATTTTAATAATATTATAGAAATAAAGTTATTATGTGCTCTCGCAAGAAAAACTGAATTGTTTTCCTGGAAAAATTATACAAGTGTCTAACGACGGTCGGTTATCTTTAAAAACTAAAAAACTATGCAATTCCTGAAACCACCTAAACGCGTAAATCTATTTTCTTAAACTACTACCTTTGCTATAAAATTGAAAACCTACATACTATATTTTCTTATAAAACTAAAAACCTACATACTAGATTTTAAAATCATAACTAATTTAAAACGTTGACTCACCCAGAAAACGCCGGCTTAAAAATGCTGCCGGGAGCTGTCAATCAGCAAAACAGCCTGTAAATATAAAAAAAATAGTTAGAACATACTTTCTGTATATATAGCGCTATTTACCTTTTCATTTTATATCCGCGAGAATTATGGTGCTGGCCACCAGATGCTCTAATCCAGAGCACAGACGGATTTTTATAGTCTGAAAATAATAGGAATAAAATTTAAATTATTTTTTTTTTGGTTGTGCGAATAATTTTCAAACACACTGTATATAGTATATCAAACTTTTTGTGGTGGTTTGCATAATTTTTATTTCTTTTTTTTATTTATTTTTGTTTACACAGCATTTAAATTTGTTTTACGCAACGTAACGTTACGTTACGGTACGAAATATTTCCTTTACTATCACTTTTCACTCATTTTTTTTTATTCACTACACTTCAAGCTTTATTAAAGGGATTTGGTGCTCACTTACCTTGGTTATTGGAATGCCTTCGGGGTTCACGAGCCCACAGCCGATTGTCCATAGCCATTGATAATTGAATGCTGTGAAAGAAACAAAATAGGATTAGTTTAGATAGTCAATAGCTTAAAATTTCTATAAATTTACTTACCGTGTGGTTTGCTGTGTGACGCCATCAAAAAAGGAAAGGGCCATTTTAATTTTTCGGCCAGGCACCGCCATCTTCATTCTGTGAAGAATAAAATTTTTTTTTATTATAAATTGGTAATAACCAATATTTATTTTCATCTGCTTACCGGTAGTTTGGTCCGGAAAAAATGGCGTGAAAATTTTGCCCGATGGTCGCCGGCCGCTGTCGCCAGTATTATGTGCTGTAAATAAAATTATATTAACATTTTACAATTAAATATTTGTTTTCTTTTACTTACCATTATACACAATATTCACAACTAGCTTAAATAAAAAGAAATAAAAAAATTATTGCAATTAATAATTAAATGGTATTTTGAAACAATATTTAATTAACTTTGATTATATCTTCATGAATACTCACCATTTCACGCTTAATGCAAATCCTTTTATTTTGTGTATACACACGCATAGTATTTTTCATTTTCTTTTGTCTCATTTTCGTTCTTTCATAACAGTTGTTATATATTTAACGAAAGTGAGTTGCCAGATCAACTTGTTTTTTTTTTTTTGTATAGAAAAGGTGTTACCAGAACAATTATTTTGTTTTGGCGTTTTTTTTGTTTGCGTTATTTTTTTTACAAATATTAATTACTAAATTTTCCCTCCCATCCTGGATCCACTGATGGATCCAAGGAATGGTTGGGTTTGTCGTGTGCACCCTGTGCATTATTTAATTGTATATGGGTAATGCAGTGCAATCAGCTGCAAAAAGAGGATGACTATAACAGTCAATACAAAAAGAAAACCTAAAAAAAACAAAAAGACTTTAGCATATAAATTAGAATTGCTGAAAAGAAAAATAGCGGAAGTTTTTTTTTGTGGATAGAGAAAAAGTGGCGTGACCGAGGCTTCTTGGAAGAAATTGGATAAAATGTCGGCCTCTTTTTCCTGGAGAAAATAACGAGGTAAGGTGTGACACGTGGCTGCCGAAAAATTAATGGTGAAAAGTGTAGAAAACTTACCTTTTGGTACAGACAAAGATGCCCAAATGAAACAAAATTAAGAAAATTGAATTTAAAAGTTTTATTAAACATAAAGTTATTTAATATATACAATCTTATACTTAAAATCTAAAAAGTTAAAACTTAAGAACTAAAAAGTTAAAAGTTAAAACTTAAGAACTAAAAAGTTAAAATTTAAGACCTTAAAACTAAAAAGTTAAAACTTACAAACTAGAAACTGAAATTTTAAAAAGGTTAGAAACGTAAAAAGTAAAAATCTTAAAACTAAAAGATTAAAACTTAAAACAAAAAAAAAAAAAGGTAAAACTTTAAAACTAAAAAGTTAAAACTTACAAACTAAAAAGGTAAAACTAAGAATCTAAAAGTTAAGAACTTAAAAAGTAACTAAAATTTACAAAAATTGACAAATAAAATCTACAATAAAAAATCAAAACACAAACTACACTAAAATAAAATTTAAACGCTAAAAGTAAAAAGTCACCAAGCCACCACTGTCACATCCAGCGAGGGAAGAAGCCGGAAGCAGTTAGCATCGTCACCTACGGCGGTGCCAGGTATCCCTGCCATTAAGACCAGGACAAAACTAAACAGACGACTAACGGACCTGCGAATAAAAATAAAATAATATATGTATTTCTCTAATTTAAATTTTTATAGTTAGGGAAAACACAGAAATATTACCTTTTTTTATACAGTCCCTTTTGGTTTTTTTTCTGGACAAAAGGTGCGCGTAGTTTTAGGGTTGAGCTCAAACCTAGGTTTGTGTCCAATTTTAAGGGTAGTTTGCCCACTACAAAGTGTTTATGTTTCCTTTAATTAATAAAAATATTAAGAGAATTTTATATATGTAAGAAAATTAAATAATAAAACATATAAAAACACGCGTACGTCGGACACGTCTACGGACTGACGGCAGTTCCGGAAACCCGTTCTTGAGAAAATTTGTCAGGTGTCGCTGAAGGAAAAAATACAATTATTTTGTTAAATTGATAATAATTACATTATTGTTAATATTTTTATTGTTCAATTAAAAGAAAATTTTGTTTATTTTTTTTAATTCTATAAAAATTTTTATTTTTTTTAAATGCTTAAAACTAATAACATGTTAGTGTAAATACAAAATAATGAATGTTTGTTTTAAATTAATAAAATCACAAATTTTTATAATGTTTATTAGTATGGAAGAATAAGTCATTGAAATTTAATAGGAAGGTGATGAAGAGGTAAGCACTTTGATTAGGGATAATTTTATAAATATTGACAACAAATTATCACGGTGACATCCACCAGGATGTCAAGAGGGAGGGCCAAAGCTAGCACAACAGCAGCTAGCCATGATTTGTGCTAAGGAACAACTGAAGTGCAGAGAATACGGGGTTGAAGTAGTTTTTTTATTTCCTTTTTTTTATGTTAGTTCACTTTCGGGCTCCAGATTTTTTTTATATTTCAATACTTTTTAGTGAAGCCTGGCATGAATTTTTTTGTAGCTCGAACAGGTTGGCCAATGGGTTGGCAAGATCCCCCCCAAGACGGCGAGCTTCAGCCGGAGCGATACGCCAGCATGCCAGCACCGGCAACAATCTGGCCACACGAACGTTTTTGTGTTTCAACAACAAATTTTTAACACTGCTGCCCTCGCTACAATAATGGCGCCCAACGTGGGGCCCGAAAGTGAACAAGTTAGTTTCTTCTTCTTTAGGTTTGATGTTTCCCTTGCAAACTGCTGGTGTAAGTCCCGTTGGGGCATACAAGAGTCCTCAACGCGTTGCGACATCAGTTAGTCTGTAAATAGGACCCATTACTACCTGTTAGTTTAAATAGCTTAATTTTACATAATTTCTAAATAGTTTTTTTTTACCTGCTTTTCATCCAATTTTCCCAACCTGTAAGTCCCGGAAGTTTTTCAATTAGGAAATTGTTTTCGCGTTACGACAGTTGGAGAGATTAGATGTAAAGGTTTGGTGCAGAAAATAATAAAGTTTGATTTTTCTAACCACAAGTCGAGTCTGACTATAAGGTCATCTGAGCCCATAGGCAATGCTACGGTTTGTGCAGAATTTTCAAACTCCATCATTTTTTTTTTAAATACAATAGAAAGTTACACTTACCTGAAAAATTTTACTTACCTGAAAATCTGATCACTAATCTGAAATTGAAAAACCGAAAATAGAAAATACCTAAAAATAAATAAATAAATGATTTAATTGATTCAAATTAAAATCTTACGAACCTTAATATTTTACTTACCTACATATTCTTTTTACCTAAAAATTTTATTTACCCAAAGATTTAGTCCACCAAAAGTTACATCATTTGACTCAATCAAAAATATAAGTACATACTCATGCTAATAATTATAATCATTTATACATCTATCTGGTCACATACTAAAAGATTTAAAAGTCTCAATTACTTTTAAAATTCAAAATATATTTAAGTAACTACTATAAAACTATTGCTTAGAAGTAATAAAAATAAAATATAAGTGTAAACAACTAAATACAGCATAGTATATATATATAGTGTAAACAACTAAATACAGCATAGTATAAAACTGTAAAGAAAAAATAAACAAAACAAACAAACCACTGAAATAAACAAAATCAGTATTGAACAAAGGTACCAAAAAATTTTATTAAAATAGTTAAGAGCAGAATAAAACAAAAAAAAAAACTTAAATTCTAATGTAATAAAATCTAAGGTTCAGTCATGGTGAGAAAATAGATATAGGAAATAATTAGTGCAAACCAAAATCCACCAAACACATTCCAGACGAGTTAATCTTGGTAATAGAATAACAACAAAGATTTACGTACAAATAAGTAAAATTTTAGGAATTGATTTAAGAACCTCAAATTGAATTTATACAAAATGTGCATCCACATATATATACAACATTACAATTTAAAATGAAGTGATCGACAATGATTTTTAATTAGTAGAGAGAAATGAAAGAGCGGTAAGTGTCAAGTGGTGGAGTAATATAGGGGTATTCTAGACATCCCAGGCAGAGGATATCACGGTTAGGGGAGGGAAACGTGAGGGCCATGCCATCTAAGCCCGAGGTGAGAAACTTGTCATTTATAGTAGCACTGGCACAACTTTGATGTCACCTTTTTTTTCTGAGCTGCGACGAACCACCACCCAAGCCCGCGAGCCTTAGTCGTGCCACAATGGCAAAGTTGCCAGTGTGCAGGTCAGGAAACAGGGGGAAGTTTTTAGGAAATAATTCGAGGGAAGAAAGTCAGTCCGTCTGTGTAATGAAAGATCAGACAATAGGTAAACTTAGAAGAATAATTTCCAACCAACAGGTTTCCAATTGTTCTTTGAAAAGTAAGACAGTTTGTCAGTTTACTCTGTGTCACTAATATTGTGCTTGTTTTTATTTCCTAACATCAAACTTCTTTATAAAGAAAAACGAATATATAGTAAAAGAGAAAGGACAAAAAGGGAAGACCTATTTATTATATACGGGGTTTACATTGCCTTTTAGTTGGGTTCTGCTTCTTCTTTTTAATACATATATGTATTCTTTTATTTCTTAAAAAAATAAATCATGACACTAACATAAAAACTAATAAAACAGTTTTTATGTTTTCATACCGAAACGTTTAACACAATACAATTTTAGTACGCGATATTAAATCTTTTATTTATAAAATCAGTCCCTGCTCGGGCGCCATAATGTTTCGTGAGAGTTTTCACAAGTAAAAATGGACCGATATTTAATAAAAGTTAGTAAAACTATCGCTTCGATAAAATAATATAAAATTGGTTTTTGTTTGGTTGGTGTTAAGAAAAACAGTGATTTTTTATTATTACAAAATGAAGATTATTAAAATGTACAGTATAACAGATTTAATTAAATTTCCCAAGCCTAGATGAGATCAAGGGTGTTAAAAGTAATAAATTTAAGTATAAAAAAAGAAGTTTCAATTGTACAATATTAGGGTAGTTCAAATTCATAAAAATTTAATTATTTTAATAGATTTGGCCAAACATTTATAAATGAAAACACAGATTAAAAGTGATTTTTCATTTAAATTTACCTACATAATATTTTGAGAATACTTACATTTTATAATTTTCTTTCGAAAAGAAAAAAAAATTCCCTTATAAATTTACGTTAGTCGTATTATAAAGTACGAAATGTTCGATTACGTTACATTTTTCATCCGATTCGAATTGTGCTATTTCCACATAGAACGGATTGGTTTTGACTCTGGAAGTTTCAGTTTTCTTTTTATTAAATTCAGTGGAATGTACGCATCTCAAGTGATTTATAAGATTTTAAGTTGATATTGAAGATTTAAATCTGAAATTGTTTATTTAAGTTTTATCTAATAAGGCTTCCATTTTTTTAAATTTATATTTAAAAAAACAGCCTTCAGATAATTTTTTAAATGTTAAAATCTTATGTCTTTATTACTTGCATACCGCCCACTGCACTGTGGGGAAATTAATCAGCTATTTGTTAAGGACTAGGCCAATTGATCCAAAATTTGATATGAGAACAGTAGAGGAGTATCTGAGCTTAAGTTTTGGCGCTGGGCACCATTCCCTTTCCAGGGATGGCGCAAACCTCGATTCTGCTAATTCTTTTATAGCTTAGCATTTTTCAATTGTCCAATTTTTTCAAAATATTGACTACAATTTTCACCAAATTTTTTTTTTTTAATTTTATTTTTTGTGGAAATTGTTCAAAATGATATTCTTCTGAGTTAAAAACCCAAATGTCCAAAGCCCTTTATTTTGTAAGACATCATTTACGCGATTTGGCATACTCTCCACCAATTTTTGTACAATTTCTTTTGGAATATTGAGCTCTGAGTAACAAAGCAATTCTTAAAAAAAACAAATTGCGAATTTGGAAAAAATAAAAGTTGGCGTTTTTAGGCTTTCATTCCTTATTTTTACTCTTTAAAATACGTTTATTTTTAATGCGCCAGAAAGTAGAACAACTAGTTTGAGAGGCACTAGATTCCCGATTGTCAGAACATACCTGATAATTTAATTGTTGCCTTGTATTTTCAACAAGTGAATAAATCAAGTTTCTTGGGAAGCTGTTTTTCTTTCGAATTTAGAAAATTAGGTTTTACAATGATATTGTTCATCACTTATAAGCAAAGGCCCCCAACCAAAAAAAGTGGTTAAAATGAAAATGCATTGGTTTGCTAAATATTTAGCAAAGTGACACAAACCTAACTTTTTTAAAAATGGTATGCTACTGATTTAAAATTTTTACATGTTTTGTTCTCTTTGAGATTCTGGTTGGGATTGTGTATGTGCTCACATACCCTTAGGGGTTTGCGTGGGGGCTCTTGCTTATAAGTAATACACTCCTTTTGAAACTGATAGCTGTATTGATATTTGAATTGTATAAAAGTTTATAATTCTGCCCGACGATGTTGCGGAATCATTGTTTACTTTACACAGAAAACTAGAATTTCTTTTAAGTTTAATATTAGCAAGCTGGTTTTTAAGATGCATCGAATTTTTAATATTATACTTTTCCGAGGGGGTTCATATGGATAATATTTCTTAGAATCACTCCTAACAAAAAAGTATTTATTTATCTGTGATGAAATATGTCACAACGAATATTAGAAAAATTTATTTTTTTAATTTTTTAAAAACTCTGAATTATTAAATGTTTGTCCAGAAGCCACCACTAATTCGTCAGGTAATCCTTAGATTTACGCATAAATCATTTAAGGTGTAGATAATCCAATATCGCCTCTGAATACGGACCGTAAACACAAAAATATTATAGGTATAACAATTTTTCCAATACCCAATGTACTCGTATGTAAATAGCGCACCATGGTCGCTTGTCATCAGTTTTGGAACCCCAAACCTTGAAACATACTCATTCAAAAACTTATATGCAATAGTTTTAACCGTAATATCTCTCAGAGGATAGGTCTCTGGCCATCGAGTTGTTCTGTCGATTTTGGTTAATATATGTATATCGAAAACCATTTAATATTAGTACTAGGCCAACAATATCTATGAGTACGTGTGTATATCTTCTTTCAGGGATTTTGAGTTTTTGTTTTATTATTATATTTTTATTATTGTAATTTATTTAGTATGTATTTAAAATACTTTAATATATAATTAACCAGAGGCCGTAAATAACAGTTATCAAAAAAAATTCAACTCATAAACTCTTTATGTTAGAGTTAATGGAGATCTATACTGTCATATGTATATCAATAGATTTGTATTGACGAGCTCTTTTGGAATCTATGGTGATCTTAAAAATCGATCTCAACTCCATAGTTAAGAGTTATTTTTCAAAGAAAAAATAAAAGTTCAAATGAAGCTTTTAAAAAGAGAGTTTTTTTTTATTGGACCAGGAAATTTGGTTATGGGAAGGGATAGATGGAGTAGTGTTTGTGGCATTTGACTTGAACTTTCTCATATTGAAGTTGATAGGAAAGACATCGGCAGGGAGTTTATTCCACATACGAACTGTAGCATGACTCAAGTTGTTCATCATTACCAACAAGAACAACAAGAACATTTTTGGCTGATTTTAAATAAAAGAATATCATGTTACTATTCAATAATAAACAGTCGACACACTTAATGACTATTGCTGCTTCAGCGTATTAAACTGAAAACACTCAGTCAAACTGCTACTGTATCAATCGTTCTACAGTCAACCCTTTTGGTGTTATACAACTGATCGTTGTGTTATATATTACAAATCTAGCCAAGGGTGTTCTGTCCGTCTACCGACTGTATATAGAATTGCTAAGTAAGCAATTATTTAGTATAAATTCCGACGATTGTTTTCAATAAAGACGATTATTTTGCTTAAACTCATGGAGTGCTACTAGATAGCACCCTAACTGCAAAAGGAATTAAAAACCAGAAATTTATTATTTTATTAACTGGGTAAACACTACATGGCGATCCTGCCGCCCAAACCTGGAGTGTTAAAATATAAGTAATTGCCAAGGAAAGGGCTGCCACAGCAATCCCAAGGCAAATCAAACAAAAAAGATGGGGCGGATACATAAACCGCCTAAGGCGAGAAAAGGCGTATATCCTACACCAAATAAACGCAAAACCACCACCAAGTTGGGTAGAGGCGACAAAACTATGGCACAGAATGGACGATATTGAATTTAAGATTAAACAACACATTGATAAAACTAAACTTTAAATAGGTGCGATACGCCGCCCTAATAGAGCCAGAAAGCGTTCTACGATATTGGCAATTTTTTTAATTTACAACAAAAAAATCTTTTCTTTACAATTATTATAGGAAAACCGCAATCGAAAGTTGTTGACCCAAATGCGAATGTGGTCAACGAAGTAGTTGTATCAAACAATATAGATTTGTCTCAAATTAAAATCTACCTTATGCTGATAACAATAATTTTATCAATTAATTTTGTTTTTAACATTTATGCAATGCATTTTAAAAGAATAAAGAAAAGGTATACAAGTAGAGCCAATGATTTAGATAAGATTTAAGCCCATTAGTGTAAAAAAAATATCTAAATATAAATAAAATAAAACTAATAAGGAATTTTTAAATGGAGAAATGGGAACTAATTAAACAAATTATTTACTCAGAAAAAGATAAATTTAAACAAGCTTATAAATGTATTCAGGTAATGTAATCTGAAACGGAGTGAAATTAAATCCGAATGAAATTTAAAATTGTCATAACTTTTAAATCTTACAACATTTTGATATTATTTTGTATACATTTGATTAAATACCATTCACATAACTTCCTTGATTGCTAATGTTTTAAAATAATAGGCGCAACTAAGTTATATTTTTCTTTAAAAATTTATTCGATTTCAATTTCACTCGGTTTCGGATTACAGCACATATCCGATTAATAAAAATGTATACATCAAACAAGAAACAGTAAGAAAACATTTAGTTACATTAACTAATTCTCTAGAAACCATTAGAGAATTGATACATAAAAATCTTGAAAAATTTACTGAAAAACATAAAGAAGAAGTTTTATATTTGTATTGGAATTTAAGAGATCAATTGGTTAAAATATTAGATAAATATAAAATTTTTAAAAGAGTGCCTCATTCTATTGATGAACCCATTAACATAGACGTGAACATTGTATTAACAACTGAAACCACAGAAGATCTTGAAACTTTGACAGAAGAAAAAACTGACGAAATAAACCCCAAAATGCAACAAACAGCAGTAAGCCTGGAAATTTAAGATCATTCCTTGATGCTCTCACACTGGTAGATTCATTAGCAGGCACACATGGTAACGTGGCTGTATCTCTCATAAAAACAAAACTAAAAGGAACTGCGAGAAACCTTATTAGTACTGAGTCTTCAATCACTGAAATTGTGACTAAACTCAAAACATCTGTGAAGGGAGAATCAGTTGAAGTTCTGTCCGCTAAACTAATGAACATCAGACAAAATAGTAAAACTGCAAATGCATATTGTGATGAGATGGAGGCGCTGGCAAAGTCATTAGAAAATGCATATACACTGTCGGACAAAATAAAGTGCGGTTGTGTACCCTTCTTCATTAATCCTCAATATTTTTTAACTACGTGTATTATTTCCTGTTTTTTATTGTCCCGTTATTTGCTGGAGCGCCTCAATTATTTCCATAAACATTTGAAATTGTTAAACTCATGCGTTCAGGTTTCTGATGTAAAAGTATTGTAATGTAAAAAAGTCTTCACGACATAAAAAGTGCGTTTTTTATAAATCGTGAAATTTATAATATATTCCTGATTTTTTTTTACAAAAATTTGTGGTAAGTTATTAAAAAAGAATAATTTGTAGCAAAGTACCTAACTTTTACGTTCAATATTACTTAAATATATAGAAAATAGGCCTGGACCAAAACTTTTTCGATATGAAGCCAGACAGCCAGAGATATAAAAGAGAAGCTAGAATTAAATATTTCGCCTCGAACTGTCCAAAGAAGACTTAATGAAAGGGGTTTAAAAAGTGCCTTCGCTAAGAAAAAAACCTCTCCTACGAGCAGCCAATAGAAAAACACGATTGGCTTTTGCAAAACAGTATATAAATATGCCTGAATCATTTTGGAATAAAATTTTTGGGACAGACGAGTCAAAATATGAAATAAAAAATTGCAAAAATCGGAAAAAACTGTGGTGTGAACCAACACAAAGGCTAAAATCGAAAAACCTTATACATACTGTAAAACATGGTGGAGGAAGCCTCATGGTGCGGAGATGTTTTTCTTCTTCAGGATTTGGTAGGCTGTCGTAAAAGAATTTCTCTTTGCTAGAATTGCAATATGATCATCCTCAAGCTTCGTCGTCTTACGTTTTCTGCCACATAATTTTTTCAAACTTTTATTTGACTTCCTTATTTTATATAAAGCAATAATTTTTCTGACCCCAGATTCTAATATTTTTTACTTGGAACTCAAAGCTTTTAATTTCATCCCATTTTCACGATCTTGTACCAACATATATTTTTGAGTTTCGGTTAAGGGCTTCATTTCGAAGAAGTGCTGGTCCAGGCCTATTTTCTATATATTTTCTATATATTTAAGTAATATTGAAAAAGTTAGGTTCTTTGCTACAAATTATTCTTTTTTAATAACTTACCACACATTTTTGTAAAAAAAATCAGGAATATATTATAAATTTCACGATTTATAAAAAAACGCACTTTTTATGTCGCGAAGACTTTTTTTACACTACAATAGTTTTACATCAGAAACCTGAACGCACGAGTTTAAAAATTTCAAATGTTTATGGAAATAATTGAGGCTCTCCAACAAATAACGGGACAATAAAAAAACAGTATATAATACACGTAGATAAAAATATTAAGGATCAATGAAGAAGGGTACACAACCACACTTTGGCTTGTCATGTGAATTAGCCAATAAATATTCCGCACAAGTCGCTGTTAAAGAAATGACTAAAAACTGTATCATCGATAAGGTAAAACTTATCATGGAAGCAGGGCACTTTAATAGCATGAATGAAGCAATTGGAAAATTCGTTAATAGCTGCACTGAAGCCACTGGACAACAGAATGCAGTTTTATACTTCGGACAAAGATTTAACCGAATAAACTATCGAGGAAATAACAGACGATACCGTGGAGGATATAATTATCCACGTTATAACAGCAATAATAATAGAAACAATACACAAAGACTGCGTGCGGTGCAGTCCTTACTCAAGAATATGAAGGAAAACAGCTGCCAGTGTCATATGCTTCAAAAACATTCACGAAGGGAGAAAGCAATAAATCAACGATTGAACAAGAATTGACTGCCATACATTGGGCTATCACACATTTCAGGCCATATATCTATGGAAGACATTTTTTGGTCCGAACGGATCATATTTGATCTCAATGAAAAATCCCAGTTCTAAGCTAACAAGAATGAGACTAGATCTGGAAGAATTTGATTTCAGTGTTGAATACCTTCGGGGGAAAGAAAATTATATCGCCGACGCATTGTCGCGAATTTCAATAAATGATTTGAAAGAAATTAACAAAAGAGTATCAAGTGTATTAAAAGTCACGACAAGATCGATGACAAAACATAAAGATAGTAGAAGTATAATAGGTCAGCATGAAACAAACAAAATTTATGAGCCCAAAATATATATACCAATTAAGAATACAGACATCAGATAATATTATAAATTAAAGATTTTTCCTAATAAAAGTTATATTAAAAAAGGAAAATCTATTTTAGCTAGCATAAAATTGATGATTTGTTTACTAAAGAGAAACTTGACTTAAGACAATTCTTCTCTAGGCTCGAAGAAGCGGCCAGTAAATTAAGCATTAATAAATTACAACTAGCACCTAGTGAGAAAATATTGGAATATATATCAGCTGAAGAATTTTAAAGTATGAGCAATAATGTGTTACGCAAAATTAAAATAGCGCTATTAAATAAAGTAACCATAATCAATAATAAGAATGCTAAGGCAATTCTAGGAGTAATGCTGAAATATCACGATGACCCGGTCGAAGGAGGACATTTAGGACCACTGAAAAAATAAAAAGATTCTTCTACTGGAAAAATATGGCAAAAGACATTGCTAAATACGTAAAAGCATGTCACAAATGTCAAGTTGCAAAAACTACCAAACACATTAAAAGTCCGATAATTCTCACAGAAACACCTGTCAAGCCATTTGATACGGTGTATATAGATACAATCGGACCGTTTCCTAGATCAATAAATGGAAACGAATATGCAATTACATTAAAATGCGACCTAACGAAATATTTGGTAACGATACCAATACCAGATAAATCGGCGAAAACAGTCGCTAAAGCGATATTTGAAAATTTACTTACCTATGGACCAATGAAGACATTCATTTTGACATGGGTACAGAATATAAAAACTCTATACTAACTGAACTATGCAACCTATTGAAAATTAACATCGACAGCACATCATCACCAGACTTTAGGTACAGTAGGTATTTTACTTACTGTTTTAACACGACACCATCAACTGTACATAATTATTGTCCTTACGAACTAGTTTTCAGTAAAAATCCTAATAATTTTAAAGATTTCAATGAGGTAGATAGAGTTGCACCATTATACAATGTAGAAGATTACGTTAAGGAAGCAAAATATAGACTAGAAATATCACTTAAAAGAGCTAGACAATTACTAGATACAAATAAACTTAAGCAAAAATATAACTATGATAAGGGTATAATAGATTATAACTTTAAAATAGGAGATTTAGTTCTACTTAAAAACGAAGCAGGACATAAGTTAGAAGAAGCTTATAAGGGCCCATATGAAATAGAGAATTTAGATTTAAGAAATAATGTAACTATAGAAAATAAGAAAGCAAAAAATATACAAATAGTTAATAAGAATAGACTTTAATTATATAATAAAAATATGAATTAAAATTTTATTAGAGAATAATATTATTAAAATTTAACTTTAAGAACTATTTTTTATTATTGTAAAAGAATGTCCATGAAACTTTCAGTTATATGAACATTCTTCCGTAAAAGGGAGGTGTAGCATGACTCAAGTTCATCATTACTAACAAGAACATTTTTGGCTGAATTTAAATAAAAGAATATCATGTTACCATTCAATAATAAACGGTCAACACACTTAATGACTATTGCTGCTTCAGCGTATTAAACTGAAAACACTCAGTCAAACTGCTACTGTATCAATCGTTCTATAGTCAACCCTTTTGGTGTTGCACAACTGATCGTTGTGTTATATATTACAAATCTAGCCAAGGGTGTTCTGTCCGTCGCTACACTACCCACTGTATATAGAATTGCTAAGTAAGCAATTATTTAGTATAAATTCCGACGATTGTTTTCAATAAAGACGATTCTTTTGCTTAAACTCATGGAGTGCTACTAGATAGCACCCTAACTGCAAAAGGAATTAAAAACCAGAAATTTATTATTTTATTAACTGGGTAAACACTACAGAACCACAAATGGATGGGCCCTTGATGAGAAGCGTGTTGTACGCAAAAAAGTGTGGGCGTCGGGTACATTTTCCCTGATTTTATTGACCACATTGTAGTAACGGTAAAACAGGGAAACACAACCCACATTGCGTCGATGCTCCAGTGAGTCAATAGAGTTGCATACCCTACTGTCACCGATGAGCTTCTTCGCCCTCTTCTGCACGCGGTCGAGTAGCTCCAAAATAGACTTTGGGGCGCCGTCCGATACATGAGAGTTGTATTCCATTTTAGGCCGGATATAGGTGACATAAATAGAAAGAAGATCAGATGGAGTGAAGTATCTCTTACACCGTTTTAAGAAACCGAGTCACTTGAAAGCTTCTTTCGAGACTTGAAAAATGTGTTTAGTCCATCGGACATTGCACTGAATTTTCATGCCAAGAACGTCAAGAGCTTCTGATTCCTTAATATCTACATCACCCATAGCTACAGATGAAGCATCATTTTCAAACCCACGTCTGCGCGTAAGCATACAACATTGAGTCTTACGGGCATTAAATTCTACTCTATTCACGCGACCCCATTCAGAATTGTGGATTGAGCGTATCATTCATGTTTTGTCTCTTGACTTCAATCTCCTACTGGTTCGGCCTATTATTGAATGAGTATGAATGACAAATGCTACTATCATCTGCAAAAGAGTAGATAGGGTTAGAAGTTTGACTAAGAAGGTCATTTAAAAAAAGAAGAAATAGGGTAGGAAAAAGAACGGAGCCTTGCGAGAATAGTTGTCACCGACATCAAAAGCAATAAGTTTTGACAGAAGTGCATCATGCCACACTCTATGAAATGCCTTGGAGATATCTAGAGCCACCACCTTACTTTCGCCGAAGTGGTGTATGGAATAACACCATTTTTCTGAAAGAAAAGCTAGTAAGTCACCTGTAGAGCGACCAGTTTCCGTAGGGGTCGTAGCAAATTGTTAGTCTCCAAATACCTCACAAGATGAAAGTTTATCATACTTTCCATTACTTTAGAAATGCAGAATAGATTGCAATTGGGCGGTAATTATCAGGGTTGTTGGCCTCACCATTTTTGGGGATTGGCTTTACATTAGCAACCTTCCAACACATCGGAAATTTACCAGCATGATACAAAGTACTGAAAAAGGTTGCTAATGGACGCGCTAGCGTTGAAAAGCACTGCTTCAAGAATTCCATCCGGCCCAGGAGACTTGTTAATGCTGAGATTTGCTAGAACCCTTTTAACCGCATGCGCTCGAAAGAATAGTTACTGATACTCTGTCGAGAGAAGGCGGTGGTTGATTGCTTTCCGGCAAGTAAGAATTACTTGCAAATATTTCGGCCATAAGGTTAGCCTTATCAACCGGATCAGTGAATATTTGGTCATACTTTAAAAGAGTCGGAATTGAGGAACTAGCATTATCCTTTACTCTTTTAACAAATGACCAAAAACTCTTACTGCCCCGAGGAGCAGCAAAACTTTAGCACGAAGACTCGTATAGAGCTTTTTCACGCCTTAGTACTATGGCACACGAGGATCTCGCTCTTTAGCGCAGCAAATCAGTATCTGCATTGGTGTTACTACGCCAGGTACTGAATGCTTCCTCTTTTGATCTGATTGCGTTCTTGCAATTCTGATTAAACCAGGACTCGTTCTGGTCTTAATCAGTATTTGATTTAATGGAATGAATAATTGCATGCCAAGTAATATTATGTTTTCAACCATTTTCGCCATGGCATCGACATTGCTGTCTAGAAAGCAAAGTGTTCAATTAAAATGCCTAAAAAATTCGTTGAGCCTTTTCATATATATATTTAAAACGTCTCGTGGCTGTTCTTGAGGCGTTAAGAAGATCAAAGAGAGAAAAGGAGGCGGAGATGGTCCGAATTACCGAGAGGTGCATTAATGCTCACTTCATACTTTTGAGGGTGTGAAGTCAGAAAAAGATCGAGAGTGTTGTTTTGGTGCCCTTCAACACATGTAATATACGTTGGACTTCTGGTGTTATATGGCTCGAATGGTGAATCCAAGATGAGTTGTGAACATTGAAATAACCAGCAACAACAATGTCACTATTCGGGCAACTATCAAGGCTGTTCG
This sequence comes from Phasia obesa, assembly GCA_949628195.1. Classification (NCBI taxonomy): domain Eukaryota; kingdom Metazoa; phylum Arthropoda; class Insecta; order Diptera; family Tachinidae; genus Phasia; species Phasia obesa. The sequence goes on along the minus strand of OX451217.1, from coordinate 95,479,338 downwards.
ATATGGAATCTGAAAGGAATCAAAGACGGCTATAGTTTTATCCCTTCCAGTATTTGGGCTTCTATAAAGGAAACCAAAATGTAAGTAGTGTGACCTGATTTAACCCAGAGACAGTTAAATTCAATCTCAGACGTGCTTAAAGATTGCTAGCACTGATACACAACTTCATTACGTATGTACAATGCAAGACCCCGATGAAGATTAAATAGCGACAGAAGGTGATACCCAGGTAAGTAAAAATCCTGTGGATCAGCATTTTCAGATACCTGAGTCTCACATAAGGCTAGAACATCTGGTCGATGAAGACAAACGATTTTAAATTTATCCATCATACCAACAAGAAAAGAAAATTCAAATCACTTGTCTGTTTTATGATACCAAAACCAATGCAATAACTGCCGTTTTATGACTACTTAGTGACCAGTGTTATACCTTCATCACAAAATAATCCAATAGCAGCTATCACAAAGGGAGTAAATGCAGGACAAAGGTACTATAATTGCGTTAAAAAAAGAGCCATAAAAGCCCTGATCTGGTCATTTCTTAAGGTAACGACGCGATGTGTCAACACTGATTTATTTTGACTGTTATTTATTTAATATGTTGCTTTGTTGTTGTTTTTAATTTTGTTGTCATTTAGCTTTAGTTGAATTATTTGCTTTTAAATCTGTTGTTTTTTATTTTTAATATTTGTGTTATTATTGTTGAACTTAAGTGTGTATGTATCACTTAATATGTGTATTTTATTATTGTAATTTTATGTTCTTTTTAGTTATTTGTTTTGCAATTTGGAGAATATTTTTAAATTGTTTTTTTATATTTTTTGGTTTTCTTATTTTATTTTTATAGTTAGTTAATAAAACTTTTGTCACTTATTTAAAAAATATAAACACGACATATGTATGTATGTATATTGACGGACAAACATAAAGTTAAAAATTAAACAATTAAAACAAATAAAATGAGATAAAGACGTACGGACGATTCAAACGACAGAACACTACTCCCAAATAAAATAAAACTTTATTGATGAGTTTTATTTTTTCCGTCAGAAACTTAAACTTATTTTGTTTATTTACATAAGTTTTTGTTAACAGATTTGAACGGAGGCCTCTCAATACTAACTTAAGAGCACAGGAACAATATTTTTTTCCCAATTCCAATCCCAAAACGTCTGGGCCAAAAAACTGATACGCTCAAATGGAGCTAATAGACTCTACTTTAACATACAAGTGGTCCCGTCCAGCAAGAACTCCTAGATTTGGCCCCAGGCCCCAAAATGTAGAATGAGTGAAAGTAAAAAAAATATTTTTAATACTTTGTTCAGCCAAAAACGTCTGGGCCAAAAAACTGATACTCCAAAAAGGAGCTAATTGGCATCCACAAAGAACTCCTAGATTTGGCCCCAGGCACCAAAATGTAGAATGAATTAAATTCAAAGTGTCGTGTGCACCCTATGCATTATTTAATTGTATATGGGTAATGCAGTGCAATCAGCTGCAAAAAGAGGATGACTATAATAGTCAATACAAAAAAAAAACGTAAACAAAAACAAAAAGACTTTAGCATATAAATTAGAATTGCTGAAAAGAAAAATAGCGGAAGGTTTTTTTTTTGTGGATAGAGAAAAAGTGGCGTGACCGAGGCTTCTTGGAAGAAATTGGATAAAATGTCGGCCTCTTTTTCCTGGGGACAATAACGAGGTAAGGTGTGACATGTGGCTGCCGAAAAATTAATGGTGAAAAGTGTAGAAAACTTATCTTTTGGTGCAGACAAAGATGCTCAAATGAAACAAAATTAAGAAAATTGAATTTAAAAGTTTTATTAAACATAAAGTTATTTAATATATACAATCTTATACTTAAAATCTAAAAAGTTAAAACTTAAGAACTAAAAAGTTAAAAGTTAAAACTTAAGAACTAAAAAGTTAAAATTTAAAACCTTAAAACTAAAAAGTTAAAACTTACAAACGAGAAACTGAAATTTAAGAAGGTTAAAAACATAAAAAGTAAAAATCTTAAAACTAAAAGATTAAAACTTAAAACAAAAAAAAAGGTAAAACCTTAAAACTAAAAAGTTAAAACTTACAAACTAAAAAGGTAAAACTAAGAATCTAAAAGTTAAGAACTTAAAAAGTAACTAAAATTTACAAAAGTTAACAAATAAAATCTACAATAAAAAATCAAAACACAAACTACACTAAAATAAAATTTAAACGCTAAAAGTAAAGTCACCAAGCCACCACTGTCACATCCAGCGAGGGAAGAAGCCGGAAGCAGTTAGCATCGTCACCTACGGCGGTGCCAGGTATCCCTGCCATTAAGACCAGGACAAAACTAAACAGACGACTAACGGACCTGCGAATAAAAATAAAATAATATATATATTTCTCTAATTTAAATTTTTATAGTTAGGGAAAACACAGAAATATTACCTTTTTTTATACAGTCCCTTTTGGTTTTTTTTTCTGGACAAAAGGTGCGCGTAGTTTTAGGGTTGAGCTCAAACCTAGGTTTGTGTCCAATTTTAAGGGTAGTTTGCCCACTACAAAGTGTTTATGTTTCCTTTAATTAATAAAAATATTAAGAGAATTTTATATATGTAAGAAAATTAAATAATAAAACATATAAAAACACGCGTACGTCGGACACGTCTACGGACTGACGGCAGTTCCGGAAACCCGTTCTTGAGAAAATTTGTCAGGTGTCGCTGAAGGAAAAAATACAATTATTTTGTTAAATTGATAATAATTACATTATTGTTAATATTTTTATTGTTCAATTAAAAGAAAATTTTGTTTATTTTTTTTAATTCTATAAAAATTTTTATTTTTTTTAAATGCTTAAAACTAATAACATGTTAGTGTAAATACAAAATAATGAATGTTTGTTTTAAATTAATAAAATCACAAATTTTTATAATGTTTATTAGTATGGAAGAATAAGTCATTGAAATTAAATAGGAAGGTGATGAAGAGGTAAGCACTTTGATTAGGGATAATTTTATAAATATTGACAACAAATTATCACGGTGACATCCACCAGGATGTCAAGAGGGAGGGCCAAAGCTAGCACAACAGCAGCTAGCCATGATTTGTGCTAAGGAACAACTGAAGTGCAGAGAATACGGGGTTGAAGTAGTTTTTTTATTTCCTTTTTTTTTATGTTAGTTCACTTTCGGGCTCCAGATTTTTTTTTATATTTCAATACTTTTTAGTGAAGCCTGGCATGAATTTTTTTGTAGCTCGAACAGGTTGGCCAATGGGTTGGCAAGATCCCCCCCAAGACGGCGAGCTTCAGCCGGAGCGATACGCCAGCATGCCAGCACCGGCAACAATCTGGCCACACGAACGTTTTTGTGTTTTAACAACAAATTTTTAACACTGCTGCCCTCGCTACAATAATGGCGCCCAACGTGGGGCCCGAAAGTGAACAAGTTAGTTTCTTCTTCTTTAGGTTTGATGTTTCCCTTGCAAACTGCTGGTGTAAGTCCCGTTGGGGCATACAAGAGTCCTCAACGCGTTGCGACATCAGTTAGTCTGTAAATAGGACCCATTACTACCTGTTAGTTTAAATAGCTTAATTTTACATAATTTCTAAATAGTTTTTTTTTACCTGCTTTTCATCCAATTTTCCCAATCTGTAAGTCCCGGAAGTTTTTCAATTAGGAAATTGTTTTCGCGTTACGACAGTTGGAGAGATTAGATGTAAAGGTTTGGTGCAGAAAATAATAAAGTTTGATTTTTCTAACCACAAGTCGAGTCTGACTATAAGGTCATCTGAGCCTATAGGCAATGCTACGGTTTGTGCAGAATTTTTAAACTCCATCATTTTTTTTTTAAATACAATAGCCTAACTCAGCTTTATTCTAAGAAAATAAAGTTCAAACTTACCAAGAGTAGTTTTAAATCGATGACTCCAGATATTGGTGCTGGTTTGTCCTGACATCATAGGGGCACAGAACCCGATGATCAGTTGCACCACATGAAAATCTGTCAGCACTTGGGTTAAAGCTGAGCAATCATTCAAAAACCACCGTATTCGCACGAAACCTGAAGATGAGAAAAATAATTAGTTTTGTTTTCTTCTTAGCACAAATCAAATATTTATTTTGTTTTTGTTTAGGTAAATGTTTTTATCTATTCAAAAATATTGTTTTTAAAACCTTTTCATCACCTGAAAACCCTATTGATTTTGATTTTTTTAGTTGATTCTCTTTTTTTTCTTTTTTTATATTTATCAATATAAATAAAATTGTTTTTTTATTTCTTTTGGAATAATACATTTTTTTATTATTTTTATTAATTTTTTTTATATTGTTTTTTTATTCCTTTGGAATAAATTTTTCTTTTATATTTTCATAATTTGAAAATATTTATTTTACTTTGGGTTCAATACCCCAAAGTTTTTTTTTTTATTTTTTTTATTATTTATTCGCGATAAATTAAACGCTGAAGTTTTTACTTTCGCTTATTTTTTTTTAGTTTTTCTATTGCAAAAACTATATTTATTTATTTATTGTTCTTAAATTTTTTATATTGATTTTTTTTTAGCAGAAATTGCTGAAACTTTATTTTTCATTATTCCCTTAATTGTGGGTTTTTTTTGAGTTTGTTTTATTTTTGGTACGTACAAACGTTCGTCTGTGCTATTGATATTTTTATTTATTTTTTTCAAATGGTAGTTACCCGATCGCTGAGTAGACAAATTTCAACCGATATGGAGAGTGTACCCAGGACAACAGTGTCCACTGTAAATTTAAATACAGTCCCAGTTTTGTCGGTTTCCGATAGTACTACCACGGTTGCTACAACTGCTTGTGCCATTACACCTGCAGTACAGCAGTTTATGTCGATGGCACAAGACAGAAACGGATCTTTTCATGATTCAAATGGTTCAAATAGTACTATACGCTCACCTGAAGATAGTAGTATAACGGCGAGAAGCGTTCAACATTCCCGTAACGCAAGCTCCTCCAACGGTTAGTGGTGTAGGGATGCAAAACTCGATCAGTGCAGAAATAGCCAGACAAATGCAAGGAATGCAGCTAGTCCTGCAGCAAGAAATTGCACGTGCATTAAATCGGCCAATAGAGAGGCAACAAAACACACATACACCGTCCATCAGGTTTGGGGCTCTCAAGCTGCATCTAGACCTGCTCAGGTGCAGTCGACTTTTACCCAGCCGCCAGTTGGTTTCCGGCCTTCTGTTGCGACTGGGTGCAATCAGCCACAGCGTCCAGAATTGATGCAACCAACACAGGCTAGAACAGATCAAAATTTGTTAGCGAATGGTTTTCAACATCAACCACATGTCAACTCACCAGTGCAAATTTTACAGGTGCCTTATAGCTCCCAACAAGATCCAGCCTATCAGCACGATAGAGGTCCACAGCCAGTAGCTGGTCAACAGCAACAACCATATTTTCATTCTCAGGCGCAGTCTAGATGGTGCTCACCACCAGTACAGTCAGATTCTGCTCATGTTAATCAACGAGTGGACTTGTCTAAGTGGGGCATCAAGTTTGATGGTACGACAAAGTCGATGAGCGCCGAAGATTTCATTTTTAGAGTTGATGTTTTGCGTCAAGACTATAATTGTCCTTTTAACGACATCCGCCGTAGTTTTCATCTGCTTTTAGAAGGCCAAGCACTCGATTGGTATTGGAACGTCAGGAAGTTGACTCCCATTCAAACTTGGGAGGCTTTAGAAAGGGCTTTTCTAACGCAGTATAAACGCTATGAAAATGAGTTTCAGCTCCAAAAGAAAATTATGGACCGCCGTCAGCTGCCTCAAGAATCTTTTGAAGATTTTTATAACGCTGTCATGAGGCTAAGAAATCAGCAGAGGTCACCTTACTCTGAGAGAGACCTCGTGGAAATTCTGAAGGCCAATCCGAAACCGTCGTTGTCTCATTTGCTTTTTTCAGTCAGGATAGAAGGGTTGAATGATTTTTGCCAGCAAGCGAAAAGGGCTGAGAATTTACTATCTAACCAAAGACAACAGTACGCTCAGCGCCCATTTTTAGCACCACGTGTGCATGAAATTGATTTTGAAGAAGAGGGTGCCAGTGGTCCCAATCTAGAGGTTGATGCTATTTCTTCTAGCAACCGATATACTTGCTGGAATTGCAAGCAAGTAGGACACAGTTTTATGGACTGTCCTTCACCAGCACGGCACGTTTTTTGTTTTAGATGCGGTCGAGATAACGTGGTCACTCCTAAATGCCCGAAGTGTCAGGGAAACCTGCCGTTGAACAAGTCTCAAACTGGGGAGACTCGTTCAACTCAAACGTAATCCCAGTTAACAGATCAAATTGTATAGTCGAACGCCAAAAACCATTAGAAATATTTGATAATACCAATAAAGATGTTAAAAAGAAAATTGAGGTTGGAGGTCCTAACCCAACTAAAATTATGGTTTTCAAGAAAGTCTCAAAGCGCATTAAAAAGCAAGAGAAAGGTTCAAGAAGAGGAAAAAGTTAAGGCGGGAGATTATGTCATGTACACTCGATGAGGGATGTGATACACGTTTTTATGCGAAGATAGGTATAAACGGCGTTGAAGTTAAAGGGTTATTGGATAGCGGGGCTACCGTGTCTTGCCTAGGTAAAGGTTGCAGGGATCTTGTGGAAAAAGCGGGTCTGAAAGTTTTTAAGTTTTGCTCATTTGTAAAAACTGCCGATGGCACCCCTCACAGAATTGTGGGCCGTGTAAAAATTAAAATAAATCTGTATAAAATCTCAGACGAAATTGTATTGTTTTTGGTTCCGTCCCTTAGTCAACCTTCGTTTCTAGGCGTAGATTTTATTCGTAAGTTCGGTTTGATGGTTGATATAAGCAGATTAACGTCAAAGGGCCCAACCTTTAAATCGGATCAGGATTTTTAAATTAACACCTGATCAACACAACGTCAGCAAGTTGGCAAAAAAAAATTTTTTAAAAAAGGAGAAACGCTGGGGGTATTTCACGCCAAAGACTTAAAGCAATAGCTTTAATATCTTTGGTGTACTTAGTCCTAGTGTCTCTGTTCCTATATATTAAGCACGTCCTGAACTCTCGTAAGAGTTAATAAAACATTTTTTTTAAGTGAGTTTTTGATTTCTTTATTCGAGCTTTGTACTATACAACGTTTTCTTACGTTTACTATCCTAACGTTTTGGATTTATTTATTTCTAAGACAAAGTTTCAGTTTTAAAAGATAAGGCTATTGCCGAGGAATATTTGTTTTTTTTTAAGGAAGAACATTTCAGTTTTCTTTCGAGTGACACATAATTATTTGACGCATTGTTTGCGATACCATAACGCTTACATTTCTAAGCTGGTTAATGTTGTAACCGTCATCACACTATTGATGCAATCCCGTCAACACCCTGGGGAACTATGCCATTAAGGGCTAGAGATTGTTAGTCATCTAGTGTGACAACATGTATCTGAGTCCGGTTTTTACAGCAGGTTGGCGCAAAATATGCATCAATTTTAATAATATTATAGAAATAAAGTTATTATGTGCTGTCGCAAGAAAAACTGAATTGTTTTCCTGGAAAAATTATACAAGTGTCTAACGACGGTCGGTTATCTTTAAAAACTAAAAAACTATGCAATTCCTGAAACCACCTAAACGCGTAAATCTATTTTCTTAAACTACTACCTTTGCTATAAAATTGAAAACCTACATACTATATTTTCTTATAAAACTAAAAACCTACATACTAGATTTTAAAATCATAACTAATTTAAAACGTTGACTCACCCAGAAAACGCCGGCTTAAAAATGCTGCCGGGAGCTGTCAATCAGCAAAACAGCCTGTAAATATAAAAAAAATAGTTAGAACATACTTTCTGTATATATAGCGCTATTTACCTTTTCATTTTATATCCGCGAGAATTATGGTGCTGGCCACCAGATGCTCTAATCCAGAGCACAGATGGATTTTTATAGTCTGAAAATAATAGGAATAAAATTTAAATTATTTTTTTTTTGGTTGTGCGAATAATTTTCAAACACACTGTATATAGTATATCAAACTTTTTGTGGTGGTTTGCATAATTTTTATTTCTTTTTTTTATTTATTTTTGTTTACACAGCATTTAAATTTGTTTTACGCAACGTAACGTTACGTTACGGTACGAAATATTTCCTTTACTACCACTTTTCACTCATTTTTTTTTATTCACTACACTTCAAGCTTTATTAAAGGGATTTGGTGCTCACTTACCTTGGTTATTGGAATGCCTTCGGGGTTCACGAGCCCACAGCCGATTGTCCATAGCCATTGATAATTGAATGCTGTGAAAGAAACAAAATAGGATTAGTTTAGATAGTCAATAGCTTAAAATTTCTATAAATTTACTTACCGTGTGGTTTGCTGTGTGACGCCATCAAAAAAGGAAAGGGCCATTTTAATTTTTCGGCCAGGCACCGCCATCTTCATTCTGTGAAGAATAAAATTTTTTTTATTATAAATTGGTAATAACCAATATTTATTTTCATCTGCTTACCGGTAGTTTGGTCCGGAAAAAATGGCGTGAAAATTTCGCCCGATGGTCGCCGGCCGCTGTCGCCAGTATTATGTGCTGTAAATAAAATTATATTAACATTTTACAATTAAATATTTGTTTTCTTTTACTTACCATTATACACAATATTCACAACTAGCTTAAATAAAAAGAAATAAAAAAATTATTGCAATTAATAATTAAATGGTATTTTGAAACAATATTTAATTAACTTTGATTATATCTTCATGAATACTCACCATTTCACGCTTAATGCAAATCCTTTTATTTTGTGTATACACACGCATAGTATTTTTCATTTTCTTTTGTCTCATTTTCGTTCTTTCATAACAGTTGTTATATATTTAACGAAAGTGAGTTGCCAGATCAACTTGTTTTTTTTTTTTTGTATAGAAAAGGTGTTACCAGAACAATTATTTTGTTTTGGCGTTTTTTTTGTTTGCGTTATTTTTTTTACAAATATTAATTACTAAATTTTCCCTCCCATCCTGGATCCACTGATGGATCCAAGGAATGGTTGGGTTTGTCGTGTGCACCCTGTGCATTATTTAATTGTATATGGGTAATGCAGTGCAATCAGCTGCAAAAAGAGGATGACTATAACAGTCAATACAAAAAGAAAACCTAAACAAAAACAAAAAGACTTTAGCATATAAATTAGAATTGCTGAAAAGAAAAATAGCGGAAGTTTTTTTTTGTGGATAGAGAAAAAGTGGCGTGACCGAGGCTTCTTGGAAGAAATTGGATAAAATGTCGGCCTCTTTTTCCTGGAGAAAATAACGAGGTAAGGTGTGACACGTGGCTGCCGAAAAATTAATGGTGAAAAGTGTAGAAAACTTACCTTTTGGTACAGACAAAGATGCCCAAATGAAACAAAATTAAGAAAATTGAATTTAAAAGTTTTATTAAACATAAAGTTATTTAATATATACAATCTTATACTTAAAATCTAAAAAGTTAAAACTTAAGAACTAAAAAGTTAAAAGTTAAAACTTAAGAACTAAAAAGTTAAAATTTAAGACCTTAAAACTAAAAAGTTAAAACTTACAAACTAGAAACTGAAATTTTAAAAAGGTTAGAAACGTAAAAAGTAAAAATCTTAAAACTAAAAGATTAAAACTTAAAACAAAAAAAAAAAGGTAAAACTTTAAAACTAAAAAGTTAAAACTTACAAACTAAAAAGGTAAAACTAAGAATCTAAAAGTTAAGAACTTAAAAAGTAACTAAAATTTACAAAAATTAACAAATAAAATCTACAATAAAAAATCAAAACACAAACTACACTAAAATAAAATTTAAACGCTAAAAGTAAAAAGTCACCAAGCCACCACTGTCACATCCAGCGAGGGAAGAAGCCGGAAGCAGTTAGCATCGTCACCTACGGCGGTGCCAGGTATCCCTGCCATTAAGACCAGGACAAAACTAAACACACGACTAACGGACCTGCGAATAAAAATAAAATAATATATGTATTTCTCTAATTTAAATTTTTATAGTTAGGGAAAACACAGAAATATTACCTTTTTTTATACAGTCCCTTTTGGTTTTTTTTTCTGGACAAAAGGTGCGCGTAGTTTTAGGGTTGAGCTCAAACCTAGGTTTGTGTCCAATTTTAAGGGTAGTTTGCCCACTACAAAGTGTTTATGTTTCCTTTAATTAATAAAAATATTAAGAGAATTTTATATATGTAAGAAAATTAAATAATAAAACATATAAAAACACGCGTACGTCGGACACGTCTACGGACTGACGGCAGTTCCGGAAACCCGTTCTTGAGAAAATTTGTCAGGTGTCGCTGAAGGAAAAAATACAATTATTTTGTTAAATTGATAATAATTACATTATTGTTAATATTTTTATTGTTCAATTAAAAGAAAATTTTGTTTATTTTTTTTAATTCTATAAAAATTTTTATTTTTTTTAAATGCTTAAAACTAATAACATGTTAGTGTAAATACAAAATAATGAATGTTTGTTTTAAATTAATAAAATCACAAATTTTTATAATGTTTATTAGTATGGAAGAATAAGTCATTGAAATTTAATAGGAAGGTGATGAAGAGGTAAGCACTTTGATTAGGGATAATTTTATAAATATTGACAACAAATTATCACGGTGACATCCACCAGGATGTCAAGAGGGAGGGCCAAAGCTAGCACAACAGCAGCTAGCCATGATTTGTGCTAAGGAACAACTGAAGTGCAGAGAATACGGGGTTGAAGTAGTTTTTTTATTTCCTTTTTTTATGTTAGTTCACTTTCGGGCTCCAGATTTTTTTTATATTTCAATACTTTTTAGTGAAGCCTGGCATGAATTTTTTTGTAGCTCGAACAGGTTGGCCAATGGGTTGGCAAGATCCCCCCCAAGACGGCGAGCTTCAGCCGGAGCGATACGCCAGCATGCCAGCACCGGCAACAATCTGGCCACACGAACGTTTTTGTGTTTCAACAACAAATTTTTAACACTGCTGCCCTCGCTACAATAATGGCGCCCAACGTGGGGCCCGAAAGTGAACAAGTTAGTTTCTTCTTCTTTAGGTTTGATGTTTCCCTTGCAAACTGCTGGTGTAAGTCCCGTTGGGGCATACAAGAGTCCTCAACGCGTTGCGACATCAGTTAGTCTGTAAATAGGACCCATTACTACCTGTTAGTTTAAATAGCTTAATTTTACATAATTTCTAAATAGTTTTTTTTTTACCTGCTTTTCATCCAATTTTCCCAATCTGTAAGTCCCGGAAGTTTTTCAATTAGGAAATTGTTTTCGCGTTACGACAGTTGGAGAGATTAGATGTAAAGGTTTGGTGCAGAAAATAATAAAGTTTGATTTTTCTAACCACAAGTCGAGTCTGACTTTATTTATAAAATTATCCCTAATCAAAGTGCTTACCTCTTCAT
>OX451217.1:95311571-95467725 GCA_949628195.1 Phasia obesa | reverse complement strand
TTTTAGTGTAGTTTGTGTTTTGATTTTTTATTGTAGATTTTATTTGTTAATTTTTGTAAATTTTAGTTACTTTTTAAGTTCTTAACTTTTAGATTCTTAGTTTTACCTTTTTAGTTTGTAAGTTTTAACTTTTTAGTTTTAAAGTTTTACCTTTTTTTTTTTTGTTTTAAGTTTTAATCTTTTAGTTTTAAGATTTTTACTTTTTACGTTTCTAACCTTTTTAAAATTTCAGTTTCTAGTTTGTAAGTTTTAACTTTTTAGTTTTAAGGTCTTAAATTTTAACTTTTTAGTTCTTAAGTTTTAACTTTTAACTTTTTAGTTCTTAAGTTTTAACTTTTTAGATTTTAAGTATAAGATTGTATATATTAAATAACTTTATGTTTAATAAAACTTTTAAATTCAATTTTCTTAATTTTGTTTCATTTGGGCATCTTTGTCTGTACCAAAAGGTAAGTTTTCTACACTTTTCACCATTAATTTTTCGGCAGCCACGTGTCACACCTTACCTCGTTATTTTCTCCAGGAAAAAGAGGCCGACATTTTATCCAATTTCTTCCAAGAAGCCTCGGTCACGCCACTTTTTCTCTATCCACAAAAAAAAACTTCCGCTATTTTTCTTTTCAGCAATTCTAATTTATATGCTAAAGTCTTTTTGTTTTTGTTTAGGTTTTCTTTTTGTATTGACTGTTATAGTCATCCTCTTTTTGCAGCTGATTGCACTGCATTACCCATATACAATTAAATAAAGCACAGGGTGCACACGACAAACCCAACCATTCCTTGGATCCATCAGTGGATCCAGGATGGGAGGGAAAATTTAGTAATTAATATTTGTAAAAAAAATAACGCAAACAAAAAAAACGCCAAAACAAAATAATTGTTCTGGTAACACCTTTTCTATACAAAAAAAAAAAAACAAGTTGATCTGGCAACTCACTTTCGTTAAATATATAACAACTGTTATGAAAGAACGAAAATGAGACAAAAGAAAATGAAAAATACTATGCGTGTGTATACACAAAATAAAAGGATTTGCATTAAGCGTGAAATGGTGAGTATTCATGAAGATATAATCAAAGTTAATTAAATATTGTTTCAAAATACCATTTAATTATTAATTGCAATAATTTTTTTATTTCTTTTTATTTAAGCTAGTTGTGAATATTGTGTATAATGGTAAGTAAAAGAAAACAAATATTTAATTGTAAAATGTTAATATAATTTTATTTACAGCACATAATACTGGCGACAGCGGCCGGCGACCATCGGGCGAAATTTTCACGCCATTTTTTCCGGACCAAACTACCGGTAAGCAGATGAAAATAAATATTGGTTATTACCAATTTATAATAAAAAAAATTTTATTCTTCACAGAATGAAGATGGCGGTGCCTGGCCGAAAAATTAAAATGGCCCTTTCCTTTTTTGATGGCGTCACACAGCAAACCACACGGTAAGTAAATTTATAGAAATTTTAAGCTATTGACTATCTAAACTAATCCTATTTTGTTTCTTTCACAGCATTCAATTATCAATGGCTATGGACAATCGGCTGTGGGCTCGTGAACCCCGAAGGCATTCCAATAACCAAGGTAAGTGAGCACCAAATCCCTTTAATAAAGCTTGAAGTGTAGTGAATAAAAAAAAAATGAGTGAAAAGTGGTAGTAAAGGAAATATTTCGTACCGTAACGTAACGTTACGTTGCGTAAAACAAATTTAAATGCTGTGTAAACAAAAATAAATAAAAAAAAGAAATAAAAATTGTGCAAACCACCACAAAAAGTTTGATATACTATATACAGTGTGTTTGAAAATTATTCGCACAACCAAAAAAAAAATAATTTAAATTTTATTCCTATTATTTTCAGACTATAAAAATCCATCTGTGCTCTGGATTAGAGCATCTGGTGGCCAGCACCATAATTCTCGCGGATATAAAATGAAAAGGTAAATAGCGCTATATATACAGAAAGTATGTTCTAACTATTTTTTTTATATTTACAGGCTGTTTTGCTGATTGACAGCTCCCGGCAGCATTTTTAAGCCGGCGTTTTCTGGGTGAGTCAACGTTTTAAATTAGTTATGATTTTAAAATCTAGTATGTAGGTTTTTAGTTTTATAAGAAAATATAGTATGTAGGTTTTCAATTTTACAGCAAAGGTAGTAGTTTAAGAAAATAGATTTACGCGTTTAGGTGGTTTCAGGAATTGCATAGTTTTTTAGTTTTTAAAGATAACCGACCGTCGTTAGACACTTGTATAATTTTTCCAGGAAAACAATTCAGTTTTTCTTGCGAGAGCACATAATAACTTTATTTCTATAATATTATTAAAATTGATGCATATTTTGCGCCAACCTGCTGTAAAAACCGGACTCAGATACATGTTGTCACACTAGATGACTAACAATCTCTAGCCCTTAATGGCATAGTTCCCCAGGGTGTTGACGGGATTGCATCAATAGTGTGATGACGGTTACAACATTAACCAGCTTAGAAATGTAAGCGTTATGGTATCGCAAACAATGCGTCAAATAATTATGTGTCACTCGAAAGAAAACTGAAATGTTCTTCCTTAAAAAAAAACAAATATTCCTCGGCAATAGCCTTATCTTTTAAAACTGAAACTTTGTCTTAGAAATAAATAAATCCAAAACGTTAGGATAGTAAACGTAAGAAAACGTTGTATAGTACAAAGCTCGAATAAAGAAATCAAAAACTCACTTAAAAAAAATGTTTTATTAACTCTTACGAGAGTTCAGGACGTGCTTAATATATAGGAACAGAGACACTAGGACTAAGTACACCAAAGATATTAAAGCTATTGCTTTAAGTCTTTGGCGTGAAATACCCCCAGCGTTTCTCCTTTTTTAAAAAATTTTTTTTTGCCAACTTGCTGACGTTGTGTTGATCAGGTGTTAATTTAAAAATCCTGATCCGATTTAAAGGTTGGGCCCTTTGACGTTAATCTGCTTATATCAACCATCAAACCGAACTTACGAATAAAATCTACGCCTAGAAACGAAGGTTGACTAAGGGACGGAACCAAAAACAATACAATTTCGTCTGAGATTTTATACAGATTTATTTTAATTTTTACACGGCCCACAATTCTGTGAGGGGTGCCATCGGCAGTTTTTACAAATGAGCAAAACTTAAAAACTTTCAGACCCGCTTTTTCCACAAGATCCCTGCAACCTTTACCTAGGCAAGACACGGTAGCCCCGCTATCCAATAACCCTTTAACTTCAACGCCGTTTATACCTATCTTCGCATAAAAACGTGTATCACATCCCTCATCGAGTGTACATGACATAATCTCCCGCCTTAACTTTTTCCTCTTCTTGAACCTTTCTCTTGCTTTTTAATGCGCTTTGAGACTTTCTTGAAAACCATAATTTTAGTTGGGTTAGGACCTCCAACCTCAATTTTCTTTTTAACATCTTTATTGGTATTATCAAATATTTCTAATGGTTTTTGGCGTTCGACTATACAATTTGATCTGTTAACTGGGATTACGTTTGAGTTGAACGAGTCTCCCCAGTTTGAGACTTGTTCAACGGCAGGTTTCCCTGACACTTCGGGCATTTAGGAGTGACCACGTTATCTCGACCGCATCTAAAACAAAAAACGTGCCGTGCTGGTGAAGGACAGTCCATAAAACTGTGTCCTACTTGCTTGCAATTCCAGCAAGTATATCGGTTGCTAGAAGAAATAGCATCAACCTCTAGATTGGGACCACTGGCACCCTCTTCTTCAAAATCAATTTCATGCACACGTGGTGCTAAAAATGGGCGCTGAGCGTACTGTTGTCTTTGGTTAGATAGTAAATTCTCAGCCCTTTTCGCTTGCTGGCAAAAATCATTCAACCCTTCTATCCTGACTGAAAAAAGCAAATGAGACAACGACGGTTTCGGATTGGCCTTCATAATTTCCACGAGGTCTCTCTCAGAATAAGGTGACCTCTGCTGATTTCTTAGCCTCATGACAGCGTTATAAAAATCTTCAAAAGATTCTTGAGGCAGCTGACGGCGGTCCATAATTTTCTTTTGGAGCTGAAACTCATTTTCATAGCGTTTATACTGCGTTAGAAAAGCCCTTTCTAAAGCCTCCCAAGTTTGAATGGGAGTCAACTTCCTGACGTTCCAATACCAATCGAGTGCTTGGCCTTCTAAAAGCAGATGAAAACTACGGCGGATGTCGTTAAAAGGACAATTATAGTCTTGACGCAAAACATCAACTCTAAAAATGAAATCTTCGGCGCTCATCGACTTTGTCGTACCATCAAACTTGATGCCCCACTTAGACAAGTCCACTCGTTGATTAACATGAGCAGAATCTGACTGTACTGGTGGTGAGCACCATCTAGACTGCGCCTGAGAATGAAAATATGGTTGTTGCTGTTGACCAGCTACTGGCTGTGGACCTCTATCGTGCTGATAGGCTGGATCTTGTTGGGAGCTATAAGGCACCTGTAAAATTTGCACTGGTGAGTTGACATGTGGTTGATGTTGAAAACCATTCGCTAACAAATTTTGATCTGTTCTAGCCTGTGTTGGTTGCATCAATTCTGGACGCTGTGGCTGATTGCACCCAGTCGCAACAGAAGGCCGGAAACCAACTGGCGGCTGGGTAAAAGTCGACTGCACCTGAGCAGGTCTAGATGCAGCTTGAGAGCCCCAAACCTGATGGACGGTGTATGTTTGTTTTGTTGCCTCTCTATTGGCCGATTTAATGCACGTGCAATTTCTTGCTGCAGGACTAGCTGCATTCCTTGCATTTGTCTGGCTATTTCTGCACTGATCGAGTTTTGCATCCCTACACCACTAACCGTTGGAGGAGCTTGCGTTACGGGAATGTTAGAACGAAATTCCTGTTGAACGCTTCTCGCCGTTATACTACTATCTTCAGGTGAGCGTATAGTACTATTTGAACCATTTGAATCATGAAAAGATCCGTTTCTGTCTTGTGCCATCGACATAAACTGCTGTACTGCAGGTGTAATGGCACAAGCAGTTGTAGCAACCGTGGTAGTACTATCGGAAACCGACAAAACTGGGACTGTATTTAAATTTACAGTGGACACTGTTGTCCTGGGTACACTCTCCATATCGGTTGAAATTTGTCTACTCAGCGATCGGGTAACTACCATTTGAAAAAAATAAATAAAAATATCAATAGCACAGACGAACGTTTGTACGTACCAAAAATAAAACAAACTCAAAAAAAACCCACAATTAAGGGAATAATGAAAAATAAAGTTTCAGCAATTTCTGCTAAAAAAAAATCAATATAAAAAATTTAAGAACAATAAATAAATAAATATAGTTTTTGCAATAGAAAAACTAAAAAAAAATAAGCGAAAGTAAAAACTTCAGCGTTTAATTTATCGCGAATAAATAATAAAAAAAATAAAAAAAAAACTTTGGGGTATTGAACCCAAAGTAAAATAAATATTTTCAAATTATGAAAATATAAAAGAAAAATTTATTCCAAAGGAATAAAAAAACAATATAAAAAAAATTAATAAAAATAATAAAAAAATGTATTATTCCAAAAGAAATAAAAAAAACAATTTTATTTATATTGATAAATATAAAAAAAGAAAAAAAAGAGAATCAACTAAAAAAATCAAAATCAATAGGGTTTTCAGGTGATGAAAAGGTTTTAAAAACAATATTTTTGAATAGATAAAAACATTTACCTAAACAAAAACAAAATAAATATTTGATTTGTGCTAAGAAGAAAACAAAACTAATTATTTTTCTAATCTTCAGGTTTCGTGCGAATACGGTGGTTTTTGAATGATTGCTCAGCTTTAACCCAAGTGCTGACAGATTTTCATGTGGTGCAACTGATCATCGGGTTCTGTGCCCCTATGATGTCAGGACAAACCAGCACCAATATCTGGAGTCATCGATTTGGTAAGTTTGAACTTTATTTTCTTAGAATAAAGCTGAGTTAGGCTATTGTATTTAAAAAAAAAATGATGGAGTTTAAAAATTCTGCACAAACCGTAGCATTGCCTATAGGCTCAGATGACCTTATAGTCAGACTCGACTTGTGGTTAGAAAAATCAAACTTTATTATTTTCTGCACCAAACCTTTACATCTAATCTCTCCAACTGTCGTAACGCGAAAACAATTTCCTAATTGAAAAACTTCCGGGACTTACAGATTGGGAAAATTGGATGAAAAGCAGGTAAAAAAAAACTATTTAGAAATTATGTAAAATTAAGCTATTTAAACTAACAGGTAGTAATGGGTCCTATTTACAGACTAACTGATGTCGCAACGCGTTGAGGACTCTTGTATGCCCCAACGGGACTTACACCAGCAGTTTGCAAGGGAAACATCAAACCTAAAGAAGAAGAAACTAACTTGTTCACTTTCGGGCCCCACGTTGGGCGCCATTATTGTAGCGAGGGCAGCAGTGTTAAAAATTTGTTGTTAAAACACAAAAACGTTCGTGTGGCCAGATTGTTGCCGGTGCTGGCATGCTGGCGTATCGCTCCGGCTGAAGCTCGCCGTCTTGGGGGGGATCTTGCCAACCCATTGGCCAACCTGTTCGAGCTACAAAAAAATTCATGCCAGGCTTCACTAAAAAGTATTGAAATATAAAAAAAATCTGGAGCCCGAAAGTGAACTAACATAAAAAAAAGGAAATAAAAAAACTACTTCAACCCCGTATTCTCTGCACTTCAGTTGTTCCTTAGCACAAATCATGGCTAGCTGCTGTTGTGCTAGCTTTGGCCCTCCCTCTTGACATCCTGGTGGATGTCACCGTGATAATTTGTTGTCAATATTTATAAAATTATCCCTAATCAAAGTGCTTACCTCTTCATCACCTTCCTATTTAATTTCAATGACTTATTCTTCCATACTAATAAACATTATAAAAATTTGTGATTTTATTAATTTAAAACAAACATTCATTATTTTGTATTTACACTAACATGTTATTAGTTTTAAGCATTTAAAAAAAATAAAAATTTTTATAGAATTAAAAAAAATAAACAAAATTTTCTTTTAATTGAACAATAAAAATATTAACAATAATGTAATTATTATCAATTTAACAAAATAATTGTATTTTTTCCTTCAGCGACACCTGACAAATTTTCTCAAGAACGGGTTTCCGGAACTGCCGTCAGTCCGTAGACGTGTCCGACGTACGCGTGTTTTTATATGTTTTATTATTTAATTTTCTTACATATATAAAATTCTCTTAATATTTTTATTAATTAAAGGAAACATAAACACTTTGTAGTGGGCAAACTACCCTTAAAATTGGACACAAACCTAGGTTTGAGCTCAACCCTAAAACTACGCGCACCTTTTGTCCAGAAAAAAAAAACCAAAAGGGACTGTATAAAAAAAGGTAATATTTCTGTGTTTTCCCTAACTATAAAAATTTAAATTAGAGAAATATATATATTATTTTATTTTTATTCGCAGGTCCGTTAGTCGTCTGTTTAGTTTTGTCCTGGTCTTAATGGCAGGGATACCTGGCACCGCCGTAGGTGACGATGCTAACTGCTTCCGGCTTCTTCCCTCGCTGGATGTGACAGTGGTGGCTTGGTGACTTTACTTTTAGCGTTTAAATTTTATTTTAGTGTAGTTTGTGTTTTGATTTTTTATTGTAGATTTTATTTGTTAACTTTTGTAAATTTTAGTTACTTTTTAAGTTCTTAACTTTTAGATTCTTAGTTTTACCTTTTTAGTTTGTAAGTTTTAACTTTTTAGTTTTAAGGTTTTACCTTTTTTTTTGTTTTAAGTTTTAATCTTTTAGTTTTAAGATTTTTACTTTTTATGTTTTTAACCTTCTTAAATTTCAGTTTCTCGTTTGTAAGTTTTAACTTTTTAGTTTTAAGGTTTTAAATTTTAACTTTTTAGTTCTTAAGTTTTAACTTTTAACTTTTTAGTTCTTAAGTTTTAACTTTTTAGATTTTAAGTATAAGATTGTATATATTAAATAACTTTATGTTTAATAAAACTTTTAAATTCAATTTTCTTAATTTTGTTTCATTTGAGCATCTTTGTCTGCACCAAAAGATAAGTTTTCTACACTTTTCACCATTAATTTTTCGGCAGCCACATGTCACACCTTACCTCGTTATTGTCCCCAGGAAAAAGAGGCCGACATTTTATCCAATTTCTTCCAAGAAGCCTCGGTCACGCCACTTTTTCTCTATCCACAAAAAAAAAACCTTCCGCTATTTTTCTTTTCAGCAATTCTAATTTATATGCTAAAGTCTTTTTGTTTTTGTTTACGTTTTTTTTTTGTATTGACTATTATAGTCATCCTCTTTTTGCAGCTGATTGCACTGCATTACCCATATACAATTAAATAATGCATAGGGTGCACACGACACTTTGAATTTAATTCATTCTACATTTTGGTGCCTGGGGCCAAATCTAGGAGTTCTTTGTGGATGCCAATTAGCTCCTTTTTGGAGTATCAGTTTTTTGGCCCAGACGTTTTTGGCTGAACAAAGTATTAAAAATATTTTTTTTACTTTCACTCATTCTACATTTTGGGGCCTGGGGCCAAATCTAGGAGTTCTTGCTGGACGGGACCACTTGTATGTTAAAGTAGAGTCTATTAGCTCCATTTGAGCGTATCAGTTTTTTGGCCCAGACGTTTTGGGATTGGAATTGGGAAAAAAATATTGTTCCTGTGCTCTTAAGTTAGTATTGAGAGGCCTCCGTTCAAATCTGTTAACAAAAACTTATATAAATAAACAAAATAAGTTTAAGTTTCTGACGGAAAAAATAAAACTCATCAATAAAGTTTTATTTTATTTGGGAGTAGTGTTCTGTCGTTTGAATCGTCCGTACGTCTTTATCTCATTTTATTTGTTTTAATTGTTTAATTTTTAACTTTATGTTTGTCCGTCAATATACATACATACATATGTCGTGTTTATATTTTTTAAATAAGTGACAAAAGTTTTATTAACTAACTATAAAAATAAAATAAGAAAACCAAAAAATATAAAAAAACAATTTAAAAATATTCTCCAAATTGCAAAACAAATAACTAAAAAGAACATAAAATTACAATAATAAAATACACATATTAAGTGATACATACACACTTAAGTTCAACAATAATAACACAAATATTAAAAATAAAAAACAACAGATTTAAAAGCAAATAATTCAACTAAAGCTAAATGACAACAAAATTAAAAACAACAACAAGGCAACATATTAAATAAATAACAGTCAAAATAAATCAGTGTTGACACATCGCGTCGTTACCTTAAGAAATGACCAGATCAGGGCTTTTATGGCTCTTTTTTTAACGCAATTATAGTACCTTTGTCCTGCATTTACTCCCTTTTATTTTTATTATACTGGTGCCTTTGTGATAGCTGCTATTGGATTATTTTGTGATGAAGGTATAACACTGGTCACTAAGTAGTCATAAAACGGCAGTTATTGCATTGGTTTTGGTATCATAAAACAGACAAGTGATTTGAATTTTCTTTTCTTGTTGGTATGATGGATAAATTTAAAATCGTTTGTCTTCATCGACCAGATGTTCTAGCCTTATGTGAGACTCAGGTATCTGAAAATGCTGATCCACAGGATTTTTACTTACCTGGGTATCACCTTCTGTCGCTATTTAATCTTCATCGGGGTCTTGCATTGTACATACGTAATGAAGTTGTGTATCAGTGCTAGCAATCTTTAAGCACGTCTGAGATTGAATTTAACTGTCTCTGGGTTAAATCAGGTCACACTACTTACATTTTGGTTTCCTTTATAGAAGCCCAAATACTGGAAGGGATAAAACTATAGCCGTCTTTGATTCCTTTCAGATTCCATATCGAACAGCCTTGATAGTTGCCCGAATAGTGACATTGTTGTTGCTGGTTATTTCAATGTTCACAACTCATCTTGGATTCACCATTCGAGCCATATAACACCAGAAGTCCAACGTATATTACATGTGTTGAAGGGCACCAAAACAACACTCTCGATCTTTTTCTGACTTCACACCCTCAAAAGTATGAAGTGAGCATTAATGCACCTCTCGGTAATTCGGACCATCTCCGCCTCCTTTTCTCTCTTTGATCTTCTTAACGCCTCAAGAACAGCCACGAGACGTTTTAAATATATATATGAAAAGGCTCAACGAATTTTTTAGGCATTTTAATTGAACACTTTGCTTTCTAGACAGCAATGTCGATGCCATGGCGAAAATGGTTGAAAACATAATATTACTTGGCATGCAATTATTCAATCCATTAAATCAAATACTGATTAAGACCAGAACGAGTCCTGGTTTAATCAGAATTGCAAGAACGCAATCAGATCAAAAGAGGAAGCATTCAGTACCTGGCGTAGTAACACCAATGCAGATACTGATTTGCTGCGCTAAAGAGCGAGATCCTCGTGTGCCATAGTACTAAGGCGTGAAAAAGCTCTATACGAGTCTTCGTGCTAAAGTTTTGCTGCTCCTCGGGGCAGTAAGAGTTTTTGGTCATTTGTTAAAAGAGTAAAGGATAATGCTAGTTCCTCAATTCCGACTCTTTTAAAGTATGACCAAATATTCACTGATCCGGTTGATAAGGCTAACCTTATGGCCGAAATATTTGCAAGTAATTCTTACTTGCCGGAAAGCAATCAACCACCGCCTTCTCTCGACAGAGTATCAGTAACTATTCTTTCGAGCGCATGCGGTTAAAAGGGTTCTAGCAAATCTCAGCATTAACAAGTCTCCTGGGCCGGATGGAATTCTTGAAGCAGTGCTTTTCAACGCTAGCGCGTCCATTAGCAACCTTTTTCAGTACTTTGTATCATGCTGGTAAATTTCCGATGTGTTGGAAGGTTGCTAATGTAAAGCCAATCCCCAAAAATGGTGAGGCCAACAACCCTGATAATTACCGCCCAATTGCAATCTATTCTGCATTTCTAAAGTAATGGAAAGTATGATAAACTTTCATCTTGTGAGGTATTTGGAGACTAACAATTTGCTACGACCCCTACGGAAACTGGTCGCTCTACAGGTGACTTACTAGCTTTTCTTTCAGAAAAATGGTGTTATTCCATACACCACTTCGGCGAAAGTAAGGTGGTGGCTCTAGATATCTCCAAGGCATTTCATAGAGTGTGGCATGATGCACTTCTGTCAAAACTTATTGCTTTTGATGTTGGTGACAACTATTCTCGCAAGGCTCCGTTCTTTTTCCTACCCTATTTCTTCTTTTTTTAAATGACCTTCTTAGTCAAACTTCTAACCCTATCTACTCTTTTGCAGATGATAGTAGCATTTGTCATTCATACTCATTCAATAATAGGCCGAACCAGTAGGAGATTGAAGTCAAGAGACAAAACATGAATGATACGCTCAATCCACAATTCTGAATGGGGTCGCGTGAATAGAGTAGAATTTAATGCCCGTAAGACTCAATGTTGTATGCTTACGCGCAGACGTGGGTTTGAAAATGATGCTTCATCTGTAGCTATGGGTGATGTAGATATTAAGGAATCAGAAGCTCTTGACGTTCTTGGCATGAAAATTCAGTGCAATGTCCGATGGACTAAACACATTTTTCAAGTCTCGAAAGAAGCTTTCAAGTGACTCGGTTTCTTAAAACGGTGTAAGAGATACTTCACTCCATCTGATCTTCTTTCTATTTATGTCACCTATATCCGGCCTAAAATGGAATACAACTCTCATGTATCGGACGGCGCCCCAAAGTCTATTTTGGAGCTACTCGACCGCGTGCAGAAGAGGGCGAAGAAGCTCATCGGTGACAGTAGGGTATGCAACTCTATTGACTCACTGGAGCATCGACGCAATGTGGGTTGTGTTTCCCTGTTTTACCGTTACTACAATGTGGTCAATAAAATCAGGGAAAATGTACCCGACGCCCACACTTTTTTGCGTACAACACGCTTCTCATCAAGGGCCCATCCATTTGTGGTTCTGTAGTGTTTACCCAGTTAATAAAATAATAAATTTCTGGTTTTTAATTCCTTTTGCAGTTAGGGTGCTATCTAGTAGCACTCCATGAGTTTAAGCAAAAGAATCGTCTTTATTGAAAACAATCGTCGGAATTTATACTAAATAATTGCTTACTTAGCAATTCTATATACAGTGGGTAGTGTAGCGACGGACAGAACACCCTTGGCTAGATTTGTAATATATAACACAACGATCAGTTGTGCAACACCAAAAGGGTTGACTATAGAACGATTGATACAGTAGCAGTTTGACTGAGTGTTTTCAGTTTAATACGCTGAAGCAGCAATAGTCATTAAGTGTGTTGACCGTTTATTATTGAATGGTAACATGATATTCTTTTATTTAAATTCAGCCAAAAATGTTCTTGTTAGTAATGATGAACTTGAGTCATGCTACACCTCCCTTTTACGGAAGAATGTTCATATAACTGAAAGTTTCATGGACATTCTTTTACAATAATAAAAAATAGTTCTTAAAGTTAAATTTTAATAATATTATTCTCTAATAAAATTTTAATTCATATTTTTATTATATAATTAAAGTCTATTCTTATTAACTATTTGTATATTTTTTGTTTTCTTATTTTCTATAGTTACATTATTTCTTAAATCTAAATTCTCTATTTCATATGGGCCCTTATAAGCTTCTTCTAACTTATGTCCTGCTTCGTTTTTAAGTAGAACTAAATCTCCTATTTTAAAGTTATAATCTATTATACCCTTATCATAGTTATATTTTTGCTTAAGTTTATTTGTATCTAGTAATTGTCTAGCTCTTTTAAGTGATATTTCTAGTCTATATTTTGCTTCCTTAACGTAATCTTCTACATTGTATAATGGTGCAACTCTATCTACCTCATTGAAATCTTTAAAATTATTAGGATTTTTACTGAAAACTAGTTCGTAAGGACAATAATTATGTACAGTTGATGGTGTCGTGTTAAAACAGTAAGTAAAATACCTACTGTACCTAAAGTCTGGTGATGATGTGCTGTCGATGTTAATTTTCAATAGGTTGCATAGTTCAGTTAGTATAGAGTTTTTATATTCTGTACCCATGTCAAAATGAATGTCTTCATTGGTCCATAGGTAAGTAAATTTTCAAATATCGCTTTAGCGACTGTTTTCGCCGATTTATCTGGTATTGGTATCGTTACCAAATATTTCGTTAGGTCGCATTTTAATGTAATTGCATATTCGTTTCCATTTATTGATCTAGGAAACGGTCCGATTGTATCTATATACACCGTATCAAATGGCTTGACAGGTGTTTCTGTGAGAATTATCGGACTTTTAATGTGTTTGGTAGTTTTTGCAACTTGACATTTGTGACATGCTTTTACGTATTTAGCAATGTCTTTTGCCATATTTTTCCAGTAGAAGAATCTTTTTATTTTTTCAGTGGTCCTAAATGTCCTCCTTCGACCGGGTCATCGTGATATTTCAGCATTACTCCTAGAATTGCCTTAGCATTCTTATTATTGATTATGGTTACTTTATTTAATAGCGCTATTTTAATTTTGCGTAACACATTATTGCTCATACTTTAAAATTCTTCAGCTGATATATATTCCAATATTTTCTCACTAGGTGCTAGTTGTAATTTATTAATGCTTAATTTACTGGCCGCTTCTTCGAGCCTAGAGAAGAATTGTCTTAAGTCAAGTTTCTCTTTAGTAAACAAATCATCAATTTTATGCTAGCTAAAATAGATTTTCCTTTTTTAATATAACTTTTATTAGGAAAAATCTTTAATTTATAATATTATCTGATGTCTGTATTCTTAATTGGTATATATATTTTGGGCTCATAAATTTTGTTTGTTTCATGCTGACCTATTATACTTCTACTATCTTTATGTTTTGTCATCGATCTTGTCGTGACTTTTAATACACTTGATACTCTTTTGTTAATTTCTTTCAAATCATTTATTGAAATTCGCGACAATGCGTCGGCGATATAATTTTCTTTCCCCCGAAGGTATTCAACACTGAAATCAAATTCTTCCAGATCTAGTCTCATTCTTGTTAGCTTAGAACTGGGATTTTTCATTGAGATCAAATATGATCCGTTCGGACCAAAAAATGTCTTCCATAGATATATGGCCTGAAATGTGTGATAGCCCAATGTATGGCAGTCAATTCTTGTTCAATCGTTGATTTATTGCTTTCTCCCTTCGTGAATGTTTTTGAAGCATATGACACTGGCAGCTGTTTTCCTTCATATTCTTGAGTAAGGACTGCACCGCACGCAGTCTTTGTGTATTGTTTCTATTATTATTGCTGTTATAACGTGGATAATTATATCCTCCACGGTATCGTCTGTTATTTCCTCGATAGTTTATTCGGTTAAATCTTTGTCCGAAGTATAAAACTGCATTCTGTTGTCCAGTGGCTTCAGTGCAGCTATTAACGAATTTTCCAATTGCTTCATTCATGCTATTAAAGTGCCCTGCTTCCATGATAAGTTTTACCTTATCGATGATACAGTTTTTAGTCATTTCTTTAACAGCGACTTGTGCGGAATATTTATTGGCTAATTCACATGACAAGCCAAAGTGTGGTTGTGTACCCTTCTTCATTGATCCTTAATATTTTTATCTACGTGTATTATATACTGTTTTTTTATTGTCCCGTTATTTGTTGGAGAGCCTCAATTATTTCCATAAACATTTGAAATTTTTAAACTCGTGCGTTCAGGTTTCTGATGTAAAACTATTGTAGTGTAAAAAAAGTCTTCGCGACATAAAAAGTGCGTTTTTTTTATAAATCGTGAAATTTATAATATATTCCTGATTTTTTTTACAAAAATGTGTGGTAAGTTATTAAAAAAGAATAATTTGTAGCAAAGAACCTAACTTTTTCAATATTACTTAAATATATAGAAAATATATAGAAAATAGGCCTGGACCAGCACTTCTTCGAAATGAAGCCCTTAACCGAAACTCAAAAATATATGTTGGTACAAGATCGTGAAAATGGGATGAAATTAAAAGCTTTGAGTTCCAAGTAAAAAATATTAGAATCTGGGGTCAGAAAAATTATTGCTTTATATAAAATAAGGAAGTCAAATAAAAGTTTGAAAAAATTATGTGGCAGAAAACGTAAGACGACGAAGCTTGAGGACGATCATATTGCAATTCTAGCAAAGAGAAATTCTTTTACGACAGCCTACCAAATCCTGAAGAAGAAAAACATCTCCGCACCATGAGGCTTCCTCCACCATGTTTTACAGTATGTATAAGGTTTTTCGATTTTAGCCTTTGTGTTGGTTCACACCACACTCTTTTCCGATTTTTGCAATTTTTTATTTCATATTTTGACTCGTCTGTCCCAAAAATTTTATTCCAAAATGATTCAGGCATATTTATATACTGTTTTGCAAAAGCCAATCGTGTTTTTCTATTGGCTGCTCGTAGGAGAGGTTTTTTTCTTAGCGAAGGCACTTTTTAAACCCCTTTCATTAAGTCTTCTTTGGACAGTTCGAGGCGAAATATTTAATTCTAGCTTCTCTTTTATATCTCTGGCTGTCTGGCTTCATATCGAAAAAGTTTTGGTCCAGGCCTATTTTCTATATATTTAAGTAATATTGAACGTAAAAGTTAGGTACTTTGCTACAAATTATTCTTTTTTAATAACTTACCACAAATTTTTGTAAAAAAAAATCAGGAATATATTATAAATTTCACGATTTATAAAAAACGCACTTTTTATGTCGTGAAGACTTTTTTACATTACAATACTTTTACATCAGAAACCTGAACGCATGAGTTTAACAATTTCAAATGTTTATGGAAATAATTGAGGCGCTCCAGCAAATAACGGGACAATAAAAAACAGGAAATAATACACGTAGTTAAAAAATATTGAGGATTAATGAAGAAGGGTACACAACCGCACTTTATTTTGTCCGACAGTGTATATGCATTTTCTAATGACTTTGCCAGCGCCTCCATCTCATCACAATATGCATTTGCAGTTTTACTATTTTGTCTGATGTTCATTAGTTTAGCGGACAGAACTTCAACTGATTCTCCCTTCACAGATGTTTTGAGTTTAGTCACAATTTCAGTGATTGAAGACTCAGTACTAATAAGGTTTCTCGCAGTTCCTTTTAGTTTTGTTTTTATGAGAGATACAGCCACGTTACCATGTGTGCCTGCTAATGAATCTACCAGTGTGAGAGCATCAAGGAATGATCTTAAATTTCCAGGCTTACTGCTGTTTGTTGCATTTTGGGGTTTATTTCGTCAGTTTTTTCTTCTGTCAAAGTTTCAAGATCTTCTGTGGTTTCAGTTGTTAATACAATGTTCACGTCTATGTTAATGGGTTCATCAATAGAATGAGGCACTCTTTTAAAAATTTTATATTTATCTAATATTTTAACCAATTGATCTCTTAAATTCCAATACAAATATAAAACTTCTTCTTTATGTTTTTCAGTAAATTTTTCAAGATTTTTATGTATCAATTCTCTAATGGTTTCTAGAGAATTAGTTAATGTAACTAAATGTTTTCTTACTGTTTCTTGTTTGATGTATACATTTTTATTAATCGGATATGTGCTGTAATCCGAAACCGAGTGAAATTGAAATCGAATAAATTTTTAAAGAAAAATATAACTTAGTTGCGCCTATTATTTTAAAACATTAGCAATCAAGGAAGTTATGTGAATGGTATTTAATCAAATGTATACAAAATAATATCAAAATGTTGTAAGATTTAAAAGTTATGACAATTTTAAATTTCATTCGGATTTAATTTCACTCCGTTTCAGATTACATTACCTGAATACATTTATAAGCTTGTTTAAATTTATCTTTTTCTGAGTAAATAATTTGTTTAATTAGTTCCCATTTCTCCATTTAAAAATTCCTTATTAGTTTTATTTTATTTATATTTAGATATTTTTTTTACACTAATGGGCTTAAATCTTATCTAAATCATTGGCTCTACTTGTATACCTTTTCTTTATTCTTTTAAAATGCATTGCATAAATGTTAAAAACAAAATTAATTGATAAAATTATTGTTATCAGCATAAGGTAGATTTTAATTTGAGACAAATCTATATTGTTTGATACAACTACTTCGTTGACCACATTCGCATTTGGGTCAACAACTTTCGATTGCGGTTTTCCTATAATAATTGTAAAGAAAAGATTTTTTTGTTGTAAATTAAAAAAATTGCCAATATCGTAGAACGCTTTCTGGCTCTATTAGGGCGGCGTATCGCACCTATTTAAAGTTTAGTTTTATCAATGTGTTGTTTAATCTTAAATTCAATATCGTCCATTCTGTGCCATAGTTTTGTCGCCTCTACCCAACTTGGTGGTGGTTTTGCGTTTATTTGGTGTAGGATATACGCCTTTTCTCGCCTTAGGCGGTTTATGTATCCGCCCCATCTTTTTTGTTTGATTTGCCTTGGGATTGCTGTGGCAGCCCTTTCCTTGGCAATTACTTATATTTTAACACTCCAGGTTTGGGCGGCAGGATCGCCATGTAGTGTTTACCCAGTTAATAAAATAATAAATTTCTGGTTTTTAATTCCTTTTGCAGTTAGGGTGCTATCTAGTAGCACTCCATGAGTTTAAGCAAAATAATCGTCTTTATTGAAAACAATCGTCGGAATTTATACTAAATAATTGCTTACTTAGCAATTCTATATACAGTCGGTAGACGGACAGAACACCCTTGGCTAGATTTGTAATATATAACACAACGATCAGTTGTATAACACCAAAAGGGTTGACTGTAGAACGATTGATACAGTAGCAGTTTGACTGAGTGTTTTCAGTTTAATACGCTGAAGCAGCAATAGTCATTAAGTGTGTTGACTGTTTATTATTGAATAGTAACATGATATTCTTTTATTTAAAATCAGCCAAAAATGTTCTTGTTGTTCTTGTTGGTAATGATGAACAACTTGAGTCATGCTACAGTTCGTATGTGGAATAAACTCCCTGCCGATGTCTTTCCTATCAACTTCAATATGAGAAAGTTCAAGTCAAATGCCACAAACACTACTCCATCTATCCCTTCCCATAACCAAATTTCCTGGTCCAATAAAAAAAAACTCTCTTTTTAAAAGCTTCATTTGAACTTTTATTTTTTCTTTGAAAAATAACTCTTAACTATGGAGTTGAGATCGATTTTTAAGATCACCATAGATTCCAAAAGAGCTCGTCAATACAAATCTATTGATATACATATGACAGTATAGATCTCCATTAACTCTAACATAAAGAGTTTATGAGTTGAATTTTTTTTGATAACTGTTATTTACGGCCTCTGGTTAATTATATATTAAAGTATTTTAAATACATACTAAATAAATTACAATAATAAAAATATAATAATAAAACAAAAACTCAAAATCCCTGAAAGAAGATATACACACGTACTCATAGATATTGTTGGCCTAGTACTAATATTAAATGGTTTTCGATATACATATATTAACCAAAATCGACAGAACAACTCGATGGCCAGAGACCTATCCTCTGAGAGATATTACGGTTAAAAGTATTGCATATAAGTTTTTGAATGAGTATGTTTCAAGGTTTGGGGTTCCAAAACTGATGACAAGCGACCATGGTGCGCTATTTACATACGAGTACATTGGGTATTGGAAAAATTGTTATACCTATAATATTTTTGTGTTTACGGTCCGTAGTCAGAGGCGATATTGGATTATCTACACCTTAAATGATTTATGCGTAAATCTAAGGATTACCTGACGAATTAGTGGTGGCTTCTGGACAAACATTTAATAATTCAGAGTTTTTAAAAAATTAAAAAAATAAATTTTTCTAATATTCGTTGTGACATATTTCATCACAGATAAATAAATACTTTTTTGTTAGGAGTGATTCTAAGAAATATTATCCATATGAACCCCCTCGGAAAAGTATAATATTAAAAATTCGATGCATCTTAAAAACCAGCTTGCTAATATTAAACTTAAAAGAAATTCTAGTTTTCTGTGTAAAGTAAACAATGATTCCGCAACATCGTCGGGCAGAATTATAAACTTTTATACAATTCAAATATCAATACAGCTATCAGTTTCAAAAGGAGTGTATTACTTATAAGCAAGAGCCCCCACGCAAACCCCTAAGGGTATGTGAGCACATACACAATCCCAACCAGAATCTCAAAGAGAACAAAACATGTAAAAATTTTAAATCAGTAGCATACCATTTTTAAAAAAGTTAGGTTTGTGTCACTTTGCTAAATATTTAGCAAACCAATGCATTTTCATTTTAACCACCTTTTTTGGTTGGGACCATATTTAATACATAAAAAGGGTTTATGTATTTTTTCG
The DNA here is from genome assembly GCA_949628195.1 of Phasia obesa. Lineage (NCBI taxonomy): Eukaryota > Metazoa > Arthropoda > Insecta > Diptera > Tachinidae > Phasia > Phasia obesa. Next base: position 95,448,420 of record OX451217.1, on the reverse strand, counting down.
GTTTAACCGATAGAAGCGAAAACCATTGAGATTGGGTTAGTTACTATAGTCACTTTAAAAAAGCTGTTTTCTTAATACGTTCTAAAATTTTCGAACTAATAGAAATGTTTTTTTTTTTTCTATATATGGCAAACATATTATATATATATATATATAACGTTTTTAGAAAAAAAGTAATAATTTTGCCGAACAAAAGTTTTTTGCCACACACAGGCAGCATTTTGATTTATGGTTTGAAATCTGGCAGCGCTGTTCAGCAAATATTTTTTTATATGTATACCATAAATCTTAATTTTTCCGTTATATCTTTTACATTGACGTTTTGCTAAAAAAAATTCAAAAAAGTAATTTGTGAATACTAAAATGAGTTCAAAACAAAAAGAAACCACAAAATCTCAGCGAAAAATAATACTACATCTTCATAATCAGGGCTAGTCATATGCCGAGATAGGTGAAATAATGGAACGAAGTCGTTTTACAATTCGCAGTATTATAAATCGTTTTAAAGGAGAGACAAGCTACAATAGTGCTAATCGAACAGACCGTCTTAGAGCTTTAACTGATCGTGAGAGGAAGACAATAGTGCGAAAAATAAAGCAAAACCCCAAAAAAAGAGAGTAAAATTTTTTATTTCCTGTACAAATTTGTACGAACTTTTTCTTTGGATAAGTTCGGACTAGAATTAAATTATCAGCTGTTTTTTGTTTACATTTAAAAAATCAAAAAAATTTTAAATAAGTGCAGAAAGTTTTACTTAAAATTACTTAAAAACCAAAATAAAAGATTTATCAAATAAACTTAAATTTGTAAGTACATACATATGTATATTTGTGCATATTTATCACTTTCTTTAATCAAATATGCTTTTATAGATCATTGAAGAAGTCATGGACACATCAAGTGAGTCTGATGAAGACGAAATTTTGAACTTAATTGCTGAGTCTGATGGGGAAGAAATTTTGGTTGAAGTTCTTGCTGCTTTCGAAGTAGCAAAAAGAAACAGCATTAATAAATATTTAGAAGATGTGGTGTCTCAATACACAGATGACGAATTTCGGAAACATTTTAGAGTTTCAAAGGAGTTGTATTTGAGTTTGTGTAAAAGATTTGAAGAAAGTGAAGAATTTAATTCCACTCGATCAGATACATATACAATTTCAAGCGTAATCCGAACTGTTGATAAAGTTATAACATTCATTAGTAACTTAAGCCCGCAAGTAATTAAATGGCCAACTGAGGAGAGAAAGAAAGTTTCAGCTACATATTTTGGTAACAAGTGCAGATTTTCAAAAACTATTGGTAAATATGTGTATGAAAAAAAAATTAGTACACTACCTTAATTTCCTTTAATTTCAGGATACATTGAGCGTGTTGTGTATTGCATAATTTGGCAAACGAAAACGAAATTGCTTTTGTTGAACAACAATTGGAAGAAGATGCTTCTAATAACTTCGATGCACATTTGGAAAGCCTAAAGGGCAATGCTATCAGAGATCCGATTTGCATAGAAATATTAAATCATGAAATTAATTTTGAATAAGTCTTGAAAAGTTTTCAGAATAAAAATTAAATAATATTTATTATATAACTTGGCTTTCCATTTTGCAAACAATAATAAATAACATTAATTTAACTATTTTATTTTAAGCTTTAGGTCTTTAAATAATTTTATTTTTATTTTTTCAATATTTCGCTACTCCTTTGTGTAGCATCATCAGGAAAAATTATAAAATTAACAGTAATAAAAATTACAATTAAAAATTAATAAAAAATTTTTTCAAACTAACATATTTCAAAAAACAAATTTTTTCATAGACCAATTAAAAGCACTAAAAGAAAAAACCTCACAATTTGCTTTGTAATTACTTATTTCTTATTTGTGTTATTTTTATAAAAAGATTTTTATTTTAAAGCATTTTGTAGTTGTTTAATTATGATTTTTCTATTTAATCTAATACTTCCTTAAATTTAATTTAGTACGTTTGAGGCCGTTCAGAGTTTATGTAGACCCTTTTTTATACACCCTTGTGAGGGAGTTTCTACATAGATTCTAACGAGTAAACCGTTAACGGTATCTTTTTAACCATTGCTCGCTGCCTATTCGGCTACTTGTTTAAGTATATTAACATTAATTGTTGATTTTTCGCCATTTGTGTTACACACAATATTTAACTACAGAAAAGGTAATATTCAATAAAATTGATTATATATCAATATCTTTTTAAAAATTAACCACTTGTTTTATTTCTTTATATTTCACACAAACATTGGTCCAATCGAACCGGATATTTTGAAAGCACCATTAATAAAGTAATTTGTTTTTTATTTTAAAAAAGGATCGCCATCTTTTCATCAAAAAAATAAATTTGTTGGAATATTATTTAAAAAGGTGCGTAATAATTTGTCTTTATTTGAAAGTGCGTGAAAAGAAATATATAAATTCCTTTTAAAGTGATTGTTTTCTTAATAAAAAAGAGAATAAACAAACATATATACACACATATATATATACAAAGAATATTACAATTGTGATTGATCGTTTAATAATTTCCTTAATATATACATTTGCTAATTGTTTTTTATTATTTTCTTAACCGTGCGTTTTATTTTATTCGGTCGGTCGAATTATAATAATAATTAAAAATTAATTAAAAAGCCCAAAGTTATAAAGTGATATTAAATTTTATTATAGAATAAATATTTATCCGCAAATCCAAGAAACTGTGTTAGTGTTTGTATATTTGGTGGTTGTTTTTTTGCACTAATATAAACATACATACATATTGAATCAATTGTTGTTTTTGTTCTTTTCTTTATTGGAAAATACACTCTACAGTTTCTGCGGTCGGTCAGTTAGACTTTTGTTCGGTTTGTAAAATACAAATAAATTTGTTTTTATTTAATTAAATTTTTATTTAAATTTAAACTTGTTTAAAAATAAATATATAAATTTTTTTGAATTTAAAGAATAATTTTATTAAAGTTTACAGATATTTAGTTAAATCTTTACTGTTGAAATACAATTATAAGAAATAACTAAAGAAGAAAAAATGTCTATTTCTGCATTGGATAAATTTACTAGAGCTTCTGATGCTCTAATTCAATTCGAGGCTTTTTTTTTAACGATATGAAAGATGAAGTTCATACAATTTATACTTTAGAACTTCACGGTGAAGAATTAAGAAATTTATGGGACAAAGTGAAGTTAGTATATGAGCAGTGCTTAGAATTTCCGCAGACTTCTACAGATCCGAAAGACCGTAAGTCTAGAGACGATGGTTCTGATGAAATCAATATAGTGATGAAAAAATATCGCATTACTTATAACGCGTTTATTACTTGTTTAGGTAGAATAAATGAGAGGAAATATGAATTGGAATCAGACCGGAAGTCTGTTAATTTACTAGTTCCCAATCAGGGCATTAGTGATAATTTAGGTCATAATTTGACTTTACCACCTTGCGACGTAGACATGTTTGAAGGGGATTACCTTTCATGGCCAACTTTTAGGGATTTATTTACCGCGCTCTACGTAAATAGCTCGCGTATTAGTAATATTGAACGTCTATGCCATTTAATGCGAAAGACTAGCGGCGATGCAAAAGAGATCGTCTCAAAATGCCCTCTTTCACATGAAGGCTTTGATATAGCGTGGAAAAACCTTAAGGAGGCTTACGAAAATCCTCGTATGTTAGTTAATAATCAACTTAAGTCTCTCTTCGGGCTTTCAGTTGTGGATAAAGAGACTTATACGGGTCTTAAAGCGTTGCAAAGAGGTGTGAATAGTTGTCTCTCTGCTTTAAAAATTTATAATGTGTCGACTGAAAATTGGGATCCAATTATAGTTTTCATGTGTATTCAGCGACTTCCAAACAATACGGTCACTCTGTGGGAACAGAGTATAAAGGATAAATTCGTTTTGTCCACATGGAAAGATTTGGATGCTTTTCTGACAGAAAGGATTCAAACTTTGGAATGTCTGCGTGATATTAGAGAATCACCACTTGAGAATAGAAAAGTTACCCAAAAAATCAAGGTAAATCATACAAATTCTTCATCTTCAAATTCTTCGTCTTCAAATTCTTCGTCTTCGAACTCTTGTGTTCTTTGCAACACTTCGAATCATTATTTAAGGGATTGTAAACGGTTTAGGAATCTTTCAGTATCGGAGAGATTTTCAACGGTTAAAAGATTTCATTGCTGTGTCAATTGTCTATCGCGCACACATGAAGTAAAAGATTGTAATAGTGTTCTTAGTTGTTCAAATTGCAATAAGAGGCACCATACTTTGTTACATAGGCCTTTAGTTTCTACGGAAAATGCTGCATCGGCAGTTATGAGATCAGGTGTAAGTTCTCAACAGGTGAACCCTATACCTCTGGAACCTGCTTTACCAACTACATCTCGTTTTGGTAGTTCTTCAGCTACCTTCAATCGTCAAGTTTTCCATTTGTCGCAAAATCGAACGGTATTGTTAGGGACTGCAATGGTGAATATTTGTCACCAGGGTATGACGTACCCAGCTCGAGCTCTAATCGATCCGGCTTCAGAAACTTCGTTTATTTCTGAAGGCTTGCAGAATCGTTTAAAAATCCATGCGCATTCTACGAATGCCAGGATTACAGGTGTGAACCACACGGTCTCTGCTACTTCGAGGAAGATTTGTTCGATCGAGATAGGCTCACCCATAGACTCTTTGGTTAGGTTGAGGACTACGGCACTAGTTCTGCCCAAAATTTCGGGTAATTTGCCTTCCTTTATTTTAGAGGATGAACGTATAAAGGATCTGTCGAATCTACGATTGGCGGACCCTCAATTTTTCGATTGCAGGCCGGTTGATATCGTTTTAGGTGCTGATTTGTATCCACAAATTATTCAGGCGGAAATTGAGCGGAACATTTTGGGTTCTTTATTGGCTCAACGGACTATATTTGGTTGGTTGATTACAGGTCCTGTAAGTCATTCTCCATTGCAAGTATATTCGACGAGGGTGGATTTTTCTGAGGAGGATAACCTAAATCGAAATTTATTAAGGTTTTGGGAGCTAGAGGAGACACCTAAACGGAAGATTATGTCCCAAGATGATTTGATCTGTGAGGATAATTATAGGGCTTCAACTCTTCAGGGTTCTGATGGGCGCTATATAGTGACACTACCCTTTAAAACAGATTTTCCTGAAAAATTTTCGTTAGGTTCGTCTAGACAGAACGTTATGGCGCAATTTAGGCGTAATGAAGCTTCTCTCTTACGAAAACCAATGATTAAGGAAATGTATGATGATGTGATAAAGGAATATTTGTCTTTGGATCACATGAGACCAATAGCAGAAGATTATGTTGATATGTCCTGTTATTTACCACATCATCCTGTAATCAAGATGGATCGTAAAACCACAAAATTAAGAGTGGTTTTTAATCTAATCTAATAAGACTTCAAATGGAAATAGTTTAAACGATTGCCTTTATGTTGGACCCACCTTACAGGCTGACCTGGTCATTCTTATTTTACGTTGGCGACTTTACAGATATGTGATTAATTGTGATATCACTCAAATGTATAGGCAGATAAGAGTTGATGAAAGTTATACTCCTTTTCAACGTATATTGTTTAGAGATTCTCCTACGGAGGAAATTAGAGCGTTTGAATTGCAAACAGTTACCTTTGGGGTCAATTGTGCACCCTACCTAGCCATTGTTACAATTGGCTGACGATTGCGAACATGAGTTTCCATTAGCATCACATATTCTTCGGAAGTGTATGTACGTTGACGACGTATTGACTGGTGCTTATGACGTCACCAGTGCGTTGATGGCACGTGATCAACTTACCGCAGCTTTATCATCTGCGGGATTTCAACTTCGTAAATGGACTTCAAATGAAAAGGCCATTTTGGTCGGAATTTCCCCGGATCATTTAGTTGATGCAAAATTGTTGACTTTTATTGAGTCAAGCAGTTCGAAGACACTTGGTCTTCAGTGGAACGCTCAACTAGACGCACTTTATTTTAAAGTTGATCCCATCGCTGTAAAATCTTTTTACACGAAAAGGGAAGTTTTGTTCAGCATTGCGAAGTTATTTGACACTGTCGGATGGCTTGGGCCGGTAATAATAATTGCAAAAATGATCATGCAAAAAATTTGGCAGGACAATGTGGATAAATATGTTGCTTCATATCACGAAGTTAATAATATACAAATTCCCAGATGGGTTCATTATGAGCCTGAGTCGACAGCCGAGCTTCATGTTTTTTCAGATGCCTCGGAAAAGGCATACGCGGGGGTAATTTATATTCGCATACACAATCAAAAAGGCGAAATATTTACGAATTTGTTGACCAGTAAAACAAAGGTTGCTCCGATAAAGCCCGTTTCCATACCTCGCCTTGAACTTTGTGCAGCAGTTTTGGCTTCAGAGCTCTTAAAAACTGTTATAGGGGAGATTGATGTGCCACTTCGCCAGATTTATTGTTGGACGGATTCTACGATCATCCTTTCCTGGTTGAAGAAAGACGCCAATTCTTGGACTACATTTGTTGCAAATAGAGTTTGCAAGATCCAAGAAATTGTTGGTAGTCATAATTGGCACCATGTAAAATCAAGGGACAATCCTGCTGATTTTGGTAGTCGTAGTGTTTCCCCCTCAGAGTTAGCAAATAATTCACTTTGGTGGTATGGGCCAAGTTGGCTTAGGGAAGATAAATCCAAATGGAATCTTCAAAATCTTTGTTTATTGGATACCGATCTTGAAGCTCGGGCAATAAAATCCCACACATCGTTTTTTTCAAATTATGAGGATGTTTTGGAAAGATTTTCATCTCTTGACCGTGCCCTTCGTGTATTATCCTACGTTTTTAGATTTTATAGGAATACTCATTCTGCGCACAAGGGTAATTATACTTATGAATCTCCTATCATTTCGGATATTGAGATAAAACATGTCAAACTACGTTTGGCTCTCGTGGCACAGAAAGTTCATTTTAAAGATGAATATGAATGCCTTTTAAATAAAAAATCCCTTGCTTCGAAGAGTTCACTTTTGACCTTAAACCCATTTTTAGACAAGGAAGGAGTCATGAGACTAAATAGTCGATTGGCAAAGTCTCCTTCTTTGGGGGAAATCAATTGATGCTCAGGATTATTCGTATTGAGTATTGGGTTTCTCGTCTAAAAACATTGGTTCGCACAATAATTAACCGTTGCAAGCGTTGCATTATAGATAGAAAACGGTCATGTAGTCAGATAATGGCGGCTTTACCACCGGTGGGGACTATTTTGGATAGACCGTTTACAACAACTGGAATAGACTTCGCAGGTCCCTTTGACATGAAAAGCATGGGTGGCAGATCTAATCAAACTGTGAAATCGTACGTTTGCATTTTTGTGTGCTTCTCGACAAAGGCCATACATTTGGAGGCAACGTCAGATTTGTCCACTGATAGGTTTTTGGCAGCGTTTAATAGGTTTATTTCGAGGCGTGGCTGTCCAAGTACCATCTTTTCGGATAATGGTACTAATTTTGTTGGCTCCTCTCGAGAGTTAGAAAGAGAATTTAAAACCTTTATATCGGAGTGTCGCGCTAGGATGTGCTCGACCTATGGGGTAAAAGGGCTTTCTTGACGGTTTATCCCAGCAGGTGCCCCCCATATGGGAGGCTTATGGGAAGCAGGAGTTAAAAGTTTCAAACTTCATTTTCGCAAAGAGGCTCAGAACATTAGATATAACTTTGAAGAATTGTCTACCGTTCTCGCAAGAATTGAAGCGTGCCTGAATTCTCGACCGCTTTGCCCCATGAGTGAAAATCCTAGTGAACCTGTAGCTCTAACGCCAGGACATTTCTTGATAGGATCACCCTTACTAGCTCCGCCCGAACCATCTATTTTAGAGTCACCTATAAGTATCGTCAATAGATACCGGAAAATAAAAGCACTAGCTCAACATTTTTGTCTACGTTGGAAAGAAGAATATTTGCAAGGTCTCCACAAACGATATAAGTGGAAGTACCCCGGTCGTGATATTACGGTTGACGACTTAGTTGTTATTAGAAATGAACAACTAGCACCGACTTCCTGGAAACTAGGTAGAGTTATAAAAACTTATCCAGGAAGTGATAATCACGTTCGCGTCGCGGACATACGTACCGAAAACGGAATTATTAAACGACCAATCGCAAAACTAGTCATTTTGACTAGTTAAATCTATTTAAAATTATATTTGCTAACCTTCGTTGTTTCCTAGTATCATGGACTCCTTACCAACCATATTTGAGGATGCTCTTCTTGAGGACTATAAGGAGGCAATGGAGGTAGAGGATCGAGCAGCCGTGTCGGACTCTTGTCCTGATTCCGAAACAACTTCTGCCGTCCTGGAAATGCCTGTAACGTCTGTTATTACTGTTGCCTCGGAAGCAACACCATTAGCTAAGGCGGCAGTCGAAGCTAGCCCACCATTATTTGTGGCAGCTTCTGAAGCCAGTCCTTTATTTATGCCGTCTGATTTGGTTTCTGCAGTAGCTTCTATAGCTACCTTGCCTACAGATCAGACCATAAAAACCGCGAACAATTCTGATAAGATATCAGATGCCACGGAAACCTCGGGTTCGAAAATTACAGCGCCGAAATGTAGAGTATGCGGTTCCAGTCATCAACTTTCGTCGTGTAAAAAATTCCGGTTTATGCCGTATGAAAAAAGACTGCGGATGGTTATATTGCATCGCTACTGCTCAAGGTGTTTATCGTCACACCACACGGCTCGTGACTGTGGTAGTAAGGGTAAGTGCGGTAAATGCAAGGGGGAGCATAATTCGATGCTTCACTCCTCGAACCGATCCGCCACGAAAGTTGAGAAGAAACCAAAAAATGTAAATCGTCCGTCTGACGTTCCTATCGCAAATTTGCCAATTCGTCATTTGGTGACATTTTCACCAACTGTTCGGGTCAAATTGCGGGTTTCTGATCGATCGGTTCCCCTTCATGCTGTAATTGACCTCTGTTGCAGTATGAGTTATGTATGTGAGGATTTAATAAAATCAATGAAATTGCCAGTGTCCAATATGGACATTGATAAATTTTGTCGATTGAAGATTGTTTCCATACATGACTCATCTCAACAAGTTTTTTTAACTGTAAAGGTTAGGCAAATGAAAGGGATCAAAACGCCGGTTGTATCAGCCCCGGATCTGATAAAAGAAAATTTTGCGGGAATGCATTTGGCAGACCCGAATTTATTCGAACCCGGGATTTCCGTTGGCACAATATACCATATTTGGTTAGGTCATTTCTGGCCAATCTCCTTATTAGGGGATCAATTTTCATTATATTTTTGAAAAAATTTAAAATAAAAAATCTCTTGTAATTAAAAATAATTTTTATATATTTTTTTTCATATACATATGTATAAGCATAACTTTAATTTATGGTCAATATTGCAACAGAATATGATGTTGCAAGGTGGCCGGCAATGTTTAATTATGATTTTTCTATTTAATCTAATACTTCCTTAAATTTAATTTAGTACGTTTGAGGCCGTTCAGAGTTTATGTAGACCCTTTTTTATACACCCTTGTGAGGGAGTTTCTACATAGATTCTAACGAGTAAACCGTTAACGGTATCTTTTTAACCATTGCTCGCTCCCTTTTCGGCTACTTGTTTAAGTATATTAACATTAATTGTTGATTTTTCGCCATTTGTGTTACACACAATATTTAACTACAGAAAAGGTAATATTCAATAAAATTGATTATATATCAATATCTTTTTAAAAATTAACCACTTGTTTTATTTCTTTATATTTCACGCAAACAGTAATAAAGTTTACAAATATTTTAAAGTATAAAATTCATTAAAATAAATTTTTACAACAATTTTTCCATCAACAAAATTTCCATCTTAGTTTTCGATTACTTTTATGTACTTAAGGCCAATTTGTGACTTCGTATCTATCTTTAAGTTGTATTTAAATATTAAAAATAGCTTTTCAGCACGCACTTAAATGAAATTTAAATGACCACTCTTGTGCATTTAAAGTCTATTTAAGTTTTACATACTATAACCATATGTTTTTATCAGCTTGATTTTGTCCATGAATGAAAAATCGTGTGGTCATTGACAGTATTTCTATAATTTTGCACAAATTAATTAAAATATATTGATTCCTTTCTATAAAAATATTAATATTACATGTATTTCAACAATTTTGGTGGTTTTAAGTACATTTTAAGTATTTTTTATGTTGTTTGTATTTTTTGCCTGCAAAAACAATGAACTTTTTTTGTTAAACGGCTGTTTTCTGCAAAATTATCTACTATTGTTTTGATATTTTGTGGTGCTACCACATATTTACCACAATTAGTAAGAACATTTAAATAAGACAAAAAACTGAAACTGTATTTAAATAAATTCGCATTTAAATACGAAGTCACAAACTGGCCCTTATTCTCATCTCTGTTTTTTTTTTAATTATATCAATTTATTAAACAACTGCAATTCAGTAGCTAATTAATTATTTTTGCACAAAATATGATATGCATAAATTTAGTGAATTCCAAAAATTATTTTAAAATGCCAATTTCAATCTCTATTTTAGCAAATATAGTTTTTATTTAATAAAAAGAATTTACTCTACAGCTGCTCAAAATAAAAAACTTGGCGCATAAATAGCGTTGCAAGTAACTTGAAGTTTGAAAAGTAGAGAACGTGTATAAAGTATGAAAAGCATACAAAATGCGTATTCATACAACGCGTGGCAGGGATGACAACTTTTCAAAGAGCAAACGCGTCGACCAATCAGTAAAACAGAGCTAAAAAGTGCTAACTTTTCAGTCAATTTTATTGTTATATTAGTACTTTAAGGGTACATTTTTAATATTTACAAAAGGTTCACTTAGGATTTTAAAAATTATAAAAATATATTCATAGGTACATATTTAAATTATAATCACCCCTGTTCTGTTAACCGAATCCCAACTTTTTAATTATGAAATCGATTAGAATTTTAATTTATTTTAAAATAAAATTATATTTTATATGATTTATTTTAAAAAAATATATAAAACTATACAGTTTGTTATTATTTGTGATAAAAACATATTCTGAAATAGCAAAATTCCATCTCCTAAAACAGTATTTTTATTATTATTTTCTTCTTCTGGCCATAAATATATTTGTTTTTATATTGTGCCCTCCACGTCGTAGACGCCCTGACAATATTTTGACGGATTTTGCTTTGAAAGTAATCCACACCAAATTTTAAGACTTACTTTTATAGTGCTTCAGTCATGGTTTATATATTTTCTTTATATAGAGGTACTCATCCCTGGATAAAATTCCAAAATTTATATAAAATAGTGTTTTAAATATCCCGCTGACAAAAATAAAAGGTGTAGTCAAGTTTGCAGTACCTTTAAATCGGTAAAATTGCGTACTTTCTTACTCTTGCTCTATTTTCTTTAGAAATTGAAATAGTTTTGCATGTCAATATTTGTACCAAGATAACCAGGTACCTCCTCACAAAATTTTATTAAAATTCATCCAGTAGTTTTTACGTGATGCGAACAGTCAGACAGACAAGCAAAAATTCCAAAAATTGCAACTCTCCAACAATTTCTTTTGGAATATCCATCCATTCATTTTGGATCCGCTGCCAAAGCTCGTCCAAATTGGTAGGGGCTTATTGTTACTGTCTGTAATAATTATTGAATTAGTTGTAAACCCTGTGTAGTAATAACTTTATATTGTATTAGCGTTTAAGAACTAGATTGTAAGTTAACAACATTTAACAGTTAAAAACTAGGTTGGCATTGGCATCATTGCCTTGAGTTGTAAACAACGTATTTTTTTTTGGTCGTGGGTGATTTTTTGAAAAAATTATATTTTTCTTTAATTATTTTGGACTATGACTAGTCAGAAAAGAGGTTACTTTGGTAATTCTCCAAAATTTAAGATGCAAAAGGTTGATCCTGGAAATAGCAATAGGTTTCATTTGCTATCAGATGAAGAAGAAGAATATAGAGTCGTAAAGGAAAAAATTCCACCAATTGTAGTGGACTCGTGTCATAGCTTTCCAAAAGTTTGTTTTGAAATACTTGGTGAGAAGTACCTGTACAAGAGGATGTCAATTGGAACAAAGGTCATCAGCAGTTCATTGGCCCTCTACGAAGCTGCAATAAAAAAGCTGAGTGAACTGAATTACAGTTTTTACACGCACGAGGTTAAAGACGCTAAGTTCTTTAAGTTGGTATTGTTTGGTTTACCAAGAACGGACCCGAATTTATTAAAGACCGAATTCATCCAAATGCATAATATTACACCAGTAAGTCTAAAAGAAATTGTGACTAAAAAAACTACAGTTGAGGACGCTATATACTTGGTGGAGTTCAACAAGCAAGAAGTCTCAAAAAGTGAGGTTATGAAAATAAAGTACTTCAGTAATATTACTGTCCATTGGAGAAGGCCCCTGAAAGGTACGAAAGGACCCACTCAATGTTCAAAGTGCTCTATGTATGGACATGGAGCTAAAAATTGTAATAGAGGCAGTGTCTGTGCAATTTGTGCTGGCAATCACGACCAGGCAGAGTGCGCTTTGGCTAAAAGCTCCCAAGGAACAAGTATTGTATATAAATGTCACAACTGCATCAAGAAGAACCTCAAAAATGTGAATCACAGGTCTGATGACCCTAATTGCCCTTGCCGTAGAGATTATTTGGAAATGCGTCTCCGGATAACCTCCAGGACCCGACCTAATTTCAATAGACCCAGAAATAATTATGTGTATGACGAGGCCGAGTTCCCTCAGATTTCAAATCGGCAGCAACAAACGGTTACAGGTGAGCCCACCACCCAAAGAAGAACTTTGTACTCCGATGTTTCAAAAAACAGATCCCGGGCCATCACCGATGAGGAAGATATATCTAACGAGAGATTGTTGGATATATTCTTCAGTGCTGTGGATGCCTTAGAGAAATGTCGAAATAAATTTGACAAATTAAGAGTGCTTGGCATGATGCTCAAGCAGGCAATATAAAATTATGGGTAGCGAAAATGTATTCGTTATGCACTGGAATGCTCAAGGCATAACAACTGAGTCAGCAGCTTCACAGCTCGAACAAGTGCTTCACGACAAAAAAGTCGACATACTGCTCCTAAACGAAACGTTTCTAAAACCGTACCATAAGCTCAAATTTGGAGGCTACAAAATATACAGAGAGGACCGTCAAACACATGGAGGAGGAGTGCTTATAGCGGTAAAAAGTAGTATAGGTCATAAATTATTACCTAAGATTAAAACAAAGACCATTGAAAATATCTCTGTGGAAGCTATAATAAGCGGACGCCCCATAAGTTTCATTTCCGCTTATAATCCTGTTTATACTTCAAATTTTAAAACGGACTTAGATCTTCTTACTAACTCATTTAGTGACTATTTTATTTTCGGTGATCTCAATGCACAACACGTGAGTTGGAACTGTAATACAAACAACACAGCTGGTAGAGAACTTTACCGACACCAACTTAGTTCAAGTTACTACATATTCCATCCAGACTCTCACACTAGATTCGGACAAAACATAATTCCTGTTCTACCCTCCACTGTAGATATTTTGTTAACGAACTCTAACATTTCTTTTTCTCGCATAGAGTCCCACCCGAACGTTTTACAGTCAGACCATGTTCCAATTTCTTGTTGTATTTATGGTTCGCCTCAAAACCAGTTAGTTACAGTCCCTTTGTATAATCGCGCAGATTGGCCGACAATACAAAATTGGGTTGAGAATGAAATTAGGTGTCACAACATAGGACAAATTGAAGTGAACAACAATAACTTTGATATTTCATTAAATAGATTAATCGGCATCGTTAAGGAGGCTTTCAACAAGATTCCAGTTGGCCAAAAAAATCCCTGGCAGAGAGAGATTTCAGATACTTCCAAAATGCTTATTTCGCAGAGAAACAGATATAACCGTAAACTTCGAAGATGTAGAGATCCAAACTACAGAGCCCATTTGAATGGCATTTTAAAACAGTTGAATCGATTAATTGATTTTCACTTAAGTAGGGATAGAAACGTTGCGTGGTCCAATTTTATTTCGAAATTGCCTTCCGGGAGCAAAAAGTTTTGGAAACTTACTAAAGCTTTGAAAGGTAAGAACTCTACAATTTCGGATCTAAATACAAATGATGAAGTTTTGAGAACTGGTGAAGAAAAAGCAAACGCCATTGCACGTGTTTTTAGTAATAATCATATTATTACGACCAACAACACTTCACCTTTAGATAGTGTAGTTTCAATTTATGCAAATCAACTCAACAATGTAGTTCTTACTGATAGTGACGACATCGAATTTACAGACCCCGAAGAAGTAAAATCAACAGTCTTCTCTTTAAAAAATAATAAAGCCCCTGGTTTAGATGGTATTAATAGTATTATTCTAAAACATATGCCGGAATACTTTTTTGAAACATTAAGCAATCTTTTTAATTACTGCTTAAGAAATGGGTACTTTCCTTTGGCATTTAAAAAGGCTAAAGTAATACCGATTCTTAAAAATGGAAAAGATCCGAAATTGCCCTCGAGTTATAGGCCAATAAGTATATTGAGTTTATTGGATAAAGTTTTTGAAAAAATTATCCATAAACGAATCGTTGAATTCTCTGAATTGAAAGACCTCATCAATCAGCGACAGTTTGGTTTCCGAAGAGAACACTCCACTGTTCATCAATTAAAAAGAGTGGTGAACATTATTGAAAATAATAAAAGAAATCGTAGGAGCACAGGTATTATAGTTTTAGATATCGAAAAAGCTTTCGACACAATATGGCACAATGGCCTATTGTTTAAACTTAACTCCTATGACTTTCCGTTATATTTACAAAAAATGATTCAAAGCTTTTTAGACAATCGTACGTTTGTAGTGTACGTGGATAATAAGTCTTCCAATGAAAAAGGTATACAGGCAGGATTACCACAGGGCTCTGTCTTATCACCTACGCTTTATTCATTGTATTCGTCAGACATCACCCTTAGTAGAAATCAAGAAGCCGCATTTTACGCAGACGATAGTGCTTTTATTTGCAGTGGTAAAGTTTCAAATGCTTTAGTTAAGAAAATGCAAGTGAGCTTAAATTTAAGTCAGAAATATTTTAGTAAATGGAAAATCAAAGTTAACGATAATAAAACGCAAGCTATAATTTTTCCGTTCAATAAATCTCCAAAACGCATCCCTACTCAAACTATGTTCTGTCGCGGTAATGTTATACCTGTAAAATCCGAAATAAAGTACTTGGGTGTTGTCCTAGATAAGAAATTAATATTCAAACAACATGTTAGCCACATCTGTGAAAACGCCATAAAGTGCGGCCGCGCATTATTTCCTATACTTAACAGGAGATCTAAGCTTAATATGAAAAACAAAATTTTGTTATATAAAATGTGTATTCGACCAATTATGACCTACGGCTGTCAAGTTTGGTTTCATAAAACGGCCAAAACTCATACCAAAAAAAGCTTCAGATTATACAAAATAAGAACTTGAAAATAATCCATGGTCTTCGCCGCACAGTGGCTGAAAATCGTTTTTCGGTGGCCAAAATTCTGTAACTTTTGAACCGATCAAAATATTGAAATAATTTTTTTTTAATGGATAGATATTTAGCTCAGCTTGATTTAGTTTTAATTACATTAAAATTGATTGAGGACTTTTTAAGGAATTCGAGGTCAAAGTTGAACATTTTAATTTTTTTAACTTTCAGAGTGAAATATGGGTTTATTCTGTGTGTAACATAGTAAAATATCCCTCTAAGATCCAAAAAAGTATATATATTCTTGATCAGTGATGAAATCTAAGACGATGTAGCTATGTCCGTCTGTCCATACGTCCGTCTGTCCATCCGGCCGTCCGTCCGTCCGTCCATTCGCCTGTCTGTATGAACACGATTCAGTCTAAACGAAAAGAGCTAGACCCTTGAAATTTGGTACATATATATCTTGAAGGATTGGGCAGGCTAAATTCGTAAATGGGCCAAATCGGACCAGGGGAAAAAAATTCCCCTAAGAAGAACTAAACCAACCCCTGAAAAACTACACATTTTTACAAGTTTTTTTGTAAATTTGTTAAGCAAATGAAACATTTTTTGTCGAAGAAGGTTCAAGGTCTTTACCCTGGAGCCAGAAAATCATAAAAATTTATTTTTGGACCCCGTCCCCTTTTTGTGGGCGTTTATATAGCATATTATATGAAAAATAGTGTCAATAATTAACAAAATGTATTACCTAGATCGTCATTTCATGACGAATGGAAAATGTACTCGGATCTTCTACGCTACCTTCATCTCACACCCCCCCTCCCAAAAAAAATTTTTTTTTTTTATTGTTAAGCAACAAGAAAATATAATTTTTATTCATTTGACTTAAATATTAATTACAAATATTCCATATTTTGTTCTGTGCTATTTCTGTTCTTTAGTAGTTTTTTGGCTTCTTCATCTAAATCCCGATGGTCCACTTTCCAAGTGGCACCAAATGATATTTAATGACATCTTCACCATGATAAAGGATTTTGTGAACTGTTGCAGACATATTTCTCCATGGGTAGTTAGTTGTATATATTTTTGCAGTTTCCTTAGCATAATCTCCAAATTTTCTACAGTCAATTTATTCATTGCACGCAAGTACTTCTAGTATTATTTTAAATCTGAAAATAAGGTTGAAATCCACTCCTGTTATTTCAGATGCTGTTTCTGGATCTGAAAAGAATCTTCTTGCGGTATTGCCATCATTTGTATTGCCTGACCCTTGTTTTGGCTGATCTATAATCAGTCCACGTTTGCGATATTCATCTTGAACATGTTTCTTTTTTGAACTTCTTAACTCTTTGTTGGTCACGTTGTTTCTTATTGATCCTGAAGACCCGAAATCCAAATCATAACTGATTTTTAGTATGTGTTCCATAAGTCGTATTCTGTAGTGGTGATAATCTAAATTCATATGCATCGGTATTATCTAATGATTTTGCTGGGACTTGGTTTAATTGGGTTGATGTTGCTTGGCATATAATGCAGCTGGATGCAGCCTTCGTGTTAGTCAAAGCCTGACCCACTTTTCCATCTATCATTGTCAGGACTAACTGGTAGCTTACTTCAATTTGCTGCCCATCTAACTGTAATTGTAATGGCTGTAGTGCTGTAATTTGGGCCTTGATATCATTAATTTCTTTATTAATAACATCATTTGTTTCTTTTTTGAATTGAAATTTGATTGGCCTGCAGTATTTCGTAGAAGATGGTGTCTCATTTTTCCAAATATCCATTGTTTGCGTTGTACTAGTCGAAGGCTCTGAATCTTCCAAAATCTTTTTCAATCGCAATGGTACAAATGATACCATGAACATATCTGAGTCAGAAATATTTTCACATACAGCTGGTTTATATTGTTTTTGTCCCGAAGAACCATCACATCTCCATTTACAAAAAAGAATTAACTTTGTGTTTCCGTATTTCTTTAACTCATTTCCTGTTATTGATTGCAGCAAGCGTGCGGCTGTGTGATCAAGTAGAGATTGTAGTTGTACCTCTGCCGAAATTGGTGTGATTGTAATAGTGTCCTTTGATGGCAAACAGTCCATTTTAGCAGCGGTTATGTGATGATATGCTGGATATATATTTGAGCCTTTTTCAATCGCACGCTGTCTGAGTTTAATATATTGCTGTTTTGTTAATTTCAAATCCAGAAATAATGCTAATGCCTCCTCATTTGCGTACTGTATTGCATCATTCGGAGTTGGTATACTTTTAAGAATCCGTTTTGTTCTCGGTGGACTAGCTTTAACAACTTTTTCAATGATATCCATTTTTGTAAATTGGTTCTGTGATCGTAATTGATGTAGGAAAGATTCCTTTATATTTGTAGAACTAAAGGCATCGTTAATATCTTTAAACTTCCGCCTCTTAGATCTATCGCTGCAATTGTCCACTAATGATTTGCGTGGTCTTCCAGCCTTATCTTGCTTTGCTGTTTCTGCAGCGACAGTAAGTTGACCTTCTAACCACTTTGCACTTTTTATATAAAATTTTTGTTTACTGTACATAACTTCTTTGTAGCGTTTTTTGGTGCTTTGACGAAATTATATAATTGCTCTTACATTTCGGTGCTACACGAATTTAAGTTTAATTTTATTTTAACGTAACTAAGAACATCTTCCTGATTTTTGTTTCTAAAATACACTTCGGCCAGTTCTTTATAACTGAAGCTCTCCATTTTCTTTTGAATATTTTTATTTGCGTTTGTTATGTTTTATCCGTACACTTAAAGGATTAAGTTATTACTGAGTAATCCCTTAACGAATCCGTACTTTTATAAATTTTTAGATACATGTTCTTCACACACTGATCTTTAATTTCACAGCAGGTAGCGCTTAAATTGAACAAAACTGCACTCATGCGTCAATATGAGGTTGTTTTTTTACTTTAGTGGTTTAATATCGCAATTATTGTTATAAAATTGTTTATGACTTTGGTTGACCCTAACATTTGATAACAGGTTAATTTAGAAAGAGATCATATGCTTCCTGTAGAGCCCATTGTGATAATTTTATTACTTATTTTTTGCTGATCAAAACAAAGCCATTAAACCCTTTCGAAGGTATTATATTTATTTTTTTTTAGTTATACGTAGCCTAATCTAAAAAAAATAAACTTTTAGGCAAAAAAGTGAAAATTTAATACACCATTGTATATGAATTTTTTCGAGTAATTTCATTAAAATGAAAAAAGTGTTCTACAGGCGGCTCGTGGCGGGTGCAAAAGTATATATAGCCTTAAAGAGGACACTTTCACCTTTCTCGTGGTTGTATACGTTTCTTGTTCCCTTTTGTTCCCTAGAAGTTCTATTCCACTAAAGTTTAAATTTGAGGAAAATATAGTAGTTTCATAAACATTTCATAACGCCCCTAATATTAAACGCTAGAGCTGTGTCTACTTACAACAACTAAAGACAATAATCCTACCAACATTATAAAAAAAACCGCAGACCATTATCGATGATAGCTTGCGAGTAGTAACCATTTAATTTTGATAAAAAAACCAAAGAAAAACACCTTTTTCTGAAATTAAAAAAAAAGTTGAATTTGACAGCATGCCACGCCCACAATTATCAATATTTTAACATAATTTTTTGGCTACCTTAATTTGGATATATTAACTACAAAATGACGTAAAAATTTTAAAAATCGGTGACAAAAAAAAAATTTACTTTTGGCCAACGAAAAACGATTTTCAGCCACTGTGCGCCGTAGGTATCCGACAAATTTACTGCACAGTAACTTTGGACATAAAATGATAAACTCGTTTGCAAGGGAACTGACACTGTCATTTAATGAAAAATGCAGATTGTCTAATTTTGAAACAATAAGAAATTTACCAGGTAATCACTAAGATTCGTTCGATAAGAATGAATTAACTTAGTGATTATCTATACAAATTTCTTTATAATTTCCATAGAGATCGTAAAGGTTTTTTGTGAGCAATTTTCCTTAATAATGTTCCTATTTATTTTTTAATAGTTTCGTAAATTTAATAATTAGATTCCTATTGTTGTAATACTTTTAGTAAAATCTCATACCTTTGTACCTGTATATTTTAGAAACTGTAAATAAACACTATTTTTATTAAAAAAAAAAAAAAAAAAAAAAAACTAGGTTGGCAAACCTATCCAAAAAGGAATTATTATTCATGTATACACTGATAGGGCAGTAAGCGAAAAGCAGCCATCTTCTGAGATAGTATAATAAATATTTAATAAATAAATCTTATTAAAATTATAAAAACATAAAAGCTAGTTTTTATTCGGAATGGCAACTGGTGATCGTTTACCTGCTGAGTAGGATTGCTCCAACTTGGCAAACTACTAGCCAAATTGGAAGCAGAGTTTTACTGTTTATATGATCGTAAAGCAAAAGAACAAGAGGCAACAAAAATAGCTAATTTTATCTGGTTAATCGATGCAGGCGGCGTGAAAATTTATAATACTTTTTTTCCTAATGATGGGACATAACAATCGTTACTCGGTATTGTGGAGTCAGGAAATGTAGAGGAAGTAGGAGTGCCAATAGCCCAACGAAAGCTAGAGGATGAATACGTAAATTTGATCAACACTGCCTATCACAAAGAAACGTAGCGATGGAGTCTTACAAATTTAATAAGATTTCTCAAAAGGAACGTCAGGCTTTTGGAGAATTTGAAACTGAGTTACGCACACAAATGCCGAAATGCGAATTCAAATGTGGTGTGGTATATGAAGATCGTATGTTACGCGATAGAATCATCACAGGAGTCTATGACAAGAAATTGCAATTGAAGTTGTTGGCCGGCAGAGATGAAGATTTAGAGCGCGTTATTGAAATATGTAAAACATATGAGGAAGCAAATGCTAATAAAGATATGTTATATTCGAAACAGGTAATGATAGCTGCCGTTAAAACGAATGAGAAAGCTGAATCTGTAGGAGCAATAAACAGATTCTGTTTCAACTGCGGCGGTCCCTGGAAAGTCGGTCATCAAGCGGAATGTAAAGCCAAGGATGCCATTTGCCATTCGTGTTCCAAAAAGGGTCATTTCCAAAGAATGCGCCGTAAACCTGGAGAAAAGGCAGCGGAAAAGAAACGGCAAGCTGGTAATGAGAAGCAGAAAGTAGCCGGACTTTGGGCTGAAATACAAGGTAAAATAAGTGGTAATTTAAGAGAATTAAGTAATAGATTAAGTAATAATGTTCTTAGGATAAATTCAGTAACACCGAATAGAAAACCATGGATAGAATAGGAGATGAAATTGTTACTTTTAAATTGGACACAGGGGCTGATGTAAACTGTGTACGGTTTAATCTTGCCAAAAAATTAGGAAATATATTGAATAAGAATAATGAATTTCAAATATATGATTATAGTGATAATAAAGTCAAAATTTTTGGCATTTGTGAACTTAATTTGATGGATTTTAATACAAAAGAATGTGAAGTTTTTGAGTTTATGGTAGTTAGTAACAAGTGTGAACCAATACTGGGATTGAATGCATGTGAGCGGTTAAAATTAATAAAACGGATAGAAGTCAATAGTATTACTGGAAGCGAATCTAAGGTATCATTCATGAACATCGGCGTCGTGACGTTTTTCTGGGGCTTGGAAAATTCCCTAGAACTTTTTCAATAACGCTAAAAAAAAATTCAAAGCCAGTGCTCCACTATAGGAAGAAGATGCCGAATTCGCTATTGAGCAAACTAAAACTTGAGCTTAAGAAAATGATAGAAGATGGTATTATTGCACCTGTTGACTATCCGACTGACTGGGTGAATAATTTATAATTAGTTGAAAAGCCCAACGGATCGCTTCGAATATGCTTAGATCCAAAAGCACTGAATGAGTGTATTAAAAGGGAATATTTTTGATTCCAACAATTGATGACTTAACTTCGGGACTAACGGGAAAACGATTTTTCTCGGTTCTGGACTTAAAACGTGGGTTTTGGCATATGGAGCTGGATAAGAAAAGTTCCTATTTAACGACTTTTTTAACTCCATTTGGGAGTTTAAGTTAACACGAGTATCTTTTGGGCTTAATTGTGCCCCAGAAATGTTTCAACAAGAAATGATAAGAATATTTGGGCATATAAGGGGAGTTTTAATCTACTTTGATGATGTTGCTATTTGTGCAGAATCGAAAGAAGAACACGATCAGATAATGGATGTAATAATCACCCCTATCGCGAATAACTATTCCCATGAAAAACTCCCAAATTTTTCTATCGTGAATGATTCCAATAACAATTTACTTGTATTTTACGGTAGAAATCATTCACAATAGTCATTTTGGGAGTTTTTCATGGGAATAAATATTCCCGATAGGGGTGAATGATTCAGTATCGTCAAAGGGAGGTAAAGTATATGGGAAACATTTTATCGGAAGGAAAACTTAAAGCGGATTTTAAATATAGTGAGACAATACGTAAAATGAAAAAACCTTGTAATAAATCGGATGTGTTACGATTCCTGGGTCTTCTAAAATATTTGGCTAGATTTATTTCGAATTTGTCAAAACAAACAGCAGAACTACGATATCTGACTCGAAATGATGTAAAATTTGAATGGACTGAAAACCACGATAGGGAATTTGAGAATTTGCTCGGGGTAGTAGTTACGGAACCGGTATTATTAATTTACGATCCTAAATTACCAGTAGTTATACAAACGGATGCATGCAAAGATGGATTAGGTTGTGTTCTCATGCAAAATGGTCAGCCTGTGATTTTTGCATCTCGAACACTCAGCAAGAGTGAGCAAAAATGGGCACAAATTGAAAAAGAGTTGTTGGCAATTGTTTTTGCTTGTCAACGATTTCATTTTTATTTATATGGACGGGATTTTATCGTCGAAAGTGATCATAAGCCCCTAGAAGCTCTTGTCAAACGTGACATTGATGATGTGACAATGCGACTGCAACGAATGTTTATGTTTCTTCTCAAATACCCGGATATGCGTGTAGTGTACAACCCAGGAAAAGATATGTTAATAGCTGATTGCTTATCAAGGGCTCATTTATCGGATGTATCTGAAATATCGGAATTGTCGGGTGTTATTCATACGGTGACCAAATCGGCTTGTCTTACTGAGGAAAATTACAATTTATATAAGAATCTATTAAGAATGTTCCAGAATATTCGGATATTTGCAAATACGTTGAAAATGGTTGGCCAGGATTTCATCAATTGAATGAATTGAGTCAACATTTCCACAAATTAAAATCCGAACTGCACCTTGAAAACGAATTATTGTTTTTGAATCATAGATTAGTTTTTCCCTCCGAAATGCAGCGAAAAATATTAATTTGGCTACATGAACCTCACCTAGATATAGAGAAAACGCTGTCTCGAGCGAGACAGCTTTATTATTGGCCTGGAATGAACAGAGATATTAAGAAATTGGTGACATCTTGCAAGATTTGCGAAAAGTTTAGAAGAAACCAGCAAAAAGAGCTTTTGATTCAGGAGGAAATTCCCAAATATCCATTTCACATTGTTGGAATGTACCTCTTTGAGTACGCGGGACGTGATTATGTTGCACTTTTTGATTCGTACTCTAATTAACTCTTATCTTCTAGAGTTCACAACAAAACGTCAGGTCATATTATCAAAATAATAGGTCAAATATTTAATATGATAGGATATCCAACAATTATTAAATGTGATAACAGTCCATTTGGATCGCTTGAGTTCAAACGTTTCTCGGAAGAATATAACATCCAGTTTAGATTTTCTAGTCCTGGGTACCCACAAAGCAACGGGTTAGCTGAAAAGGGTGTCGCAATATCGAAAAACATTATTAAACGGTGCTTTGAACTGAATGATGCTGATCGATTTCAATACTATATGTTACATTACAACACCACGCCGTTAGCAAGCATGCAGATTTCCCCTTCTGAATTATTTTTTGGAAGACTGTTGAAGACAAAGTTACCAATAAGTGATCAATTATTAATCAATTATTAACTAGAAATAATATAGATAAAAGAGAACTTTTAAACAAATTGGGCGAGAAAAGGGAAAGACAGAAATATTACTACAATACGAGCACGATATCATTACCCGTATTAAAAGACGGTGATTCAGTAATACTTAGGAAAAAACGGGAAAGATAGGCATTATGGCACAATTGCATCATCAGTTAATGGCAGGTCTTACATTATTAGGGATAGTTTTAATAATTATTTTAGGCGCAACCGTCGTTTGATAGTTAAGTCTATGAACGAAGATTTTAACGCTAGTGATTTATTATTTGAAGAGAGTGGAAACAAGATTGTGGGTACAGATGACAACAAGCGGCTTTGACTCCACAGCAGTTACACGGACAAGTAACAATGTGAGTAATAGTAACACCAATGAATTAGTCTTTTCGGGTGATAATGAGCCGTCGAATGAAACGGCCAGAGATCAGAGAGTCCCCGAAGCGATTGAATCAGAGGCACCCGATCCCATAAGTTCACAGCTGGATGGTAGGCAAGCTAGGGTAACGAGAAGTGGTCGCACTGTCAGGCCACCATGGCGTTACGGAAGGCATTATGGGGTTGAGACATGGCCCAAACGTTAGACTAATAAAAAGCTTTATTAAAAAAAGAAGCGTGTAATAATTACTGAATTAGTCGTAAACCCTGTGTAGTAATAACTTTATATTGCATTAGCGTTTAAGAACTAGATTGTAAGTTAACAACAATTAATAGTTAAAAACTAGGTTGGCAAAACTATTCAATTGGGACCGTTGAACAGAACGGTCGAAAGTTTTTAGCTCGCAATAAACAAAAAAAAAAAAAAAAAAAAAAAACATAGTGTGTGAATTTTAAACAAACAAAATACCAAAACAATAAAAACCTGTTTCATACAGAACAACAAAGTTGTTGTAATTTTTTTTTTCTTCTTTTACAACGGCATTTATTACTAGCAATAAAACAAACAAAAAAAAAAAAAAAACAGTGCGAGGGCTCATTTATGAGTCACTCAAATTTAAATATATCTGAGAAAAGTGCGAACATAAGCAGTAGAAATGCATATGTAATATTAAATGCGGATGAAAGCAGTGAAAACACCAAAATAAATAAAAACAAAAAACTGATGTGTTTTTGAATGCCGCACACGTTCATGTTCACCGTTGTTGCTAAGTAGTGATAATAAAATAAATGTGAATAAATCGTCGTCGTCTTCTGAATACAGTACGACCAAAACAATAATGGACAGTGCCCAAAAACCCAAGACTCAAGTGGGAATGGATAGATACGTGACTGTAATGAAAAGAGGTTGAAGCCCTAAATCTTCACAGTTAGCACCAAAGTTGAAAGTACATAAAGAAAAGGACTCTAACGGAATAAATTCCCAAAATCGTTTTGCTATATTAGATAGAGAAGCAAGTGAACCTAAAACGGCACCCAAATCGTTCAAACCACCTCCAATAAATTTAAGGAGAAAAATTCAGACGACTTAATAAAAAAGTTAATTTCCCTTATTGGGGAGAACTCATTTATTGTAATTCCTATCAAGCGAGGTAACATTGATGAGACAAAAATTCAATTTATTGACGAATGCAGTTATCGGAAAGCTGTAAAAAGAACTTTTATACCTATCAGCTGAAGAGTAGCAAAGGTCTACAGGTAGTAATTGAAGGTGTAGATTCATATGTTGATCCAGCTGAAATCAGAGATGGCCTCCAAAAAGCAGGATTTAAGATAAAAAGAGTAGGTAATCTCAGAAATCGAGATCGTGTCCCCCAACCACTATTTCGCGTTGAACTGGAACCTGGTGATATCAGATTGATAAAGAAAGAAACGCACCCTATTTATAATTTAAAATATCTGCTACACCGCAAAATAAGCGTAGAGGAACCGCATAAGCGATCAGAACTCGTACAGTGTCTAAATTGCCAAGAATACGGCCATACAAGGGCTTACTGCAAGTTGCCTCCGGTTTGCGTTGTGTGTGCAGAGCTTCAATGTTCCGCCCAATGCGACAAGCCAAAGGATGACTCGAAGATTAAAAAATATAGCAATTGTGGAGGAAATCACACTGCTAACTACAGAGGCTGTCCAGTTTTTTCTATGGTAAGGAAGTCAACTCAGAAGTCAAATACTCCCGCTAGGCAGACACAATATCAAGCAAATGCTCATTACCTTCAGTTAGCTCAACCAACAACCCAACATGTTTCATACGCGGATATGTTAAAATCCAATCATATTTCAGCACACAAAGCGACCCCGACAACCAATTCTACTCCAAATTTGCACCCACAACATAAAGAACAAACACCATCTGGTAACTACAATCGTCTCGAAGCATGTATCGAGACATTAGTGCATTCGTTAAACAGTTTTATGAGCTCTATAAGCAGCATGATGTAAGAAATGGTTCGCATGCAATATATGATGTTGCAGGCGGTACTTAACAAACCATGAACTGTTTAAAAATATGTTTCTGGACCGCAAACGGCCAACACAAAAATGAACTCGAGTACTTCTTGAAGAACCAACAAATTGATGTCATGATGATTTCAGAGACTCATTTAACAACAAATAGCTTTTTTAAAATCCATGGCTATATATTATATGACACTAAATACCCCCGTGGCAGAGCATGTGGTGGTTCAGCAATTCTCATAAACGCTCGAATTAAACATCATATACTGTGTGATTTTTGTGAGGACTATCTTCAAGCAACAAACATCTGTATTGAAGAATATCATCAAAACTTTGTTATTTCTTCGATTTATTCACCTCCTAGATTTCAAATATCAGAGAGTCAATATAGCGACTTCTACAAATCACTAGGTCCCTGTTTCCTAGCATCAGGCGACTACAACGATAAACATACGTTTTGGGGATCAAGACTTATTACTCCAAAAGGTCGTGTTTTATTTGACACTACATTTCAAAAATGCGTCTGAGTGTGATATCAAGTGGACAACCCACCTATTGGCCTACTGATCGACAAAAAATACCTGATGTTATTGATTTTGGCGTGACTAAAGGTATTTCGAGAGAAATGATTGTCTATATTGTCTATATATGGAACCAGTAAAATATCGTGTCGCCACAACAACTTGCACAAGCATTAATTGGTTCAAATATAGAAAGTATCTCAGTACTCATTGTTCGGAAAACAACCCGCTAAGAACACCAGAAGATGTGGACCAGAGTCTAATTTATTTTGATCAAAACCTTAAATCAGATGCCCAACATGCGACAGAAACCAGACAACCAGCTAGATATAATGAAATTTATTTTGTAGATGTTGAGCGGCTCTTAGCTGAAAAAAGAAAAATTAGAAGAGAGTGGCAAGCACACAGATCTCCTCAACTCAAATCTAGACTAAAAGATTGCACGAAACGGCTAAGACAGCTGCTAGAATCTAGAAGAGTAGCATCTCTGAAAAATTACTTGGAAGACCTCGACGCAACTGCACAATCAGATTATTCATTATGGCGTGCATGTAGGAACCTTAAAAGACCGGTCGTACGTAAGCCTCCCTTGCGAACTTCTTGTGGAGACTGGGCAAGGAATGATACCGAAAAAGGCAATTTATTTGTTGGACATTTGAAGAAGGTTTTCACCCCAAATGTATGTACTGATATAGCTGAGTTGCCATCAGTAGAGACTAGAGCCGTAGTGCGAACATAAGCAGTAGAAATGCATATGTAATATTAAATGCTGATGAAACAGTGAAAACACCAAAATAAATAAAAACAAAAAAACTGATGTGTTTTTATATGCTGCGCAAATATACCGCACACGTTCCTGTTCACCATTGTTGCTTAGTAGTGACAAAAAAACACAGTGTGACCAAAACAAACATGGACAGTGCTAAAAAACCCAAAACACAAGTGGGCATAGATAGATACCTGACGGTATTAAAACGAGGACGTAGGCCTAAATCTTCGCAGTTGGCTTCAATTTTTAAAGTACCTAAAGATAGGGACTCTAACAGTCTTAGTTCCCAAAACCGCTTTGCAATCTTGGATAGCGAAACAAGTGTGCCTACAACGTTACCCAAGTCGTTCAAACCACCTCCTATTTTTCTGAGAGAAAAAAATTCTAATGATTTAATAAAAAGTATAATTTCAATAATTGGAGAAAATTAATTTTATGTGATTCCTCTTAAGCGTAGTAACATAAGTGAAACAAAGATTCAAATAAATGATGAAAGCAACTTCCGAAAATTAGTTAACGAATTTGAAACTCACAATAAGAATTTTTACACCTACCAATTGAAAAGTGGCAAAGGTTTGCAGGTAGTCATAAAAGGTATGGACCCTTGCGTCGATCCAGCTGATATTAAGGCTTGTCTACAGAAAAATGGATTTAAGGTAAAAAGCGTAGCCAATATCAGAAATCGTGAACGTCTCCTCCAACCAATATTTCGGGTTGAATTGGAACCTGGTGATATGAGATTGTTAAAAATGAGACACACCCTATATACAATATTAAATATCTGCTACACCGAAAAATTACTATAGAGGAACCACATAAGCGATCAGGACCTGTACAGTGTTTAAACTGTCAAGAATTTGGTCATACTAGGGCTTATTGTAAGTTGCCCCCAGTTTGCGTTGTCTGTGGCGAGCTTCATGTTACAGCCCAGTGCAATAAAATTAAAGATGACATAAATGCAAAAAAAATGCTGTAATTGTGGTGGAAATCACACCGCAATCTACAGAGGTTGTCCAATATATACTATAGTGAAGAGGTCTTCAATTCAAAAGTTACACAACCTTCCAAAGCATCCACAATGCACACCAAATGCTAATTATCCTCAATCAGCCCAGCCCAACGCAAAACACGTTTCATATGCTGATGTTTTAAAAACAAACAAACACCAGTTATTAATGTACCACCAACACCAATTAACAACAATTTATACACGGAAAATAAAGAACAAATCCCATCCGCTAACTTCAGTCGCCTTGAAGGTACAATTGATACATTAGTGCAGTCTTTAAACAATTTTATGAACTCCATGGGAAATATGATGCAAGAAATGTTAAAAATGCAATTCATGATATTGCAGTCAGTATTTAAAAAACCATGAACTGTTTAAAAATATGCTTCTGGAACGCAAACGGCTTACGCCAACATAAAAATGAAATTGAGTACTTCCTTAAGAATCAACAAATTGATGTCATGCTGATTTCAGAGACTCATTTAACGACAAACAGCCTATTTAAAGTCAGTGGCTATATATTTTATTATACTAAGGACCCCCGTGGTAGAGCTTGTGGTGGATCTGCAATATTGATAAAGGCCCGAGTTAAACACCATTTATTGTGCGATTTTTGTGAGGGATCACGGCTAATTACCCCAAAATTTCGCGTTTTGTTTGACGTAATTTTAAAAATGGCTATGAATGTTGTTTCGAGTGGACAACCAACTTATTGGCCTACTGATCGACAAAAATACCTGATGTTATTGATTTTGGCGTAATTACGCATTTCAAGAGAAATGATTAAAGTTGAAGCATCACTAGATTTATCTTCAGATCATTCACCCACTATTGTTTCTATATGGAATCAACAAAAAAAGATGTCACCGACAACAAGCACTTACATAAATTGGTTAAGTTATAGAAAATATATTAGTTCTCATTGTTCGGAGAATGTACCGCTAAGAACACCAGAGACGTAGAGCTGTGTCTTTCTCAATTTGAAAAAAAAACCTCAAGCTGGCCGCTCAACATGCAGCAACAATCCGACAACAAACTAGATACAACCAAATTTATTCTGCGGCTCGATCTCCCAAGCTCAAAAATAGACTAAAGGAGTGCATGAAAACGTTAAAAAAGCTGCTGGAATGTCGAAGAATAGCATCCCTGAAAAATTACCTGGCGGATCTTGACACAACTTTACAATCAGATTATTCATTATGGCGTGCATGTAGAAACTTAAAACGACCAGTCATACGCAAACCTCCCTTACGAACTTCTTGTGGGGGTTGGGCAAGAAATGATACTGAAAACGGTAATATATTTGTTGGCCATTTAAAAAACGTGTTTATTCCAAATGACTTGACTGATATAGCTGAGTTGCCACCTGTCGATGTTAGTCCTGCTGACACCTTAAGGTTTGAGCTTCGTGATATTGAAAGAGCAATAACTGATTTAAACACCAAGAAAGCGCCTGGTTTTGATAAAATGAGCAATAAGATGCTAATTGAGCTGCCTAGTATTGCACCTAAATATATTTCTCTTTATATTCAATGCCATTTGTCGTTTTGAGTACTTTCCATCAGATTGGAAGATCTTTGATAACTATGATTCCTAAGCCGGGAAAAGATCAAACAAAAGTAAAATCATACAGACCCATAAGCCTTTTATCAAACATGTCAAAGCTATTCGAAAAGATTTCAATTTCTAAGTTAAACCCAATTCTAAGCGATATGGGATGTATTCCGAATCATCAATTTGGATTCAGAAAACAATACAGTACAATCGAACAAACACACAGATTAGTAAATGTAGGCAAAAAGACCTTTGAGGAAAGAAAATATTGTTCAGCCCTTTTCATAGACGTGTCTCAAGCGTTCGACAAAGTATGACATAAAGGCTTAATATATAAGTTAAAGCTAAATTTGCCTAAAAACTTCTATAACTTGCTAGAAAGTTATTTAACTAATCGAAAGTTTATACTGAAAGAAGGAGACTTTTTAAGTTCACCACAGTCTATTGCCGCTGGAGTACCCCAAGGTAGTATATTGGGACCTATTTTATATTTATTGTATACTTCGGATATGCCATTTAGTGACCGAGTCCACACATCGACATTTGCTGATGATACAGCTTTTCTAAGCATCCACGACAATCCCCAAATAGCATCACGATATTTACAAGACCACATATTTAATTTAGAAAACTGGTTGAAGAAATGGAGAATAAAAGTGAACGAACAAAAATGCACTCATATAACGTTTACACTACGTAGAGACTCATGTCTCCCTATTCCTTTTTTGGGCAAACCCCAGAGAGGTGAATCCGAAATGATGGCATCAACCGGAAAATAAATTTGAGCCCGGCATTGGCTGGACTTAATTAAGTATAATTTAGTTTGCAGATGTAAACACTTATTGTTAGTTCAATTATATTTGAAGATTCAATAAATAAAATTGAAAAAAAAAACCTATTACTCATGTATACGCAGATAGGGCAGTAACCGAAAAGCAGCCATCTTGTGAGATAGTATAATAAATCTTTAATAAATAAATCTTATTAAAATTATAAAAATATAAAAGCTAGTTTATATTCGAAGTTACATCGAATATTCTTAAACTGTCCCAACCATCTTTTCACGATTGACCACAAATTCTCAATCGGATTGAGGTCGAGACTTTGTGCTGGCCATTGCATTAATTGAAAATTTTGCTCACCAAGCCATCCTTTCAGGATCTTGGACGTGTGTTTTGGTTCACTATCCTGAAAAATTACTTCTTCTGCAGGATAGGCGCTCTTATCTACAAAATCGGGAAATAGTCTTCTTTCTCCAAGGTCCAAGGTCCCACCACTTAAAGCAATCCCATACCATGACGTTTCCTCCACCGTGCTTCAGTGAGCTTCACATGGCGCCTTTGAATTTTTTCACCAGGGCGGCGCCAGCAATATTGTTTACCGTTTGATTGGAAACGGTTGAATTTGGATTCGTCTGACCAGATCACACGTTTCCAGTCCACTGTCCAAGTTTTGTGTTCTTTGGCAAATATTAACCGTGCCTTTAAATTTTTTTCCGACACTGCAGGTTTTTGTTTTTTAACTGCTGCAATATAACCAATGTCTCGAAGGGCTCTATATGCCGTCCACCGACTAACGGGTTTTCCGATTGCTAACGAAGCATCTTTTGGTGTTAAAAACTTATCTATTTTCATTTCTCTTATAATTATTATTGTTAGGTATTTGTTTGATTTTTCTTCAAAAATTTGCAAAAATTTTTTACCACACGCGTTTAAATAATGTCGAGCTAATAAAAAGCACAAAGATTGAAAAATAACGGTACTTTTTCAATTCTTTTCTTAAAATTTTTCATATAAAGCAGAGCTGCAAAATTGAGTACATAAGAGTTATTTTGGTTTCTTACGTTTTTTTCTTGATACAATAAATAAAAAATTGCGAAAAAAAAGTGCTCAAAGTACAAACAAGTACTCATTTGTGCACCTCACTGTATATGCATATATGGTAATGTACAAGGCGAATTCAACAACTACAACAAAACAACAACTTTGACATTAGATTAGCAGATATGAAACAATGTATTTTTTGACAAGACATTAGCAAAAAAACGAGAGCAAAAAACAATCAGCTGGGCTATCAACTCCACCTGGTATGAATTCGCCTTGGTAATGTATATACATATGTACAGTTTGTCAAGTAAATGTTTTCAATAATAGAAAAGAATAAAAACTTGAAAAGAAACACGTATTTCTTTTCAGGAAATAAAAATAATGAAAGTCATAAAATTTAAATGATTGAAAAAATTTAATCATTTAAATCAATTTTCATTTCATTATTTTTATTTCCTGAAGATGCTAACCAATGGTGTAGCGAAATATTGAGAATAAAAATTAATAAAACATTTAAAAAAAGGCCTTGTGCTTATTCAAAAAATAGAATTTTTAGTAGAAAAATTTTAATCGGAACTACAAAAAAATTGTTCAGATTTTGCACTGTCAAATAAATGTTTTCAAAATTCGGGATCTTTCATATATTTGCCTGCTTAATTAAATAAAATATATTATTTTGCTGCTCATACTTTGAGAGTCCGATTTGAGCATTAATTATTGCTTGTAAACTTCTAAGATAATTCACTCTAGCTTGGATATATAATATTCCTGGAGTATTTTATCCTTTATAAATCATTATTTTTTGTACTTTAGTTTTTTACAACCGGTTCCTATAAGTGGATCCACAAATTTTTAATATGATTTAACTCTCGACTTTGTGCTTAAGTATCCATAACTACTCTGCACTTATGTTAAATCCTGTCTAAAAGGATACGATTTGTGATATGGTTGATTATAATTATAAAGCTTGTATTCAAACTACTTGACCTGTTTTTTCTCGCCAACTTAATACAGTTTTGGAGCAGTGGGACTTGATTCGAACTTGAAAATATTAATATAAATCCTGATATTTCCAACTCTTTTGTTTGGTTCAACATCCGATACTATAATACACATCTTTCTAAACGTCGCTGTGGGTATTGTATTTTTATTTTCTAGTGCTGCCAGAAGCTTGTTCCAACATTTTTTGGTACATTATGATAGTAAAGCATCAGCTTCGTCTCACTATAAAAAACTACGTCATCCTAGTTCTCCGGAGGACAAGAAATGTGTATATTCGCAGATTGATATTGCTTCTCATTGTTCTGCACTGATATCGTAGGTTTTATATCTATCATTTTTAAAGGAAATACTATATTTTTACAGCACACATAGAAGTGATCGAAACGGTCATAACTAATTGGTAGTACTACTTCTCCAGTGCTGGAATTTGGTTTATCATGAAAAGTTTTCAGTATTTTACTTTCAATTTACTATGAAACCATTTATAGTATGCTTGGATACGTCTTGATAAGTCTTTCTTCCTTTTTAGAGCAGGTAATAATGTTGGAAACACTCCTGAGGTCAAAGTAGAACATTTTACCAATTTCTTTAGAGGATTTCCCTTTATAATCATTGAAACACCTGTCATTTTTTAACATGAATTTTGGCAACCAATTTGTTCATAAAAATGAAGTATTTTATAAATATACTCTAATAAAAACCCTTTACATGCAATACCATTCATAAAAACTAACTCACATGCACCAAATACACAAAAAACTAAGGGATCTTTTTTATATTCGATTGTTACGAAAACATTTTCTTGACAATTATTTTGTTGTTTTTGTCATAATGTGTAGAAATATTTTAAGAATTTTAGGCGTCATGTTGTCGCAAAGAAGCAACCTAATGGGATTTACAAAAACAAAATGCAAGAAAATAAATTTGTTGTTGATAATAGTCATTAAAAAGAAAAATTATTTATTTTTTAATTATTATTTTTTTAATTACTTGACAAACTGTATGTAGTATACATTGGTAACTACCACTTTCTGTGTAAAAAAATTAACGTTTTTTTTTTTCCTTTTTTTCAACAGTTTTGTTCTTTTAATTATTATTTTTCCTTTTGTTATAAATTCTTTAATCGCCCGCAATAAGCTATCGTGTGGTGAGACTTCTTTTACTGCTTCTGTGAAGTTAAATATTTAACTTAAACTCTTGTAAATAAAACTATTTTTTATAAATTAAGTTTTAAAAATATGTATATTTAAATAATTATAAAAACAACAAGAATGGAAAAAAATGTTGGAAACGTAAAGAGATTAAATGCTGCCGTTGCAATTTCACGTTGTAAGTATTATAAAAAACAAATACAATGTTAATTTTTTGACGTTACTGTATTTTTTCTATTTTAGATCCTTTAAAAAAATCTCCATGCTTTGACTGTTTTCAATTTAAAGGTGAGTTGATCAAAAAGGAACTTTTGATTTTATTCATAGTAGCATTATTTACGTTACAGAATTAATCGACAAACAAAGTCAAATGATTGCTGAAATACTGGCCGATCAAAAAGCTTTAAAAGAGCAGTTTTCAAAATTGCAGGGTAAAATCTAAGATTTACCACAAACCAATTATTTTACGTTAGTAACTCTCGTCTTAATATTTTCAGCAACTACAGAACATCAGAGCAAAGTAATAGTAGAAATGTTGGCCGACCACAAAATTCAACTGCAAACACTAAACCAGAGTCGTCAAAACATAAATACCCTAACGACGATTCTGAATCTAGAATCCAAAATAAGCGAACTAAATAAAGAAAAATATGTAAGTAATTATTAATACCCATAATTAATAGTTATAAATGATACATTAGTAATAATAACGAACTAACCAATTATTTTAATTTGTTCAGGTATCTGCTGAACAAATTAAAATAATTAAAAATTTTGAAAGAATTTTGTCTAGAGACCTTTGTATGATGTACAATACAGATGGAATATGTGGGAAGAAGAGTTTAAGAAATCACACAAAAATATACAGTGTTATTATGGGTAAGAATTTTGATTATTTGTAAGATTAAATATATTTCATTAATATATTTCATTAATATATTTCATTAATGAGATCTATTTACATACTTTAGCCGCAATATCCAATTACTCCACGAATGCTGATAAGGAACTAAGATCTGCACTTCAAGTAGTAAAGAAGCGGCACTTTCGTCTTATCAGTTCGAAGAAGAAAGAAAATATTTAATTAATATATTCAAGTTTTTTGAGTTACCTCACATGAATAAGAGCCTTTTTTTTATAGTTAACTTAATTTAGTTTTCGTTTTGAAATTATGTGCCTAATTGCCTAAACCAAGCCCTGTTGTATTGATTAAATTTGTATTTGCAAATAGAATTTCAATCAAAATCTCCTTAACATCAAATTACGTATTTATAAAAGGCTTCTTCTTGATAGTTATTGCTTAATAAAAATTTAACCAATACAACAAGGCTTGTAAATTAAGCAATTGTGTACATATGTATGTACCCAAAATAAATTTGATCTCTTATTTTGTGCAAAATTATATGTATATTTACATAATATAATAACATTATATACTATTTATATGCATATAAAATTATATGTTATATAAGTCTTATAAAGACATACATAAAATATATTTAAGAATTATAGGAAGTTTATAAAACTGTTTCAATACCAAATGTATTTTACACACCCTTTATAAAACAAAACAATTTTTATGAATAAGTACATACGTATCATAAGTATACGGTGAAGTACTTAAGTCTACATGTACCGCCATTTTGTATTATTTTGAAGAAATTGTTAATTTAAGAAAAAATTTATAGTTTTTTTAAACCATCCTTATAAGGCCCGAATTTATTTACTTTTATTGTAGTTAATGGTAGTACATGTAGACTTAAGTCCGTCCTGTATATAAATATAAGAAATTAATTATTTTAGTTTGTTTTTATTGTTTTTGTTTAATAAAGCAAAGTAAAAAGCTTCAACGTAAAGTTGTTTTTTCTGTTTCCATGGAGTAGTTTTAAAACTAACCCTCTTAGTTAATCCATGGAGTAGCAACATGGAATAGTTTTAAAACTAACCCTCTTAGTTAATCCATGGAGTAGCAACATGGAATAGTTTTAAAACTAACCCTCTTGAGTAATCCTTGGAGTAGCGGGATGTGGTAGTTTTAAAACTAACCCCCTTGAGTACTCCATGGATTAGAGACATGGAGTAGTTTTGGGACTACTCCGGTGTAATGCAAAGCAGGGTTATATGCTCCATTCCCAGGACATCGCAATGTTAAATCGACCAACTTTTTTTCATATATTTGGAGTAGTTTTGGAGTACTCCTCCTCCTCTTTGGACTAGTCCTTACATGCATGTATGGACTAGTCTCGTTATCTGCAGGGATGTTTACATACGTATCAATGTATGTTAATCTGAATTGATTGTGTTTGATTATGTTGATGAAGTTTTGAATGCACAAAATTAATTATTGTTTGAGGAATAAATTTGTTAAAAATTATGTGACCCGGTCTATGAAAAACAAAATTTCGAGAAATTAGCTGTTAAAGATAAACAATGCATTTCGCCAGTTTCTCAGTAGTTTTTGTTTTGCATTTGCATTTGCAGTCATGCCCAAACGGCAACCAAAAAATGCAAAAGAGCATAAATGAGATAAGTTCGGGTGTGTATATAAAGAGCTATGTTTTTTCAATTCCATTTATTATCTTGATTCTGGATTTTCAATAAAATTTTGTTTTTCTTTCATTTGTGCTCTTCTTTCTGCACATTTTTAGTACACTTCTAAGCAAGTTAGGACTTTCTAGTTTTCACCACGTGAAAGAGCGTCTCAAAAACTATCGAAACCAAAAAAAAAGTGGAAAAATTTTTTTTGAGTCATAAGCCACTTTTTTATAGGCCGGGTCACATATGATCATGCGATATGTAAATTTGAAAATTCAAACAAGTTGACAGTATCAATAGGCTTTTACCCTGTATTCCTTTCTCTGACGGTTCTAATGGACCGTGTAATAATTTGCCTTAGGCTGGACGGGATAAAAGCAAATTATTTTACTGTAGGCACCTGTTAGCAAGTTATCAAAAAATTTATATCTACTGGGAAGTTATTATAATTACGGGGAAGTAATTATAATGTAGGGTTGGGGGGAAAACAAAAAATGGGTTACTAATAGCTTTCCTTGGATAAAGCATGAAACATAAGCTTACCTGGTCGTACTATAGCCAACTTAATACAAGTACTTATAGGTTTATTTTAAGTGTTATTTAACTTCCTATATTGTAGATTTCAGTTTGGTTAAATTTCCATTTATTTAAATTTTAGAATTTGAGGAGATGAGTTTGACGATTCAAGAGTGTTTAATTAAGGTTTGAACAAATTTTACAAAGTACTGTTTACAAAAAAGTGTATGTATGTAAAAAAATGGTTTTGTTGTTCAAACTTTTGTAACTTGTGTTCTATTTGAATAGGATTTAAACCACTTTAGCTCTGTATTCATGAGGACATATTTACGCAGCTTTTGTAGAAGTAAACTCCTTTGGATCGTTTCAAAAGCTCTTTTAAAATCGAGTGTCAGTTGTTACGATCCTGTACGCTCCACCATTGGGCGCGACTTGTTAGTATAAATTCCTCAGATGTTGATCTTTGGGGTTAGGGATGCCACCTCGACTAGCTCAAATCCTGGGCGTGGAAACTCAACCCGCATACACCTAACCATCGGATCGCACAACAAAACCTAATTAATACTATCAAAACTAAACTGAACTTGAAACTAAACTAAACTTCACACTAAACTGAACACAACACAGACAAATATAATATGGGAAAGGTGAAACTCCCACAGACGCAACCCTCCCAACCATAGTCATCATCATTATTTACGATGACCCCTTTTCAATAAGTTTTCACTACCAGCACTTACCAAATTTTTCTTACTTATTGGACCATTTCTCTTCGCTCGACCCACTGTGCCAAAACCCTATAAATAATGTTTAAGCATTCATATCGAATTTTTTTTTTTTTTTTTTACACACAATTACATAGTTTTATTTACGATTAATCTTAAACTAAAAATTAAAATAAACATAAATTTTAACACAAATTTTAACTCCGTTAAAAAATAAAAAAAAATATATATCAAAACCTTAAAAAAAATCTAATGACTTAATATACTATTGAACTAGACCTCTTTGTTTTTATCTTATTAATAAAAATAAATGATTTTTCTTGTTTTTAACAAGGTACCTCGCGAACGGTTTATTTCGAAACCTTTTAAATTAAAATTTTCTTTTAGTCCACTTCGAACGTGGGTTTTATATCTCTTGTTTTTTTTTAAATATCCTTTTAAATAAATAATTTAAATATCTTTTTAATAAATATCTTTTAACAATGGATTTAGCTAATTTTTTTAAAAATTTGGGCCTAGCAAATTCAAAATAACTTTACAACTTATATAATATATTCCTACCTAACACTCTGTATACTAAAACTTATGCTAACACTATTATTTCTTAATTAACACAAACACTTTTACACAAACTTAACAAACACTAATTAAGGATTAACGAGGTTAAATAAATAATTTTTTAAATAATTTTTTTTTTTTTGTACTTTGATACTTTTTTCCTACCCTAAAGGAGCTCGCTTAAGGTGGTTTTTCTGTGACCAAAAAAAACTAAGCCTATTTTATTATTTATTTTTAACTTTTTATCACCGTAGTTTATCCTTTTACATGAACATAAATATTTAACATTTAAAACACTTAACTGAATCACAAAATTGACCTACATGAACTTAGATTACCCTAATGCTATTTTGCTATAACTAATTACTTATGGTAGGTTCCTATAACTAATTTTTTTGAGCAAATTTTGGTTTTTGCCTTCACTCCTACGTATTTGGGATCCACGAAGTGGATGGTGAATTAGTTTACTAGTTCCCGCCAGATGACTCTTTATATATTTGTTTTCATATGGCACTGCTAATTTTTTTGAATCAGTGCCCAAATTTAAAATAAAATAAAACGTAAAATTAATTTAAATACCCGTTTTCAAGGCTTTCCAACAAGGATAATGAATTGAAATTCTTCTTTCTGTTTCCTCTTTGAATATTTCTTCCTTTCCGGGCTGGTACCATACAAATTCTAATTAAAACAAAATTTATTTTTATATCGGGTCTTATTTTTAACACATCACTTCAAAAAAAAAAAACTTACTTTTTTTTTGTTTGCAAGGATTTTCGTTTTATTTTAAAATTTCACCGCAGGATTTTAAGCTTTCACCGCAGGATTTTAAGCTTTCACCGCAGGATTTTCAATTGTTATATTTTTTTAACAATAAAAATAAAAAAACTTTTCACCAAAACTCAATCCAATTAAAATTTTTGTACACTTTCCTCTTTGGCGGACACTTTCAAACTATGCCATGTTATTTGTCTTCCAAATCGTTTGTTAATTTTTATAAACGCTAGCCTAACTGATTTTTTGTACCAACACAAACTATACAGAAAAACGAACAACCGATATGACAAATAAAACAAATAACATGCACACAAAGAGAGTCAATGTCCCTCAGAAATTAACCTTGAACTTTTGTTCTTGCAATCTATGGTCGCCCTTCGTGCCTTTTTAAAGAGAAACTTTTTGCACAATTTTTCTCTTTCTTGATTTTGTAGGCACCCTTAATTGATATGGCAATATCAAAATATACTTATTTATCACCTTAGGCAAAACCGTTTGATCCACAATCACAATAGCCATTATAGCAAGTTCTTAACAGCTGTTTTCATCATCCGGGACAAATTTTTGTAAACAAACTACTAAACAATACAAGAAAATTTTGCACAAAATTAATATTATATTTAACAAAACAAGAAACCAAAAAAAATAAAACAAAGAAAACAAACACATTGAACATACAAATTTCGTTCACTACTCTTAACAAAAGCAGATAGTGAAATCCTACAAAATAAAATAACAAAAATAGGAACACATTGCCAAGTCAGGAAGAACTACATAAGGAAAGGTGCAAGACAAATTCATCTACCTCAACAAAACTCTGGCGGTACAAGACCTATCGCGGGAACGTCAGTGTGAGGTAATGTAAATATATTTGGTTTTATTAACGGATACTGTTTCAGCGCCCAACGTAGGCTACACCCACACATCAGTTACATAGAGTTAGCCGGGCAATCCACAACGGAAGTCAAACTTTTAGGGAAGTTCTCTGCAAAGAATTTTTTTCATATGCATGATACTTTGTTTTGTTATTTGTTTTTAGGTACTATGAGGGACACCACTAATATTAAACACTAAATGGAAATAAAATATATATATGTATAAATAAGGAAAATAATTGCACAAATAACAGACAGCAGCACAAATCTTAAACTAATATTGCACAACTTAATAATATTGCACAGGTAATTTAAAATTTGTTCTATCTATCTTAAGTATATTGCACCATTAACCTTAAATCTACTATATATTGCACTTCCCTTTCCTTACTGTTTAATATCTTTGGCATGATAAATTCCCAACGGGGTACCAGACAAACTTTCTAGTTCATACATATTGTTTCCAATTACTCTCAAAATTCGACACTTAGTAAATTTTCGGCAAAACTTTGAATTAATGTTACTTTTAAAATCGCTAACCACAAAGTTTCGCTTAAAAACTTCCTGTCCTGGAACAAACTTTACTGTTCTTGCTCCTCGATTATAACGTAATGCACTCTTTTCATAGGCATTCTTCAGGTTTTCTTTTATATTTTCCCTTATCAGTTTTATCCTATCAGCGTTTTCTATAATAATTTCGTTATCATCTAAAGCTTTCAATTTCCTCGCTAATTTATAGTCGGTACCACAAGTAAACATATTTTGACCAAATAAAGCGAAAAATGGACTACATCCTGTTGCTGAATGTACTGCGGTTCTCAATGCAATTTCTATGGATGGCAGATTAATGTCCCATTCTCTATGGTCGTTTTTCATATATGCTCTTATGGCAGACAATACACTCTGATTCACTCTTTCTGAAGCATTCGACTGTGGGGAATGTACAGCCGTTCGCATGTGATTTATTTTATAGTTTTCAATCATTTTAGCAAATTCTTTTGAAACAAATTGCTGTCCATTATCAGAATGTATTGTTTCTGGTACTCCAAACACGTGAAAAACTTGATCTTTTAGAAATTTAACGACATTTGTGGATGTTGCTTCTCTCATGGCTTTAAGGAAAACAAATTTTGTCATGTGATCAACAACTATGAATATGTACGCGTTTCCACCTTTTGACCTGGGATATTTACCGAGAAAGTCAATATAAATCTTCTGAAACGGTCTATCAGTTATTACCTGGTTTCCTATTTCAGGCTTTAATATCGCATTAGTAGTTTTAGTTTCTTTGCATATGATGCAATTATTAATAAAATGTTTAATTTGGCTTATCATATTAGGCCAGTAATACTTTGTCCTTAGACGATTTAGGGTTTTTGCAACACCTCCATGAGCTTTGTCTTCTGGCTCATGTGCTTCTTGAATCAAGACATTCGTTAAAGTACTAGGGACCCATAATTTCCACTTAAATTCACCGGTATCTTGCAATTCGGAATCTGTTTTGTTCCGCTTAAAGACTAAATTATTTGACACTTTGATATCGGTTAACCTGTCTTTGTTTTCAGTAACCGTTTTTATTAAATCTTTATATTCTTCAGATTCGAATTCGATAGTCTCGAATCCCAAAATATCTTTTTTGCTTATCTCTATTTCTTCAACCAACCTAGATAATGTGTCTGCGACAATATTTTCTGCACCTTTTCTGTGTTCTATCAGAAAATCATAATTCTGCAGCTGTAATGCCCATCTGGCTAACCTTCCGTTCAGATCCTTAAGCGACATGAGCCATTTGAGACTTGCATGATCTGTTATTACTGTAAACGGCATAAGCTCAATATACGGCCTAAATCTTTTTACAGCTAACACCGCAGCTAAGCATTCCTTCTCAGTGACGCTATAATTTTTCTGGGCATCATTAAGCTTTTGAGAGAAGAATGAAATTGGTTTTTCATTTCCTTGTTCATCCATCTGGAACAAA
The DNA here is from genome assembly GCA_949628195.1 of Phasia obesa. NCBI lineage: Eukaryota > Metazoa > Arthropoda > Insecta > Diptera > Tachinidae > Phasia > Phasia obesa. Next base: position 95,406,697 of record OX451217.1, on the reverse strand, counting down.
ACTGCTCCTACCCCATAGTCTGAAGCATGACATTGTATATAAAATCTTTTATTGAAGTTGGGATGAGCAAGTACTGGAGCCGTTGTTAAAGCTTTTTTAAGTTTATTGAAACTATCGACCGCTTCTTTGGTAATTTGGAATTTTTTTCCTTTTTTAATTAGGTCGGTCAATGGGGCAGTTAATGTAGAAAAATCCCTAATAAATCTGTGGTACCAACCTGCTGTACCTAAGAAACTACGGACTTCTCTAACGGACTTTGGTAATGTTATATTTCTTATCGCCTCAATCTTACGAGGGTCGGTTCTCATTGCACCACCTCCTACGATATAACCTAAATAAGCTAGCTCTTTGAAACAAAATTTTGATTTACTCAAGCCTATCGTTAAATTAGCTCTTTTTAAACAATTGGCTACTTTTTCCAACAAAATCATATGGTCATTAAAATTCGAGGAGATTACTAGTAGATCATCTAGATATACAAAAACGTTTTGTTTTAATTCTTGCGGTATTACCTTGTCCATTAGTCTACACAGCCTTTGTGCTGCATTACATAATCCAAATGGCATGACTACATATTGGTATAATGGTCTGCCAGGTATAGTAAATGCTGTATAAGATCTGGACTTCTTTTCAAGTTGGATTTGCCAAAAAGCAAATTTTAAATCTACGCTGCTTATAAAAAACGTTTCATCCAGTCTACTTAGTATTCCTTCTATATTTTGAATCGGGTATGCATCCTTAATAGTTTTTTCATTTAATTTTCTAGCGTCTAAGCATAGCCTATTTTTGCCAGGTTTTCTGACCAAAGTGCACCGATTACTCCAAGGGCTATTGCTTTCTTCGATAACACCTAATTTTAGCATATTATCCACTTCCTCATAAATAAGTTTTTGTACCGCTGGTGACACTGGATAATGCCTTTCCTTAACTGGAGTTGTTCCTTCCACAAGTTCGATGGTATGAACATCCAGATCGGTTTTTCCAAGTCCATTGTGTTCAAAAGTACGAAATTGGGACTTGACATCTTCTAATTTGTTAGCCTGTTCCGTGGTAAGCGTATGCTGTTCTACCTCATTTAATTCTAGCGGAAAGTTTTCGGCAATAATCTCGGGACTTATTTCATCAAGATTGAACAAATTTGGAGCGATTCTAAATTTTTCCCAAAAATCACCCCTAAATAAGCTTCTTGGCTTAAACTTGGACATAAATAAAATTCTATAATTTGTTATTCTCCGTTATAATCAACTGCAATTTCAATTTTTCCTAAAACCTGATATTTATTACCCCCAGCTGTTTTTATTTCAGAAAAAGCAGGCTTAATTTCAAAATTAGAATTTTCTATCAAGTCTTCACAGTTTTTTCCAAGTAAACTAACTGAAGATCCACTATCTAATAATGCTTTTACAACAAATTCACCTATCACTATTTCTACAAAAGCTCTGGGGTCGTACTCTTCATGTACAATGGCATCGCATTTACGGACAGCCTGTAAAATTTTATCATATTGTAATTTCTTGTTCTTGAATCTAAATCTTATTTTATTCACTTTTTCTAATTTTGCACTATGCTGATCACTATTATTAAATATTTTGTTCCTAGTTTCGTTGTACCTTTTAAGACGATCCTCGTATGTTGTTTGTTGAAACTTATTAACTTTTGGTTTCGTCTTTTCCCTATTTATGGCATTTTTGAGCAATGTATATGTTGTCTCTGTTTTCTTTATTTCAGGCTCGGTTTGTGTACCTACTGATTGGCGGGTGTTTGGGTGGAGCGTGACTCCGCCACCTTTGACACACTCCCTACTCTGTTTCCCGAACATTTAGGACATGTAGGAGTTATGGCACCTTTGAAACCGCACCGGTAACAAAACAAGTTCCTTTGCTTGCTGGTACACTCCATAAATACATGGCCAGGTAACCTACAGTTCCAACATAACAAATTATTTTGAATCTCCTCTATATACTGCGTTTCATGTTCTTCTTCAGGTGAATCTATTTTTAATTCGTCTACTTGTCTTCTTTGTGTTAAAAATCGTGGCTGTGGAGCTGAAGCGTTTTCCTTCCTAAAATAGTTTTTCTCTATTTCTTTACAGGCATCTCTTAAATGTTCTACAGAAAACACTTGCACTGGGTATACAATTTGAGAAATATTTTGACGTATATTTCGTTTAATTATTCTGACGACTTCGTATTCAGGCAATGGATTTCTCAATCTAGATCTCAACTTTCTCATGGCCTGAAAATAATCATCGATCGATTCCCCATTACGCTGACGTCGCTCTTCAAAATCTCTCAATCTTTCATATTCGCTTCTATTTGATCCATATTGTACTTTTAGGGCTTTTTTCATTTCTTCCCAGGTTGCAATATTTTTATGCTGGACCAATATCCAGTACCAATCTTTTGCATCTCCTTTTAATAATTTGTGGAATTCGCCTTGTAGATCGAGCCATGATACGGAATGATATTTCAGCATATATTCGATGCGGAATATAAAATCATCAATGTGAAGCTTGTCCACATTGCCATCGAAACTTATGTCCCCTTTATCAACTCCTATTGGATGTCCTATTCGTTGTGAATGAGTTGAAACATTTTCCGGAGAAAATGTTTCAACTCCCTAAAGTTCAACCTTCGCTGTGGATTCGACGGAGCTTCTATGTTTTCATTTGCCTGAACATTTCTAGAAAGCATAGGCCTTCTCACACCCTCTTCACTAGTCAATGATTCTACTCCATCACTATTTTTTTCACTGATTTTCATATTTCGTAATTCACTTATCATTCTCGAAAAACCTTCTTGTAAACTGTTTTGAATTTTAACATCTAATTTAGTTTCTAATTCTGCCTGATATTCTTTATTAGTTTCAGTTATTAATTCTTTTATTAAACCGGCATATGATCGAGGAATATTTACCTTTTGTTTTTGTGGAAGATTGGGAGGAGGAAAATTATATTCTCTCGGAGGAGGTAAAGTTTTGGGAATTGTTCCCGTCTGACGACCGGCAAATTCAGTACTATCCCCTGAATTTCGATTGTCAGTTTGGTAAGTGTTTGGAGTTCTAATCGTTTCAGACATATCTATAATCTTTCCTATCTCCCTAGGATCCCTATTTTCACTCATAGGAGTTCTAGCAACTGGCATTTTTTTTTTTCAATTAAAAAAAAAAACGTAAACAAGAACAACAAAATTAAAACTTCCTATAATCTATATATGAAATTTGAATTAGAAGAATTTTGAAATAAGTAAAAACAATCAAGAAAAAAGTTGTAAAAATAAAATGAATTAAATACTCAAACTAAATAAAAAAATTAATAAAATATTCAACATATATAAAAAAATAATAAAAATCTAAATATGCACAAAACAAATCGATTAAAATATAAAATAATAAATATGTAAAAATTAAAAGCAATAGAAAAATAAATAATCATAAATAAACATACAATTTTGCTAGTTTACTACATTCACAAACATTAACAAATTACATCAATTAAACATACACAAATAGTACAAATTATAACAAAAATTTTTATAAATACTCTATAACAATTTTCAAATCGATATACTAAGGTTTTGGTACAGTGGTATACTCGTAGCTGTAGGTCATTTATATCAATAGTAATTGCTGGCATTTGAATACGCGTTTTCTTTTTATCTATTTTATGTGCAGTTTTAAAATAATTTTTAACTTATATTTAATCTACCCTATAGATTTAAAAACTTGCAACTAACCCTTTTAGTCAGGACAATTTCAAAATCTATTTAAAAAAACTTGAATTCGAAATAAGCAACTAACTTTTAAACTTGTTTAGGACAATCTCAAATTCAACAAAAACAAAATTAACATTTACGAAATAATCTACCTTAGTTTTTGCTTAATTTGACTTAGAACGCAAACTAATCATTTTAAAACATTAGGACGTCTAAGCTGCTTTAAACAAAAACAATTAAAATTAATCCTAGCAAAAAAAAATATTTTTGGTTGCTTTTTTTTTTTTTTTTTTTGTCACGTAACACGCAAACTAATCACTTTTTTATAGTATTAGGACGATTACGAACACGAAAAAACACCAAGTTCTCGTTTTTCTGGGCTTCAAATTATTCCCATGGTTTTTACTCGTTATGTATCACACAAACTAATCACATTTAAAGTATTAGGACGAATACGAACGACACAAAAACCATGCCTACTTCTTTCGATTGGGCGCCATTTATTGTTACGATCCTGTACGCTCCACCATTGGGCGCGACTTGTTAGTATAAATTCCTCAGATGTTGATCTTTGGGGTTAGGGATGCCACCTCGACTAGCTCAAATCCTGGGCGTGGAAACTCAACCCGCATACACCTAACCATCGGATCGCACAACAAAACCTAACTAATACTATCAAAACTAAACTGAACTTGAAACTAAACTAAACTTCACACTAAACTGAACACAACACAGACAAATATAATATGGGAAAGGTGAAACTCCCACAGACGCAACCCTCCCAACCATAGTCATCATCATTATTTACGATGACCCCTTTTCAATAAGTTTTCACTACCAGCACTTACCAAATTTTTCTTACTTATTGGACCATTTCTCTTCGCTCGACCCACTGTGCCAAAACCCTATAAATAATGTTTAAGCATTCATATCGATTTTTTTTTTTTTTTACACACAATTACATAGTTTTATTTACGATTAATCTTAAACTAAAAATTAAAATAAACATAAATTTTAACACAAATTTTAACTCCGTTAAAAAATAAAAAAAAATATATATCAAAACCTTAAAAAAAAATCTAATGACTTAATATACTATTGAACTAGACCTCTTTGTTTTTATCTTATTAATAAAAATAAATGATTTTTCTTGTTTTTAACAAGGTACCTCGCGAACGGTTTATTTCGAAACCTTTTAAATTAAAATTTTCTTTTAGTCCACTTCGAACGTGGGTTTTATATCTCTTGTTTTTTTTTTAAATATCCTTTTAAGTAAATAATTTAAATATCTTTTTAATAAATATCTTTTAACAATGGATTTAGCTAATTTTTTTAAAAATTTGGGCCTAGCAAATTCAAAATAACTTTACAACTTATATAATATATTCCTACCTAACACTCTGTATACTAAAACTTATGCTAACACTATTATTTCTTAATTAACACAAACACTTTTACACAAACTTAACAAACACTAATTAAGGATTAACGAGGTTAAATAAATAATTTTTTAAATAATTTTTTTTTTTTTTTGTACTTTGATACTTTTTTCCTACCCTAAAGGAGCTCGCTTAAGGTGGTTTTTCTGTGACCAAAAAAAACTAAGCCTATTTTATTATTTATTTTTAACTTTTTATCACCGTAGTTTATCCTTTTACATGAACATAAATATTTAACATTTAAAACACTTAACTGAATCACAAAATTGACCTACATGAACTTAGATTACCCTAATGCTATTTTGCTATAACTAATTACTTATGGTAGGTTCCTATAACTAATTTTTTTGAGCAAATTTTGGTTTTTGCCTTCACTCCTACGTATTTGGGATCCACGAAGTGGATGGTGAATTAGTTTACTAGTTCCCGCCAGATGACTCTTTATATATTTGTTTTCATATGGCACTGCTAATTTTTTTGAATCAGTGCCCAAATTTAAAATAAAATAAAACGTAAAATTAATTTAAATACCCGTTTTCAAGGCTTTCCAACAAGGATAATGAATTGCAATTCTTCTTTCTGTTTCCTCTTTGAATATTTCTTCCTTTCCGGGCTGGTACCATACAAATTCTAATTAAAAAAAAATTTATTTTTATATCGGGTCTTATTTTTAATACATCACTTTAAAAAAAAAACTTACTTTTTTTTTTGTTTGCAAGGATTTTCGTTTTATTTTAAAATTTCACCGCAGGATTTTAAGCTTTCACCGCAGGATTTTCAATTGTTATATTTTTTTAACAATAAAAATAAAAAAACTTTTCACCAAAACTCAATCCAATTAAAATTTTTGTACACTTTCCTCTTTGGCGGACACTTTCAAACTATGCCATGTTATTTGTCTTCCAAATCGTTTGTTAATTTTTATAAACGCTAGCCTAACTGATTTTTTGTACCAACACAAACTATACAGAAAAACGAACAACCGATATGACAAATAAAACAAATAACATGCACACAAACAGAGTCAATGTCCCTCAGAAATTAACCTTGAACTTTTGTTCTTGCAATCTATGGTCGCCCTTCGTGCCTTTTTAAAGAGAAACTTTTTGCACAATTTTTCTCTTTCTTGATTTTGTAGGCACCCTTAATTGATATGGCAATATCAAAATATACTTATTTATCACCTTAGGCAAAACCGTTTGATCCACAATCACAATAGCCATTATAGCAAGTTCTTAACAGCTGTTTTCATCATCCGGGACAAATTTTTGTAAACAAACTACTAAACAATACAAGAAAATTTTGCACAAAATTAATATTATATTTAACAAAACAATTAACCAAAAAAAATAAAACAAAGAAAACAAACACATTGAACATACAAGTTTCGTTCACTACTCTTAACAAAAGCAGATAGTGAAATCCTACAAAATAAAATAACAAAAATAGGAACACATTGCCAAGTCAGGAAGAACTACATAAGGAAAGGTGCAAGACAAATTCATCTACCTCAACACAGTATCTTTTTGTTCTTTTTAATTTTCTTCCATCTGTTTAGCAAATAACTAACGGCCGTTACGCATTAACATTTTTTTCCTAAAACCAGATTGATACTTTGTCAGCAGTATGTTTGTTTCCAAATATTCTTCTAGTTGTTCCTTTACAACTTTTACTATTATCTTTTCGCATGTTTTCAAGGTGTTAATAGGACGAAACTGCACATTTTCTTGTTTGTGAGATCATTTCTATTAGAGTTATCAGGAACGTTTTCTAACTCTCCGGAAATATTCCTGTCCTTAGCAATTTATTAATTATATTCAGCAAAGTTCTTCTAATTATATTCTAACTATTAAGTTCAATTTTATTAAATATTTTATTGTAGTCAGCTTTGTTCTTTAGGCTTTTACAAATATTTTCTAATTCCACCAGGATTATTGCACGAAATAAGAAATAAATTTATCACAGAAATTTTATTGACATATTGCACATTTTCAATCTTCTCACTTATAGATGTAATAATATCGACAAAATAATTACTAAATTTAATAGCTATTTCAAAGTTTTCCTTATATTCTATTTGGTTTAATAATAACAGACTCAATTGCACTTTGGTTTTTCTTTAGAGTATGGTTCTTTATTTCTCTCTTCATTTCTTTCTGATCCTTGACATCGTTTATTTTTTTATAACATATTCCTTCTTTACATTTTCAATTTATATATGTTTCGAACTAATTTATAACTAGTCCACGCTTCTTCATAATTTTCAATTATGACTATTTTGTCATTTATTGTCTTTTTAGCTGTCTTATTTCATTATTAAACCATAAATTCCTATTGTTTCGAATTATCTTTTTTGCTAACTTTTTTACTGCGTTTTCCAAATATTCATCAAATAAATACATATCGAACTTGATCAACAAGAGGGTATTAACTCAAAATTTTTAAATTTTCACTTTTTTGAAGAAATCAACCAACAACATCAATATCCATCTACTATAAAAATTTCAACGTATTCTGATTACTCTTTCATCTCGAAACCCGCATATGAGACCATTTTCGTTATAGTGTCTTGAGTACCTTTATATTAACAAAAAGGTATTATTTTTATTTGGCAATAATTGCAATAAATTTAAAAGAAAAACAGTGTAAATATATTATTAAATGGAATTTGCTTACTATAATGTATTGGGATTTTTAAATTATCTTAAAATCACAAACAGTTTTTTACATCACAAACAGTTTTTTACATCTACTGAAAATTTGAAAATGTTGAGTTAATACCCTCTTGTTGATCAAGAGTGATATGTACTTTAGAAAACGGCGTCCTCGTAATTTGTAGAAGTATTAACAATGACTCTTTAATGTAGAATTTCTAGAACTGTAAAACTGGATAAATATTATAAAAAGCTATCTATTTACAATTTCTTGTTAAACATGCCCTGAATATTTTTATTATCAACGACAAAAAATGTTAAGTATGTAACTGTTTTCTCTTAATAGTTTTTAAGAAACTTTAAATTAAATAATTTATAATTTAAAAAATGAAATTAGGGCACTTGGTGAAAAAATTAAACTTTGAAATAAAAACACAGCCGATTCGTTTGGATATTACTTTGCAAGTCAGTACATATTTATTCGTCTTTTTATATACAAAAAAAGCCAGTATTGCTATTCAGCAGAACCGTTATTTTAGGGTTTACTGGTACTTAGTTATAATTAAAAGGTAAGTATTATTTTAAGTATTATAAAATTCATTTGTATTATTATTATTAAATTATATATTAAATAAATATATATGTATGTGGCCCAACATTCCGGCCCCATTGAAGGACTGGAAGTCTTCAATAATATGGCAATGGAGCCAATTTGCAAATTGGGCGTTTAAAAATTCCGCTTCTGGTCTTGACCTCCGCCACCCTGACTTTGCCGTCTTCTCCCTCGTGGACGCTGACGACTCTCCCGGTCAGCCAGTTCTGTGGCGGGCAATTGTCCTCGTGGACGACTACCACTTGGCCTACTTTCAGGTTGGGCGCTTCGTGGCGCCACTTGGCCTTGCCTTGAAGACCCAGGATGTAGTCTCGAGACCAGGCCTGCCAAAATGTCTGCTTGAGACCGCAAAGCAGACGCCATCGCCTCCATAACTTGCCCTCGTTGCCTCTCACGTCTTCTACGGATCCTGGCGGCAGCGAACGCAGACCCTCTCCTATTAGCAGGTGCGCTGGAGTTAGCGCTTCTCCGTCGTTGGGGTCTGGAGACAGCGGTGCTATGGGCCGACTGTTGAGCACCGCCTCTACTTCTGCCAGCATTGTGCCCATCTCCTCTTGAGTGAGCGATGCGTTGCCCACGGCTCGCAGAAGTAGGAACTTCGCCTGCTTCACGTCTGCTTCCCATAGTCCTCCGAAGTGCGGCGCCCGAGGTGGTATGAAGCTGAACTTCACCCCGGACGACGCTGCGTATGATGCGACGGTCTGACGGCTCTTGTCGAACTCTTGTTGCAGCTCTTTGAGGACTCGGCTGGCTCCTACGAAATTCGTTGCGTTGTCGCAATACACTGTTGTTGGCAGTCCTCTCCTGGCAGCGAACCTTTTAAAAGATAAAGGAAAAGAATCAGTAGACAGATCAGATACTAATTCTAAATGTACCGCCTTAGAAGTGAAACACACGAAAACCGCTATATACATTTTAATTGGTGGTCTACCACGAATTCTTAATGATACGTTCACGGGACCACAGAAGTCTACACCGACCGTTAAAAAGGGTCGGATAGCTCTCACTCTATCAGTGGGTAAATTGCCCATAATTTGGGACATTAATTTTGGCTTATAGCGGAAGCAATGAACACACTTTCGAACTATTCTGCTGCACTCTTCTTTCGCATTAATGAGCCAAATATTTTCTCGCGAAAGAGCTACAAGTGCTTTTGTGCCAGCATGACAATTTTTGAAGTGCAGATTTCGAAAATAAAGTGTGACAAAGCTATTTCTTTTCGGTAATAAAAGTGGGAACTTGGTATTGTACTTCAAATCTGCATTAAGCAATCTCCCACCTACCCTTATAAGTGAAAATGTCCGTTTCTCTTCAGTAAACGTATGCACAAATGGTGTCAATCTTTGAATATTTGATGGCAAGACAAGAGATTTTTGTAATTTTTGTATCTCCTCAGAAAAATTATGTTTCTGGATTGTCTCTACAAGCCGAAGGAATGACCATTTCAATTCAATTGCAGTAGGTGTAGAACTTTTCTCTATTTTACGTTTCTTTAGAGCGTCAACAAATCTAAATACAAAAGAGGTTACTCGCAGCAACTTTTTGTATGACGAATATTTTTCTATTAGATCTAAAAAGCTATTTTGTGGATCCTCTACTGCAAGAAATACATTTGTTTTTCTTTTTTCTAATAATTGTTGGTTCTCCGTTAATTCGAAATGTTCGTTAACAGGCCAATGGGAACTATCGCTTAGTAAAAACGAAGGTCCTTCAAACCAAATAGAATTTTTTAATTCTTCGACATCACATCCTCTTGAAACAATATCGGCTGGATTCTGATTAGTTGGCACATGGCGCCATGAAACTTTTTCAGACCATTCTTGAATCTCAGCCACACGATTTGAAACGAACGTAGATAGTGAAGATGGATGCGTTTTAATCCAATGCAGTGTTATTTCTGAATCAGTCCAGAAATTAACACTCGATTTCAAAGCTCATCATTAACTTAATTCGATTCCACAACTTAGCCAATAGGTGTGCAGCAAATAACTCAAGTCTCGGAAGAGATTTAGTCTTGAGTGGAGCAACTTTAGATTTCGCCGTAAGTAGTCTCGATACAATTTTGTTTGAATCGGAGCTTCTAATGTATATGCAACAACCATATGCTCGAATTGAAGCATCAGAAAATCCATGAATTTGAATTTTTGCTGTAGAAGTTGTGTTCACGAATCTTGGGATTGTAATTGAATCAATTTCCAGTAAATTAGATTTGAAATTTTCCCACGAAGTATATAGTCTCATAGGAATCGATTTATCCCAGTCAAGTTTTTGAATCCAAAGTTCTTGTAATAACATTATGGATTTTGTTACTATCGGGCATAAGAGTCCGAGAGGATCGAATAAACGAAAAGAAACTGATAATATGTTTCTTTTTGTAGCTTTTAATTCTTGAAAATTATCTTCCAAATGAAACTTAAATGAATCATTCTTCGAAACCCAATGTATGCCGAGAGCTTTTGCAGAATCGGAATCACTTGATAAAAGTTTTTCATTTTGTATTGAATTTATAATATTAGGATGATTTGAAAACCATTTAGTAAGTTTTAAACCAGCTGAACTTAAAATTTCAGTAACCTGGTTACGAATTATATTGAGGTCTTGGTAGCTATCAGCTCCAGTTAGCAAATCATCAACATAGAAATCACTGCGAACAACTTTTGAACCAATAGGTAAAGTCTCTTTGTACAAATCGCTTAAATAAATCAAACATCTTATGGCCAAAAATGGCGCTGAAGCTGTGCCCTAAGTAACAGTGTTTAAACGAAACACTTTTAAATTATCAGATGGATTCTCTCTACAAAGGATTAATTGATAATTTCTGTCATTTTCAGAAATTAAAACTTGACGATACATTTTTTCAACATCTGCAGTGATTGCGTATCTATGGAAACGAAAACGGATCAATGTAGAATATAATTCTTCTTGAATTGTTGGACCAACCATTAACAAATCGTTAAGTGAGACATGCGAAGAAGTTCTACATGAAGCATCAAAAACTACTCGAAGTTTCGTAGTTGAACTCTGAGGTCGCAAAACACATTGATGTGGTATAAAATAGTGAGGAAAATCGGGCATTTTGTCTAAAAGTGACATATGACCTAAATTGAAATACTCTTTCATAAAATCATGATACATCTGCCTCATAGTATCATCTTTGGAAAGTTTTCGTTCCAAAGAGAGAAATCGTCTTTTGGCAGTTTCAAACGATGAACCAAGCAATTTTGTATCAGATTTGAAAGGCAATGAGACTTCAAATCGTCCTGACATTAAACGTCGTACTGAATTTCTAAATTTGTCCTCACATTGTTGCTGTTCCTCAGAATATATTTTTGTTGACTCGTTTGGAATATCTTCTAATTCCCAGAATTTTCTGACTATTGAATCAACATTGCTCTCGTTTTCTACAAAAGTATTCAAATGAAAAACGTTGTTATTTGTCGAACCCTTTGATTGATTGTATTTTCCAGTTACAATCCAACCAAGCGAAGTCTTTTGAAGAATTGGCAGGCTCGGGCCAGACTTTATTTGGCCAACACAAATCAAATCGAAGAAAATTTCTGCTCCAATTAATAAATCAATTTTTTGTGGCTTATAAAAGCAAGGATCAGCTAATTCTATATTATTAGGAATTTTCAAGCTAGTTGTATTTATTTTGAGATCAGGTTGCAAATTTGTTATTGAACTCAATACCCAAAACTTTGAAGTAAAGTGAGTAGAGTTAACCCTCGACGTGACAGTTAAATTTACGCAAGATTTAGAAATTGAATTTGTTTCACTTATGCCATTTAAACTCAATCTGCCTCCTTCTTTTTTCAATCGTAGTAGCTGTGCAAGTTCCTCAGTTATCAAATTTGGTTGAGAACCGGAATCTAAAAGAGCTCTGGCTAGAATAAATTTACCAGAACTACTTCTTACTTTCACTACAGCTGTGGCAAGAATAATTCTTTCCTCAGATGAAGAGTAATTCACCGAAGCGTGAGAAGTAGACGGCTGTTCAGAGTAGATATTCGAATTGTTAGAACTTGTATTATATCTATGTAGTAGTGAATTATGAGAACCACTACATATTCTACATTTAGAAGATGAACATCTTGCTACTGTATGACCTTTTTTCAAACAATTAATACATGCTGGTACGGATTTTATGAATTCAAATCTTTGTGTTACGGACTCAGCAGTAAAAGAAGGGCAATTATTAATCATATGTTGATTTGATTTGCAGAATAAGCATTTGTCAGCAGATGGTTTCGATTTTGTACAATTTAATGATGTCCTGTTATTTTTCTTCTTAGAATATTCAGTTTTATTATTATAATTATTATTAAACCTCGGTCTTGAACTCGAAGATTCGTCAGCAGAAATATGCTGGTACCGTTTGTTCAAGGCGGATTCACAGTCTGACCACAACGGGAGCTTTTCGAAATCAAGCTGTTCTTCCCACTTCGATTTGGTCACTGGATCAACTTTGGACATCACTAAATGTATTAAAATGGCATTTGTAATTTTCTTGTCATCGCCAATTGATAATAGGGAATCATATATAGCAGAAACTATGTCTATCATGCTTCGCAAAGCAGTAGCCGAAGGTTTTGTGATTTCTGGTAAATCAAAAAGCTTAGAAATATTATCAAAAAATATTAGACATTCGTTGTCATAAACCTTTTTTAAACTGGCTAGTGCTTTGGGGTAATTTTCTTCTGAAATCTGAAAAGCTTTAACTGTACCTAAAGCTGAATCGGACAAGCATGATATCAAATGATATAATTTTTCAATATCTGTCAACGTCGGATCATTGTGGACCAAGTTCTCAAATAAGCTCATAAAGTTCTTATAATCAGAATACTTTCCAGTAAATTTGGGGAGCTTCATATTTGGTAGTCTTGACTGATGGCTTTGAGCACAAAATGAAGTTTCAGGCATATTTGCCTGTCTATTTTTAGCCAAGAGACTTAAAACCATCGCTTTTGTGGTCACACAAACTTCTTCAAGCTCAGCTCTATCGTCATTTTCGGGATCTAAATTATTCACGTCAGACTGAAACTTCATTGCTTGATCAATATACGTTTTTAAAATATCTAAGCGACATTCTAGTTCGATGGGATTGAAAGAAATCGTCTTATCCCTAATACATTGCCGAATTCGAACGATATTTTGTACAACCTTTGCCTTTTTTACCACTATTTTCTCTAAAGTTTCCATTCTGGAAGGAGAATCTTGACGTTTTCTACTAGTCATATTAATTTAATTTATGTAAATAATTCCTCAAAGCAAAATTTTAAAATACCAAATTAATTTATTGGTCGAAATATTTTTAAAAATGAAGAAATTAAAATTGCTTTGGATTATAAGAATTTAAAAATATATTACTCTCTCGTCGGTTACACAATATTCGGTTTTTCTTCTTTATTCGAAATATTATTTGATCAATTTGTTCCGAAATTAAAAATAATTTATTTAATTTTTTCGAAAACCACTTTAAAACAGCCTTTGGTAAATAAAAATATTTATTTAACCAAGTAAAATCGAATTAAAGTTAATTAGCAAAAGTAATGTAATTAAAAACGTTAGTTAGAACACACTAATAATAATTATTTTCCAATTATATGAATATTAATTTTTCGTTGATAGTGTGAACGCACCAACGAATTATTATTTTAAACTTGTATGTAAATAAACTTTTCGATGCTAGTGTAAACGCACTACACTGTTAGCAGCTGCTGTATGTAAATTAATACAAGTGGTATAGGAACACACGGAATGAAACACTGATCTTAATAATTTAATAACAACGAATGAAAGAATAAAAGAAAATGCAAATTTAGTATTAATTATTTTATTTAAAATAAACAAAATTAACACTCGCGAATATTTTTGTGTATTAAATAGCGAAATTAAAATTATTTTAAATTTATTAAAATGCCGGCGGTAAAAAAGAAGTAATAAATTTTCTCTCAATAATAAAGAGAATAAATTATATATGTACGAATGTATGTTTATGTTAATAACACTCGCGTTAGATTTCACTTTTAAGGGTGGGTATTTATATTTAATAGAAATATTAAATAAATAAATTGTTTCACAAATATTTAAGTGTAAAAAATATTTATTGTGTTCGACTTGCAAAGCGAAAGAATTTTTGAATAATTTACAAAAATCTCATAAATTTGATTAATTTACAAATTTAAGGTAATTTAACACAATATTTCTAACACTTTTACCTGAGTTTCAGATTCGGAATTACTCCCCTGGATACGTTCAGCTCTACAGATGATACAGCGGCAACGGGGCATCTAGACAGGTTACTTCTAGGCAGGATGATAATCCAAGAGTTTAGTTTTTGTTGTTTGTGATTTTGTTGAAAAAGTGATTGTTAGTGTAATTGTTTTGTTCTGTTTTATATTTTTACAAAACTGTTTGTACACTTCTTTTTGTGTTTTCACTTGTTTGTTTGTTTGTGTGGTTGTTTGTTTATAATTGTTTAAAACACTTCACTTGTTTGCTTGAATTAACTTCTCAAGTTTTTGTTTATTTAATTTGAAATAAATTATCAAATTAATGTTTATATTAATCTTTTACTAACGTCCCTGCTCGGGCGACAAAATGTTTTCTCTTAATAGTTTTTAAGAAACTTTAAATTAAATAATTTATAATTTAAAAAATGAAATTAGGCCACTTGGTGAAAAAATTAAACTTTGAAATAAAAACACAGCCGATTGGTTTGGATATTACTTTGCAAGTCAGTACATATTTATTCTTCTTTTTATATACAAAAAAAGCCAGTATTGCTATTCAGCAGAACCGTTATTTTAGGGTTTACTGGTACTTAGTTATAATTAAAAGGTAAGTATTATTTTAAGTATTATAAAATTCATTTGTATTATTATTAAATTATATATTAAATAAATATATATGTATGTGGCCCAACAGTAACCCTTTCCATTATTCTTTCCTACCACCTCTATAAACTTAGAAAAAACTTACTCTATGGGAACCATGACAATGTTAATATAAATAGATATTAGAGAAATTTATACGTAAATGTAGAAAAAAAAAACAAATTCGTAACGTAAATTCTAATTAAATTTTATTTTCTCAACAACCAACAATTATTATTACCATATTTGTACAAGTTTTTGTAAACAAAATTTAAAAACTGAAAAAATAAAAGAACCCAACATACCATATAGCAATCAAACTACAAAACAACTTAAGAATAATCCCAGAAACATTTTTACTCACAACTTCAGTCGGAACAACTTCTTAAATGCATTACTTAGGAGCTCTATTCGTCACTCGCTGCATTACCTAGAAGCTATTTAGTAACTACTTCCTTATAATGAATTATATAACTCATTATTTTCTTGTATAAAATAAAATTTAGTTTAAAAATGAAAATTGATATTTTACGATATAGTAGGTATAACTTTTAGATTTAAAATTTTTAAATATGCTAATATTTACAAGACAACGTTGTTTTCCTTACAAATAAAGTGTTATTAAAAAAATAATTTTTAATACATTTGGATGCAATTTTTTTCATATTACGATTAACTTGTCTCTCGTGAGCAAATCAGCTGTATATTTTCATATGCAATATAATACACTACGTTATATTCATTTAGAGTAATAAAATAAACATTTTAACAATTTTTAATAAAAAAGCATTAATCAATTTTTGTAATGCGACTCATGTTGGGATGAATTGTCCGTCTATTATCTACGCATTTTTAATTTCAAACACATTTATATCAACATAGGTATGTACATGGACATGAGAGAATCGTCGTTTCCCTCATGTAATATAAGTATTTTTTTTTTGTGTATAAATACTTTGACTTTGAATTAATTTTATAAATGACATCGTATTATTTTACCCATCTGTGAATATTTAAATTTTTTGCTAATTAATAAAAATATTTTTAAAATTGTATTTAACTTATTATATGGATCCTAAGCAAGTTGACTGGTAACAAGTTGATTCCCTTATGGTTTTTTTAAGTTTTCTAATATTTGTGGAAGAAATATTCTTAGCAAATATGTAGATTGTTATACCAAAGGGTGCTGTGGCTCAAGTGGTTAGCACCTTGACTACAAAAACGATGATCACGGGTAGTTCAATACTCAGCCCTGCCAAGATGAATTGCTTGCTAATAATAATTCTCTTTACAATAATGCAGCGCCATCCTTTGCCGATAATACGTACTGTTCTAAAAATAAGTATGTTGCGTAGCCATATCTACTGAAGCTTAGCCATCACACGAACCATCGTACAAAAAATGCTTTTATTTAAATATTTATCACGTAAATTTACCTATTTCAAGTACTTATTTTTTTGGTTATGATTATTTAAATTATGTTAGCTTCTTTTAGCGACATCTCGAACAAAAATAAGTAGTTCTTTCCGTTAAATTGTAAGTAGTTGCGACGATTTCTCATTATTAAATAGCTTCTTAGTAAGTGAAGTTTTTGCTGGTAAGCTTATACAAAATCGTGTATTAAACTTTTTTATAAATGTATTTTTTATGATTGGTCAAGCTTCATTGAACTAGCCTTAGCCAAATTTTGTAAATTTATATACATATTTATGTATTTATTATAAAAATAGCTGAGCCCACCACTTCGTCAGCGTCCTTCAATATTTTGTTCGATTTTGCTTTGCAAGCAATCCACACCAAAGACCCTTACATTTTTAGTTGTTTTTTTTTTAGGAGAAGTAACGCTCAGGCAATTAATGCCTATATTAACTGCGTTACTTCCTTTAGAAAGGGATAGTAGTAGATAAGACAGATGGTTAGTGTGATAGTAAAGCGTCGCAAGCGCTTCTGGTGTTCTTTAGGCGAATTAGTTTGAAGCTAGCAAAGTCAATTTATAATTATTTTACTTCGCCGGCGATTTAGTGCTATGTGGTAATACCGGCGTTTTTACTTCCGCCTTAAGATATGCTACGAAGTCTTTTCCTGGCTAATAAGAAATACAAAGTCTATTCTGAAAAGGTGTTTACAGTAAGGAGGACACGATGTTCTGGTATTATGAGATCATAGAAAGCTGGTTGATGTGCCCCATTCATTGCTCTTCATTATGCTTTCGTTGAACATTTTTGTGGAAATTACCACGTTTCTTTTTTACATACATTATTTGTGAAGTTATTTCTACAATTAAGTAAAAAAGCTTATAAAAGTATTGATATGAATAAGCTTTTCTATTTATGAATAACCTTATAGTAATCGCACATATAATATTTTCAAAAGGGTGTCGTTTTGATGTTTATACAATTGTTACGATAGCATTTTTCAATATATTCTAAAAACTTTTTCAAACTTAAGGCTTATGTAGGTAAGTTTTATAATATTTTTCTCAAGTCATTTGGTATGTTGGGAATGTTATGTTTTACCTCTCAGTTCAATTTTTTTGCATTAAAAAGGAAATCAACACTAATGCAGTGAGGTCAGTAAAATTGAAATTTGTCAAAAAAAATGTATATTTGTTAAAAAGTTTACCAAGTTAACAGTTGGGAACATTGTTGGGAACCATTACATTTACCGTTCCTGGAAATATTCTTGCTTGAAGTGGCTCACACTCAATCCGTTCGCCATCAACTGTTAATATACCATTGTTGTCGTGTGGTTCTATACGAAATGCAACTACTTTTTCTACTCTAATAAAATCGGTGTTTGTATTTGCAAAATGAGTACCAGAGCTCATATTAATAAGAAATTTAAGTAACTGCGATCGGCTAATGCCACTACGTACCATAACCAAGTATATTATGCCATCATTTAGCTTTGATTGTGGTGAAAAATAACAGTTGCTACTTAAATGTGATTGATACACGGCATGAATCATAACGAATTCACCGTCTTCAACATACCATGTATCGGGAGCAGGATCCACAAGCGAAGGCAATGTTTTGCCAACTAAATGTCCTAGCCGATAGCCATGACAGTCTTGAAGGTTTTCCGGTCCAGTCCCTTTAAGACAATCGCTATTACCATCAATACTGTGATAAATACTTTCAGGGATAGAATAATATCTGCTGACTCTTGAATCAGATGAAAGTAGACTATTACAACGAGAACGATATGATTGAGTTGCTACTGTTTCCAAGGATATTACATCTTCAAATTCTGCATTACTGATATTGAATATTTTGCGAGTTTTTAATTCATAACGCTGATGAAATGTGTTGCAACTCATAGTGCGATTTAAATGTGTTTTATTAATAAATTCTGGAGTATTTTGCTGGTCGGATACATTTTTTAGCAAATACGATATTTTACCCCGATACGTACGCAAATTCATTAAACGATGAAGTGTCCAAACTGTAAATCTTTGATAGCCCAACACGCGTAAACATTCGCTTTCAATGTCGATGTCAGAGATTAAACCCCATCCAACTGATAAAAACGAGTATGTTACCTTAAGAATAAAATATGTTTTAATATTAACAGTTTCAAATCAATCGAAAAGTTGTTATACTTTGTTGCGTTGTTCTATTTCTACAACATCCATAAGCGCTGATTGGCTGCCCACAAGTGATAATGCTGCTCCTAAAGTTGGTTTTGGTTCATAAGGTTCGCTAAAAAAACAACTGGCAATAAATAATGATAAAAACTAAAAAATAATTAGGTATAACACATACTGAAAATAATGCGCAATGGAACGTGCCAATCCATTGCCGGACCCACAAGGTACAATGCCAAGCGTAATATTATTAATAACGGTTAACCAATCTTTGCGTTTAAGTAACCCATTTAGTATTTCGTGAAACAAACCATCGCCTCCTATGGCTACAATTCCACTCCAAATAGATAGGTTCGTATGACGGACGAAGTTAGTTGCGTAATTGGAATGTTTTGTAACATAAAGATCATAAGCAGCTTCCGCCTCATTAAGAATATTAACTACAAAGCTATTGAATACTTCACGCGCTTTTCCAGACCCAGATCTCGGGTTTAATAGAATTAGAAGACGCTTGGTTTTTAACGATTTTTGAATGTTTTCACAAAGCTCAGCACCCTGAAGATTACAAAATAGCAAATGATTTGATCTATGAGATTTTAAAGACCTGTACCATTTTTCAGCCTCTCGCATATTGTCTTCTGGGTTATCATACGAACGAAAGCGCAATGTTATAACAGTACGTTCGCGACGCATAGTGTTTTGGTGATTTTTTTTAAGTACATAAGCAAAGACGTAAAGATATGCTACTTCACTACTAGTGTTTTGCTTCTCCGTAACAGTCGGCGTACACGCCCCGCATGAACTAACTGCACCTAACCTTACGGACTTTTGAAACCAAACACATCGTCCACCAATTATGTCCGCAATACTTACAATTTCATCTTCATGTTCTCCACTTGTCTTGTCACGTTTCAATAGCAATCCATTGGAGTTGAGACTTACATGAAAAATATATCCCTTTCTGCTGCTTGAGTAAAATATATCTCTTAACTCATTAGAAAGAGTACTTGACGCACCCAATTTATTAAAATCGTTTTCAGTTTTTATTGATTTTTTTTGCATTTTATATTTTTTGTTTGAAATTGCTTTTTTTGTTTATGTTTTTTTATTCATATTTTAAGTCGATTATGTTTTGCCGTTACGGCGCTATACAAAATAATTACGGTGGCGGCTCATAAACCACTTAACAGCCAGAGGGCGAAGCCGACATAAAATGACGACCAGCGGCGGCTAAAAGTCGACTAAAAGCAGAATACATTATCAAAAAGAGACGGCTAAGCAGAAACTAACTTACAAAGACCGAATTTATACGATGCTATTTTTTCATGCCATTTTTTTCATGTCTCTTTTAAAGTTGCAGCGAATTTCATGGCAAATTTTTACGATGAATTTTTTCATGCAATCGGCTTGAATTTGTTTTTGACATTTTCTTTTGATTTCATATTCGTAATTTTTATTGTTTATGCGTTATTTGAAAAAAATATATGCACTCGTACTGAAATACAAAATAAATAAAAATGAAACAAGCTAATAACAAAATTTTACAAGAAATTATTAAAATCATACCGAAATGTATTCATAATTAAACCAAACAATTTCATTTTTTGAAATCAACTCTGAACGAACGAAAATTGCACAAAGCAAGTGTCAAAAAATCCCCTCAAAATTCAAGCCATGCCATTTTGTTTACCCCGCTTACTTCTCTACACCTCTTGCCAACAAACTAAAATTGCATGCAACCAGTTTCATGAAAAATGTCATGGTGTAAGTTGGCTCAAATTTAGCAATATTTTGTAAAAACATATTAGAGTTCGGTTTATCAGCTCTTTAAAGTGAGGGCTCTTTTCAGCTCAGCTCTTTCAAACGAACTATTTCGTTCATTTAGTTCAATAGCTCACTTAGTGAACTAAAAACAATTGATTCGCTCAGTTGATCTGTTTCGCTTAATTGTTTTTAGCTCATTAGATTTGTAATGTTGTGTTTTTAATTTATACAGAATTAGCTGTGTTTTTGCTGCTATAATAAATTTATCAGAAATTAAAAACATATGTATGAATATGTATATATTAATTTAAAATTGTGAAATTGAAAAACAATTAAAAGATTAATTAATAAGTATACACTTTTAGCTGAGGTTTTTTCTTTGTTAACCGTTAAAATAAAAAAAAATATTAGTGGAAGATAATGTTTTCTGTTTACAAAAGGGATGTATTTGTACCAAAATAGGTTTTAAGGTTTTACTCAAGATTTATTTTACAATTTACATACGTATTTGCATAAATTATGGGTCATCTGCTTCGCTGTAGTTGTAAAAAAAACTATAACTTAGTTTAATAAAGGTTTGATAATATATTTAAAATAAAACCAAGTTTTAATTTTTAGTATAAAAATGTTTAATTTGTGAAAAATATAAAGTTCAGCCTATTTTTGTATTCATTATTATTTTATTATTATATTAGTTTTACCTATTCAGTCGTGGTTTTAAAAACCTAAATATTCAAATACTTAAAAAATATTAATTTAGAAAGTAAATAATATAAACACTAATAAACTAAAACAAAAAAATATTAAAAAAATCCAGTTTGTAACTTTTAAAGATATATACATATATACATAAGTAAAAAAAGAATAAATAAAAAGAAGATTCAAAAATATTTATGTGACTAAAATTATGATATATGTATGTATGTACATATTTACATGCTATTATCCAAACCTTGCATGGTTTTAAGTGTTTGCCTTTTATTAATATTATTTCGATTTGTCGAAATTGAAATTATATTAATAAAAGGCAAATACTTAAAACCATATTATATTAATAAAAGGCAAACACTTAAAACCATGCAAGGTTTGGATAATAGCATGTAAATATGTACATACATACACATACAAACACTAATAACTAAAATTAAAAAAAAAAATTGTTAATAAAATTCAGATTGTTACTTTTAAATATATGTATATACATATGTATATCTGTAAAAAAAGGAATAAAAAGAAAACTTAAAAAATATTTTATGACTAAAGTTATTATATTTGTACATATTTACATGTTATAATGTAAAAACACCAAATTAGAAACTTTACTTGGTTTTAAAATTGTACGCCTTTCATTAATAATCTAGCCTGCAGAGGAAAAAATGCGCTCACATGGCACTGATGTAGCTACAATACAAAGTCTTTTTAAGACGTATGAATATACTCTTGGGTACAACTGTTTGCGTTCCTTCCACCATAAAAGAGGATCTTTTTTTCTATCTAAGTACTCCTCACTTAGAAACTTGTCAAATTCTCTTATTCCCGCAGCAATGTTGTTTTCAGGACGTACAGTTCTGCTGAAATCAAGATCATATTCTTTCCAAATATCGTCTTCGACGTCATTGTCAGCATTTTCTTGGGGTAAGCACACAAAAGTATTTTCTGTCGTATTTGGCAACCTTATTTGACTTATTCTTCCTCTAAGTGTTCTCACAGCACTATCGTAAGCCAAATCGTTTTTAACACCCTTTCTTTTAAACCTTGGGTCCAGTATTGTGCTTTCAGAATATAGCGAGTTTCTTTCTAATTCACTAAAGCGTGATACTAATTCTCTTTGAAGCACTGTAAGCATCGCATTTATTTGGCTTTTATTCGAATTACTCCTCGAAATAACTGACTCCAGTAGGTTTGTCAATACTGTAACCTTTGAAAGTGTTACGTTTTTTTCTGCAGAAATTTCTTTTGTCACTTGGAAAAATAGTTTTAAAATTGGAACTATTTCTTTTACTAGTTCCCATTCATCCAAAGGTAAAGATAAATCTGGTCGTATTAGAGACAATGTGGTTATTACAGCTTCTTTTAATATAATAATTCTTTCAAGCATTTCATAGGTGGAGTTCCAGCGGGTAACAATATCCTGTTTGAGCTTCAGTTCAGAAAGATGCATTTGTTGTTGAGTTTCTTTTAATTTTTTTAGCCCCAGCGAACTATTATGGAAGTACTCCACGATTCTTTTAATTTTAACTATCGTGTCACTCACCTCTACCAGCGCAGTTTGGACAATCAGGTTTAAAGTGTGAGCAAAACATCCGATTGCACTCCACTGGCCTTGCCGAATAGCAGCAGTTACATTTGCAGCATTGTCGCTTACCACAGCAATAATTTTGTTGCTTATATTGAAATCAGCCATTACTTTTTTCAAAAATGTCGTCAAATTTTCTGCAGTATGCCTCTCAACGAATTCATCGCACGCAATCAGATGTAACTGCAGCTCGGTATTTTTATCTATATAGTGAGCGGTAACTGCAAAATAGCTGGTATTCGTTTTAGAAGTCCATCCATCTGTTGTAAGGCACACTGCAGACGCCGCTTGGAGTTTTATTTTGACTGCACATAAAATGTCATTGTAAACAGTTGGCATTATGTTGTTCGATAACGTTTTCCTTGTTGGTAAATTATACCCAGGACACTGAGAGACCACTTCAATAAGTTTTTTAAATTCCGGCTCTTCTACAATTCTAAGCGCATGGTGTCCTTTCGCTACCATTTTCAACACTTGCTTGTCTATCAGCTCAACTTTTCGTACCGAAGGCGGCCTGCGAAAAAATTGGTTAATACTCTGCTGCGAGCTACTAGTGGACGGCTGGTCAACGTTTATTACGCTCAATTCAGTGCTAATTGTTGAATTAGGTATTGGTGATTGCCTTTCAAAAACTACTTGCTGAAGTGGATGCTTTGTCTTCAAATGGCGAGATAAATTGTCATGGGATCCACCAGCAATACTTAAAGTCGATTTGCAATATTTACATTTAGCTCTTTGACCATCTTCTTCAGTAAAATGTAACCACACATCACTATGCTTTCTTTTTCCAGACATCTTGCAAACAATTTTTTTACCCACAATTAATTTAATTTAATTTGAAACAACTTAAAAACAACGCATCAGTTTTAATTGTAACAGAAAGCATAAGAATGAAAAAAATGTATCTGGCAATAAGGTGCAATAAAACAATGTTGCCATTAAAAAAATTTTGTTTTAACCAAGCGTACAAAAAATAATTAATTTATGAATTTAAATTAATGAACTATTTCATTAAAATAAATTATAAATAAAATTTAAGTTTATTAATTTCAATACAAAAATATAACTGAATTAAAGTAACTATGAGAAATAATTTTTCGAAACGGTAAGTTTGGTTTAAAGAACTTTCATACTGGCAAAAACATACAATATTAGCAAAACATCACCCTAATTGGTCATAAGCAAAAGCTGAATTTCATGAAAAAAAACTTTGAACAATGAACTACAAAAATCGCTCAGTTACTGAGCTAAAAGAGCTCAGTACAAAAAGCGTTTCATCTAGTTCAAAAGAGCTAATAGTTCAATTGAACTAGATAACTGAGCTAATAGAGCTCAGTACAAAGAGCGTTTCATCTAGTTCAATTGAGCGAATACTTCAATTGAGCTAGTTCGTTCGCGAACTACACAACTCTAAAACATATCGCTCCTTTAATCAACCCACGGAGTTACATGTTACATATAAGTTAGCACAACTCAGAATTTCAATAATGTTGAAATACACAAAAGTCAACAACCAGCAGCGTCAGCTATTTATTCTACAATCGCGAAAGAATGATAAGAAGCTTTTTAAAACAAAGAAACAACAGATGCCCACTCAGCGGTTTTTGGTACAATGTTGGTTGACTAGAATATTGTTTTTAAGTTTAAGCTCAGATGGTATTTGTAAGTTAAAGAACTAAGACCCTGTTTTTATCAACTCGCATTGTTATATTTAAATAAATTGAATTATTAAAATTTAAAACATTAGATAATTAATAAAGTATCTTTTGTTAACTGGCGCCCAACGAGTGTTAAAACTAAAGGAGCCCAACAATTGAATTTAAAAGAGTGCTAAATCTCAAATAAAAGAAACAACTATCTATCAAAAATTGAGGAAACCACATCAATTGGACTGAAGTTAAAATCAACTACAACCAAACAGAGGATCATCTATATTGAAGAAAACTCATTAATATGTTACGAAACCTTGGTCTAAATGTGCAAAATAAAATTTCCTCGGCTAGCTCTGCCTCTCTTTCAGGGATGTTTTCTCAACCCTTATCGCACGGTTTCCAACAATAAAAAAAAAACTGAAAAAAACTAAACTTAAATAAAACTAAAACCTATACTTAAAAAAAATCACTCACTCCACAACACCTCGCAAAATCCTGAACTAGATGTTTTTGTTCAGCTACGTTGCCCATCCCTACCAATGCCATTAGATGAATTTTTCTTAACGGCCCCGAAACAATATCAAAAAGAAAAACTCACCAACAATTTCTCACATCTTCAACACATATTCAACACAAACCTTTGATGTACCCGAAAACCTTACAAAACAATTTACCAATACAAAGACATTTTTGCAATTTTTTTTACATTATAAAAAAAAAAAATATTTATTTAAAACAAAATCTTAACACTAAACAAAATAAGCAAAAATTATTAATTTTGGCGTTTCATATTTAGAAATTTATGATAAAAAGAAAACAAAAAAAATATATATTTATATAAAAACGAAAATTTACAAAAAGAAACTTAATCCTATATATAAAAAAAATCAAATACATAAGTCACAAAAAGAAAAGATAATAAATAAAAATTTTAGCTAATAATAAAAAACCTTTTTTTTAATACTATCGAAACTAAAAATATTCCTACCCTAAAAGAGCTCTCTGAGGGAATTATATTTTTTTTTGTAAAAATCTAAACTAATATTTATTTACCGCGGATAAAAAAAAACTATTAGTTCGATCCCTTACTAACAATACACTTAAACACACAAATACTCTTACTTCACTAATTTGATATTTATATATTTTTTTGCTAACCCAACCTTAAAATTTATGTACCACCCTAATAGTAATTTAAACTATTATACCCTCATTTTTTATCTGCAACAAAATAATGGTTGAAAACTCGGCTCTAGGATTAATCTAATAATCTAAAGCTTTTTTCAAGCTTTTTGTGGCCCTGCTACTACAGGCTGCTTCTTCACAATTTTATATTTTTGGCAAAACAAAGCGGTTTAAATATTCCTAAAAGGAACTGCCAGCCCATAAATGGCTTTCCGTGCTGAGTTTCAGTAGTCCTTCCCAACACTCCTTTTTCCTTTTAGGATGTATCCACTTCTTTCCACTTTTGAATAAATATACTCTTTGATGTCAACGACAAAAATTCTATTTGAATTCTATTAACAATTATTTTATGGATCAAATCCTTTCACTTTTATTACACAGAAAAAAAAAAATGGCTTATAAAGTTTTTGCTCTTTACTAATTTATTTAATAAATTTGTTATTTTTTTATTTTAAAATTTCAGCTTTATATTTTTTTATTTTTAAAATTTTGGACTTTCCAAATCGCCAGCACAATTAATAATGATTTGTTTTAATTTCTACTTAAACACAAAACACTAGCCACTATAATCTCCTTAAAACAAAACACAAACAAGATCAGTTCATAAAAAACATTTACCGAAAGTTAACAGACACAAAACTAAAACACACAAGATCACTCTATATTTTAATTAAAAGGGTCAATGTACTTTCCTTCCTTGAACTTATTTTGTCCACCTTTTCCACTTATTTCTCCAGAGAAAACAATGATATATTTTATTTTCTCTTAAGAAAATGTTGCAAGCCTTGTGAAACATGGTCACCCCAATTTATTATGTGTAAACAAAAGCTCTTTTGTCTGCAGAAATGCTTCCATCAACATGTTTCTATAGACAAAAGCAAAAAGCTTATTAACATATGGACAAGACGAAAACAAAACAAAACAAAAAGTTACACATTACAGGAAAAATCTAAAAAAAATTATAAATACTATAAAATTAAATAAAAAAAAAACACAAATAAAATAATCCAAGAACTAAAACATATATATAAACAAAAACCATCTACAGAAACAGAAAAACAAAACATACACCGGCAAACCAGAACTAACAAACAATTGACAATTGAGAACACAAAAACAAACATTTGGTAAGTCGTGCTTCCCAATAAAAGTATATATTTTTATAACTTCTTTTATCCAAAACCAGGTCATAATTTTCAAAATGGATTTCCTAGCCACCCTCAACAAAACTCTGAAGTTTCCAATTGAATGCAGAAACAACAGTGTGACGGGTGGTCTCAAACAAAAGAAAACAAACATCATCCAGCGTAAAAGTAACTTTTAACGCTTCAGAGTTTCCCTACAATACCAGGCGCTCAACGTAGGCTACACCCACGTCAATTACTATTATCAAGAAGTTAGCCGGGCATTAAATATGTAAGAATAATCTATTTTTGTAAAATTTGTTTGTGAATTTGGACTTTCCTAACCTAAAAAAAAAACTAATAATAAAAAAAATCTATCACAGCAAAGTACATACATGAACAAGACAAGACTAGGTGTATAAATATTAAAAAAAATAATCAACATAAACACATAGACGGACACAGAGTAGATTTAACTACCTAGTTGTAAATATTGCACTGGTAACTAAATCTAAACTATATCCTATTACTATATTGCATATTCCTCATTCCTACACCTATATTGCACTTATCCTTGAAGCTATTACTGCTTAATGTCCTTTGCGTGATAAACCCCTAATGGTGATCCCTGTAAGGTTTCTAATTCGTACAAATTATTGCCTAAAACTCTCAACACCCTACATTTTACAAATTTCTTACAAAATTTTGCATTTATATTTTTGGCAAAATCACTTAAAACAAAATTTCTTTTATATACCTCCTGACCTGGTACAAACCGTACTAATCGGGCTCCTTTGTTATACCTAAGTGAACTCTTCTCGTATATCCTATGCATGTTTTCTTTCATGGCATCTCGAATCAGACTTATGCGATCCTTATCCTCTAAAAGAACTAGGTCGCTATCATCTAACGATTTAAGCTTCCTAGCTAGTTTATAATCCTTGCCTGAAGTAAACATAGTGTTACCGAATAATGCCATAAAAGGACTAACACCTGTAGCAGAGTGAACAGAATTTCTTAGGGCTAATTCTATGGAGGGTAAGTTTAGGTCCCATTCCCTATGGTCATTATCTAAATATATTCTAATGGCAGCTAAAATACTTTGGTTCACCCTTTCTGCAGCGTTTGATTGTGGTGAATGAACAGCTGTGCGCATATGATAGATTTTGTAATCGTTTATCACCTTACCAAATTCTTTCGAAATGAATTGCTGACCATTATCAGAGTGAATCGTTTCGGGAACTCCAAAGTTATGAAACACTTGTTCCACCAAAAAATTAATGACATTTTTAGCTGTAGCCTCTTTCATAGCCTTAATAAACACGAATTTTGTGAAGTGATCTAACACAATAAATATATAAGCATTACCAGATTTTGAGCGTGGATATTTGCCTAAAAAATCAATATATAACTTTTGAAAAGGTCTTAAGGTTACTACTTCATTTCCTATTTCTGGCGATAATCGAACATTCACAGACTTACACTCCTTACATTTAGTGCAATTATTAATAAAGTTTTTCACTTGAGTAATCATGTTTGGCCAATAATATTTTGATCTAAGGCTGAACAAAGTTTTTCTTATTCCTCCATGGGATTTGTCTTCAGGTTCATGAGCTTGTTTAATTAATTCATTAGTTAGTGTACTAGGTACCCACAACTTCCACTTAAATTCTTCCAAGGCGTCATCATCTGAAACTTGTTTTTTAAAAACAAAACCATTTTCAACTTTCAGGTCTGGTAGTTTTTCTTGATTGTTTTGAATCGTCTCTACTAATTCCTTATATTCTTTTGAATCAAACTCTGTAGTCTCAAAACCAATTATGTCTTCAGGAGATAAGTTAACTTCTTCTACAGCTCGAGATAAAGTATCCGCCACTACATTTTCCGAACCTTTGCGATGTTCTATGACAAAGTCATAGCTTTGAAGCTGCAGTGCCCATCTGGCCAATCTTCCACTTAAATCTCTCAAAGACATTAGCCATTTTAAACTGGCGTGATCAGTTATGACTGTGAACGGCATCAATTCAATATATGGTCGGAATTTCTTAATGGCTAACACTGCTGCCAGGCATTCTTTTTCCGTTACACTGTAATTTATTTGAGCGTTGTTAAGTTTCATTGAAAAAAATGCAATTGGTCTCTCATTGTTTTCACAATCTTTTTGAAAAAGAACTGCTCCCACACCAAAGTTCGACGCGTCACATTGGACATAGAATCTCTTTTTAAAATCAGGGTGAGCCAGTACTGGCGCAGATGTCAATGCTCTTTTAAGTTCATTAAAACAATTTATTGTTTCCTCTGTCATTTTGAATCTAATTCCTTTTCTAATCAAATCTGTCAACGGTGCAGTAATGGAAGAAAAATTACGGATAAATCGACGGTACCAACCAGCAGTTCCAAGGAAACTTCGTACCTGTCTAACAGACCTGGGAATTGGTATCTGTTTGATCGCTTCTATTTTCGCCGGATCAGTACGCATAACTCCTCCTCCAATAATAAAACCAAGATATTTCAACTCTTTAAAACAAAATTTAGACTTTTTCATACCTATTGTTAAGTTAGCTTTTACCAAACATTCAGCAACTTTAGTTAATAATTTTAGATGATTTTCAAAATCTGCAGAAATGACTAGAAGATCATCTAAATAAATGAAAACATTGGACTTCAGCTCTTGTGGAATTACCTTGTCCATGAGTCTACACAGTCTTTGCGCGGCGTTACATAAACCGAAAGGCATTACCGTGTATTGATATAACGGACGACCGGGTACAGTAAAGGCTGTGTAGGCTCTGGACTTCTTCTCTAAAGGAATTTGCCAAAAAGCAAATTTCAAATCGACACTGCTTATATAGAATGTTTCATCTAGCCTACTTAAGATAGCTTCTATATTTTGAATAGGATAAGCATCCTTAACAGTAACATCATTTAGTTTCCTAGCATCAAGACAAAGTCTATTTTTACTTGGCTTTCGCACTAATGTACATCTATTGTTCCATGGACTTTGACTTCCTTCAATAACTCCTAGTTTTAACATTTCGTCTATTTCAGCATATATCAAATTTTGTACTGCGGGTGATACCGGGTAACATTCTATTTGGTGACATTCTAAACTCGTTTTCCAAGACCTTGTTTTTCAAAAGCTCTAAATCTCTTTTTGACTTCTTCTAGTTGTTGTAGCTGTTTTCTGGTTAAATTGTGTTGTTCCACGTTATCTACTTCTAAAGGAAAATCTTCAGCCAACTTTTCAATATCAATTTCATCATTTTTAAATACTCGAGGCGCTAAATCAAATTTTTTCCAAAAATCAACTCCTAAATAAGCTTCTTGAATTAAATCTGGACACAAATAAAAATCTATTTTGTTTACCTTTTGTTCAAACTCTACATCAACACTTACTTTACCTAATACATTATGTTCCCTACCTCCTGCAGTTTTAATGTTTACAAAAACTTGTTCTATTTTCAAATCCAAAGCGTACACTATATCCTGACAATTTCTTCCTAATATACTCACTGATGCGCCTGAATCTAATAACCCTTTAACCATCCTCTTCCCTATCATTATATTAGCAAAAGCTCTTGGATCTTCTTCCGTCATGTTGATTATAGCAGAGCACAACCTAACTGACGATTTAATTTGTTTAAACCTATCTTTCTTGGACTTAAACCTATTTCTGGTGTGACGAATTTTTTTAAGTTTTGATAATCTACCTTCCTCAGCAAATATTCTTTTCCTAGCTATATTATAATTTCTTAATCTATCCTGGTATGAACTATTTACTTTTTTGATTTTCTTAACCGGACTCATATTTTTAACCAATCTAATATCTCTTTTGTTTTGTCTTTTCAGTATAGTACAAATTTTATTTTCTTGTGCTGCCTGAGTAACTAAATCTTCTTTATCCACCTGTGTTCCAACGTCTCTTACATAGATTCGGGAGTTTGTGTGGAGCGTGTTTCTCCCGCCTTTGACACACTCCTCACCGAGTTTTCCGTACATCTCGGACATTTGGGCGTGATAACTCCTACCATCCCACATCTATAACAAAACAGATTCCTTTGGGCAGATGGACAATCAACAAAAGAGTGACCTTGAACACTGCAATTCCAGCAAACCAATACCTCCGAATGATTCCGTTGTTTGTTGTTTTTAAGAAGTCTCATTTCTTCAACATGCTCCTGATAATTTTGTTGCGGAATTTCACATACTTCATCTACTGCTCTTTTGGGATACATTACTCGAGTTGGAACTGTTGAAGCATAATGGTCCTTTTTTAAATAATTTCTTTCTATTTCTTTACATTCATCTCTGAGTTGTTCTACAGTATATATTTTCATAGAATACAATATCTGGGACAAATTCAATCTGAGATTTCTTTTCATAATTCTAATGACTTCATGCTCGGGCAATGGTGTTCTCAATCGAGCTCTCAATTTTCTCATTGATGAAAAATATGAGTCGATCGACTCACCAGGTCTTTGACGACGCTCCTCAAAATCCCGCATGAATTCATATTCACTTCGGTTTGAGCCATATTGCTGAATCAAAGCTTCTTTTAAATCTGACCACTTTTTAATTTCCTTTTCCCTTATTATTGACCAATACCATTCTTTGGCTTCGCCTTTAAGCAATCTATGAAAATCCCTCATTATTACTATCCATAAACAGCAGTGATGTTTTTGTAAATATTCCACCCTAAAAATAAAATCTTCTATATTCAAATTGTCTGTATTGCCATCAAACGCAACATCCCACTTATCAATCCTTACGGACGATTGAATGGTGTCAAAACCCCTTAAATTATTTGAAGGCGAATCACTGTTCAAAGGAGCGTTCTGAAAATCGAATCTTCTAGGCATCATTTGCTGAATCTCTATTCTGTCTCTACCTAAAAAATTTTCTTCTTCATTAGATTTATTTTCTTCTGAAATGCCTCCTGATGCAACATCTTCAGATGATTTATTAATTATCGTAATTTTTTGCATTTCCTTTAACATTTCAGAAAAACCAAATTTTAAACTATCTTGTATTTTTGTCTCAATACTCTTTTCCAGGTTTGCACGGTATTGTTCATTGGACTCCCTAATGATGTCCTTTATTAAGGTGGCGTACTCTTTAGCGTTCCTTTCCGCTGGATGATGAATTTTACTCTTCGGAACCAATGGAGGAGGGAAAGGATAACTAGGCTGTGGTTGATTAATTGTGCGAGGAATTGCACCAGTAGCCTGACCTTGTGATGTTGGAAAATTTTCTAATCTAATTATCTGAGGTGTGTGAGAATTCGTATCTATTATTGTGTTAGACATATCAATAAAATTATCTTCTCTTCCCCCAGCTCTAGAATCTGACGATTTTTTATTTGAGTGAGTAACTGACATGATCATTTAATTATTTCAAACTCAAAAATGCAAAATAATTTAAAAATAATTTATGTCAATTTCCACAAACAATTGGCTTATAAAAAAAACCAAAATAAAAATCGCTAAATTTGAAACTAACTTACCAAATGAGTTATCAATTAAAAGGAAACAAAAAAAAGTAAGAAAAACAAAAAAAAAAAATATGTATGTTAAAATAAACAAATTAAAAATAAAATAATAATACTACAAAAACACTACAATTAATATATATGTATATAAAAAATGACAAAAAGAAAATTTAAATATACTTAAACAAATATAACCAAAAAGCAATCTAACAACGTATACACAAACAATACTTTAAATTAACAAAGGTTTTCAGATTCTCAAATTTTCAGTTTGTACGATTATGTGTTGAATTTATCTTTTTATCTTTCTTTCAATTTAAAATTGTTGGTAACATAAATACGTACTATTCCATCACCTATGCCCTGTGGTGCGTTAAACTAGTAAGAAAACTAAAAACTTGAAACAACCATAATAAAACAGATTCTCATGGGACTCAAGTTAAAAAGCATAGATTGTGCAAACTGAACCATTTACTTCAGGACACAATATTACCACTTTTTAAAATTTTTGACTTGATAGTGCAATCAAACCTGAACCGTTTGGTCACTAATCATAAACCATAATATAAAAACTACTATATTAATTTTTTTTAAATTGAATCGGATTTTTTTGTATTTTTGTTTTAATTAACTAAATATTTGAATAACACTCCGATTCACAATCGAAACTTTTTTTCTTTCGAGTAAAATCGATATATTGTTACACAATTATTTTAATTAATTAAATTAGTCTATGGTTTTTTGGATCTTTTTTTATTTTATAAATTGGGCGCCATTCTACTGTTACGAAACCTTGGTCTAAATGTGCAAAATAAAATTTCCTCGGCTAGCTCTGGCTCTCTTTCAGGGGTGTTTTCTCAACCCTTATCGCACGGTTTCCAACAATAAAAAAAAAACTGAAAAAAACTAAACTTAAATAAAACTAAAACCTATACTTAAAAAAAATCACTCACTCCACAAGACCTCGCAAAATCCTGAACTAGATGTTTTTGTTCAGCTACGTTGCCCATCCCTACCAATGCCATTAGATGAATTTTTCTTAACGGCCCCGAAACAATATCAAAAAGAAAAACTCACCAACAATTTCTCACATCTTCAACACATATTCAACACAAACCTTTGATGTACCCGAAAACCTTACAAAACAATTTACCAACAAAGACATTTTTGCAATTTTTTTTACATTATAAAAAAAAAAATATTTATTTAAAACAAAATCTTAACACTAAACAAAATAAGCAAAAATTATTAATTTTGGCGTTTCATATTTAGAAATTTATGATAAAAAGAAAACAAAAAAAAAATATATTTATATAAAAACGAAAATTTACAAAAAGAAACTTAATCCTATATATAAAAAAAAATCAAATACATAAGTCACAAAAAGAAAAGATAATGAAAGGATCGTACTAATAAAAAAAATTTTAGCTAATAATAAAAAACCTTTTTTTTTAATACTATCGAAACTAAAAATATTCCTACCCTAAAAGAGCTCTCTGAGGGAATTATATTTTTTTTTTTTTGTAAAAATCTAAACTAATATTTATTTACCGCGGATAAAAAAAAACTATTAGTTCGATCCCTTACTAACAATACACTTAAACACACAAATACTCTTACTTCACTAATTTGATATTTATATATTTTTTTGCTAACCCAACCTTAAAATTTATGTACCACCCTAATAGTAATTTAAACTATTATACCCTCATTTTTTATCTGCAACAAAATAATGGTTGAAAACTCGGCTCTAGGATTAATCTAATAATCTAAAGCTTTTTTCAAGCTTTTTGTGGCCCTGCTACTACAGGCTGCTTCTTCACAATTTTATATTTTTGGCAAAACAAAGCGGTTTAAATATTCCTAAAAGGAACTGCCAGCTCATAAATGGCTTTCCGTGCTGAGTTTCAGTAGTCCTTCCCAACACTCCTTTTTCCTTTTAGGATGTATCCACTTCTTTCCACTTTTGAATAAATATACTCTTTGATGTCAACGACAAAAATTCTATTTGAATTCTATTAACAATTATTTTATGGATCAAATCCTTTCACTTTTATTACACAGAAAAAAAAAATGGCTTATAAAGTTTTTGCTCTTTACTAATTTATTTAATAAATTTGTTATTTTTTTATTTTAAAATTTCAGCTTTATATTTTTTTATTTTTAAAATTTTGGACTTTCCAAATTGCCAGCACAATTAATAATGATTTGTTTTAATTTCTACTTAAAAACAAAACACTAGCCACTATAATCTCCTTAAAACAAAACACAAACAAGATCAGTTCATAAAAAACATTTACCGAAAGTTAACAGACACAAAACTAAAACACACAAGATCACTCTATATTTTAATTAAAAGGGTCAATGTACTTTCCGTCCTTGAACTTATTTTGTCCACCTTTTCCACTTATTTCTCCAGAGAAAACAATGATATATTTTATTTTCTCTTAAGAAAATGTTGCAAGCCTTGTGAAACATGGTCACCCCAATATAATTATTTACACTACTACTACTAAAATGCAAGTGTGTAAACAAAAGCTCTTTTGTCTGCAGAAATGCTTCCATCAACATGTTTCTATAGACAAAAGCAAAAAGCTTATTAACATATGGACAAGACGAAAACAAAACAAAACAAAAAGTTACACATTACACATTTAGATTAGGAAAAATCTAAAAAAAATTATAAATACTATAAAATTAAATAAAAAAAACACAAATAAAATAATCCAAGAACTAAAACATATATATAAACAAAAACCATCTACAGAAACAGAAAAACAAAACATACACCGGCAAACCAGAACTAACAAACAATCGACAATTGAGAACACAAAAACAAACATTTGGTAAGTCGTGCTTCCCAATAAAAGTATATATTTTTATAACTTCTTTTATCCAAAACCAGGTCATAATTTTCAAAATGGATTTCCTAGCCACCCTCAACAAATAAATTAAATTATTTTTTGTTTGTTTGTTGTTTCAATGTAAGTAGAGTGCTTACTAAATATTTAAAAGTGAAATAAATATTGAATCGCGATTGAATTTAAAAAAAAAAGTAAAGCATACTCTCGTATGAATGAAAATATTGAGTCATTATTAAAGAAATTTAGAAGTTTAGAAATTATAGAAGACTTAGAAATGGCAATTACACCAGATCAGTTAAAAACTATTGTGGTGAGTGCAGTTAGCAGTGCTCTCGTAGTACAGGAAAGACAATTTGAAGAAAAATTAAAAGAATTAGGAGATAGAGTGACCGAGTTATCTGTAAATGTACCGGATGTAGAAAAATATGAGGAGGCTACTATTAGAGATGACGTGTTGTGCAGGGAAACTTTGGATATAGCAAAATCTTTTCCAGAGTTCGAGGGAAAGCATGAAACTTATGTTTCGTGGCGAAAGTCAGCACACACTGCTTATAGAGTTTATGTAAAATATAATGGGAGCTCCACCCATTTTCAGGGTTTGGGAATTATTAGGAATAAAATCAGCGGTACAGTTGATATGATTTTGGCTTCTTTTGATACTCCTCTAAATTTTAGAGCCATTATTAATAGACTCGATTTCACCTATGCGGACAAAAGACCCATTTATTTAATAGAACAGGAAATGTCTACCCTTCGACAGGGAAATCTAACTCTTTTAGAATATTATGATGAAGTGGAGCGGATGCTCACACTTTTAACAAATAAAACAATGATGAATAATGATAGTGATCTCGCTGCATCATTGAATGAAAAATATCGAATGGACGCATTACGTGTGTTCATTTCAGGCACAAAAAAATCTTTAAGCGACATTCTTTTTTCAGCAAGCCAAAGGATCTTCCATCAGCGCTGGCATTAGCCCAAGAGGTTGAATCAAATCATGTGCGCTATAATTTTGCTAGCAATTTTGCTAAAGATGTAGAGGAAAAAACACAACAGAACATTTTTACGAAGAACGCTAGGTTTGTTAGTGATTATAAATCACAACAAAAAAATCCTTATTATGACAGACGGCCAGAACGTCCAAAAGAACAGAAACAGGAGGTGGAACCGATGGATATTGATCCATCATCAAGGTTCAGACAGCCCCAAAAAATTAATAATCAATGGCAAGCCCAACCGACCATAAAGGTAAGCTCGGCAATAAAAAGACCAAATAGTGGTGCCACCAGGTTCTCAGGCTTGAAACAACAGCGTGTCAATCATATGTCTTCAATTCTATAAAACATAAATGCACTAGTAATCTTTTCAATATAAATTTATTAAAAATCACAGATTCTAAGCTTGATTTAAAAAATAAAAAGCTGGAATATAAGACTGGATCAGAACCCATTCAGTTTTTTAAATGTAAGAGTGTAAATTTTACAAGTGTGGAAAAAATTGACGTACCGCAGGAGGTATCCGAGAGATTTCGAAAAATGATGGAAAAAGAAAGGGTGTCTTCACTGAACCTGATGAAGCATTACCCTTTAACACAAATATTATTGCGACTATTCGCACTGAGGATGAAAATCCAATATATTCAAAGTTCTACCCATATCCAATGGGAGTAGCAGATTTCGTAAATACAGAAGTTCGTAATCTTTTAAAGGATGGCATCATCCGCCCATCCAGATCACCCTACAATAACCCTGGTTGGGTGGTAGATAAAAAAGGGACTGACGATTATGGAAACATTAAAAAACGACTTGTTATGGATTTCAGAAAACTTAATTCGAAAACAGTGTCTGATAAGTATCCTATTCCAAATGTAAGTGTCATACTGTCAAATTTGGGTAAAGCCAGATATATCACTACTTTGGATCTTAAATCGGGATTTCACCAAATATTATTGGCAGAAAGGGACCGTGAAAAAACAGCCTTTTCAGTGGGAAATGGTAAATATGCATTCTGCAGATTACCGTTCGGGCTTAAAAATGCACCGAGCATTTTTCAGAGGGCCATCGACGATGTCCTTAGGGAACAAATAGGGAAATATAAACCACCCGGTACAGTTTTTGATTTACGATCCTTCTTAGGACTGGCAAGCTATTATAGATGCTTCATTAAAAACTTTGCTTCGATTGCAAGGCCCTTGACTTATATCCTAAAAGGTGAAAATGGCCTTAAATTGACCTAACGACTGATGCTTCGGCTTATGGACTTGGTGCGGTTTTGTCTCAAAATGGCAAGCCAATAACCATGATTTCAAGAACTTTGAAAGAGAGGTAATTAAATTTTGCCACCAATGAACGTGAGTTACTGGCAATTGTATGGGCTTTAAAAAGCCTTAGAAATTATTTATACGGCGTTGGGAACCTGAACAACTTTACAGATCACCAACCGCTTACTTTTTCGGTTTCAGATCGTAACCCTAACGCAAAAATAAAAAGATGGAAAGCATTCATCGATGAGCACAACGCTCAAATATTTTATAAACCAGGAAAGGAGAATTACGTCGCCGACGCTTTATCGCGACAAAACCCTCTTACTTTGCAGGGCGTTCACACCCTACAAAATAATAACACTTTCGAGTTCAAGCTCTGATATTGCAACAATACATAGCGAAGACTCTTTATCATATACTATTGAATCAACTGATAAACCGATTAATTGTTTTAGAAATCAGATAGTGATCGAGGAGGGTACGGAGATGCCAACAAGAACATTTGTTTTGTTTGGAACTAAAACGAGACACATAATAAACTTTTCAGATAGATCAGTTTTGATAGATAAAATTTGTGATGCTGTAAAAGCAGATGTAGTGAATGCAATTCAATGCGAGCTACCAATTTTGGCTTTAATACAACATAGACTGATTCAGACATTTCCCTCAACAACATTTCGTTATGCAAAAAATTTAGTAATGGATATTACAAATAAAAATGAACAAATAGAAATTGTTGTAACTGAACATAACAGGGCTCATAGAGCAGCTCAGGAAAATACCAAACAAATTTTGGAAGACTATTTTTTTACAAAAATGGCACAGTTAGCAAAGGAGGTGGTCATAAATTGTAAAGTGTGCAAAAAAACAAAATACGATCGCCACCCACAAAAACAAGTGATTGGTGCAACACCAATTCCATCATATGCAGGGTAAGTTTTACATGTTGATATATTTTCAACAGATAAAAAATATTTTTTAACCTATGTAGACAAACTCTTCAAGTTTGCAATAGTTCAGCCTATAGACTCGAGAGCTATAATAGATGTAGAAGCACCGATTCTACAGCTGATTAATTTTTTCCCTCGTACGAAAATAATATTTTGTGACAATGAACCATCATTAAACTCTGAAACAATAAAATCAATGCTGAGTAATAATTTTGGTGTAGAAATTGTTAATGCACCTCCGCTTCATAGTACTTCGAATGGACAAGTCTAGAGACTACATAGTACTATTTTAGAAATTGCTAGATGCCTTAAGTTGGAAAAATTCATTAGTAATACAATACAATTAATATTACTAGCAACCATAGAATATAATAAAACAATTCATACGGTCACAAACAAAAGGCCCATTGACGTAATTCACTCTGATTCATAGGAGCTTTAAATTGATGTGAGAAACAGGGTACAGAAAGCCCAAGAGTCTCAAATGAAACGATTAAATGAAAGAAGACAGAATCGAACTTTTCAAGTAGGTGAAAAGGTTCTTGTTAAAACCAATAGAAGATTAGGCAATAAGCTTACACCATTATATATTGAGGAAACTGTAGAAGCCGATTTGGGACAACCGTTATCATTAAAGGGAGGGTGGTCCATAAGGACAATTTAAGATAAGTCAAATTTTAGTAATTTTTTTTTTAACCTTAGGATTCTTGTGGTGGGACTTCTTGTCACGATGGTGACCGCAAAACTAACAGACTATTCCAATTCAAACTACATCCCTGTATCAGACGGTTACGCGACAATTTGGCAGGATTTTGAGTATTTGCGGAATACAACGAACCTAACATTATATTCTGAAATAGCTGATGATACGGAAAGACTAAATGAACATTTTCCCCAATCACATATGAAAAAAATAATGGACGCGGACATTGGACATGTAAGAACATTAATAACAACAAGAGATGTTCATCGTAGGCATGCAAGAAGTATAAAATTTTTGGGCACGGCTCTTAAGGTTGTTGCTGGGACACCTGACTACGATGACTTCGATAATGTAAGATTTAATCAAAGGGAATTGATTCAGGCAGAAAATAGACAGGTTCTCATAAATACAAGAACACAGGAGAAAATAAATAACTTAACAGACACAGTCAATATTATAATCAAAAATACCAAAGCTAAAATGGTAGATACTGAACATTTGTACGAGACCCTGCTTGCTAGAAACAGAATTATTATCGCGGAGCTTGAAAGCTTGATGTTATCGATATATCTATCAAAAATTGGTATAGTTAATCCACAAATTTTGGATTCTAATGATTTACTTAGTATAAATAGTAAGCACTCTACAAATGTAACCATACATGATTTAATTGAAGTTGCTAGTATAAGAGTCCTATTAGATAATAAGTTTTTATATTTTTTAATTAAGTATCCAAGACCAGATATGGTTTGTAAGAAAGTAAAATTGTACCCTGTTCAACACAACTACCCAATTCTTAATTTTAATGGCGAAAACAGCGTGGCAGTTTGTGAAAATCAAACGTTACTGATTGGAAACTGTAATGCAACCCTAACAACATCATTCTGCAGGAAGCTGGTATATTCAACATGCGCACAACAACTTCATTCAGGTGGTCATGCATATTGCACTTCTCGGCCTTCCCATCTGTGACAATAATTGATGACGGTATTGTTATTGTAAACGATGACACTTTTACGATAAAAACAAATGATGATGTAAAGAAAACCATCACGGGCACATTTCTATTGATTTTCAATGGCGAAGCAAAAATTAATGACACTCTATACAGAAATCACAAAAGTATAGTAACAAAATTACCAGAGTCACCGCCTTGCTTAATATTACAAGTCATGAAAACATACTCAGTCTGCCATACCTTCAGAGGTTAAGTGTTGAAAATTTACAACATATAGAGGGCCTAAAAAGCCAGGTAATTTCTGGTCCTTTGTTGTCTACTGCTACTCTTTTGGTATTGCTAACCTTGGCATTCTGTGGCTTCAAGTTGCATGATAAGCTTAGAAAAAATCGTCGGCAACGTGCTATAGAATCTACAATTGAAATATTAAAGAAGTCCGGGAACGTCCTTCATTTAAGCGAGGGAGGAGTTAGCACAACTCAGAATTTCAATAATGTTGAAATACACAAAAGTCAACCAGCAGCGTCAGCTATTTATTCTACAATTGCGAAAGAATGATAAGAAGCTTTTTAAAACAAAGAATCAACAGATGCCCATTCAGCGGTTTTTGGGTACAATGTTGGTTGACTAGAATATTGTTTTTAAGTTTAGGCTCAGATGATATTTGTAAGTTAAAGAACTAAGACCCTGTTTTTATCATATTTTGTATTGTAACTAATTTAAATTTTTTTTGCTTGATTTTTAATAATTTAAAATTTTAAGAAGGATTTATTTTGAAAAACATTTAAAAAATAAGGTAATTAATAAATATACTGATTGATTTTTAATAATTTTAACTTTTAAGAAGGACTTATTTTGAAAAACATTTAAAAAAATAAAATAATTAATAAATATTATAATTTACAAAAATAATCATTGGATTATTTTACTCCGGGCAGTAATTTTCATTGCAATCTACCGTTATACTCCTTTGACGCAGTGCTTTCAGGGAATATGGGCCAAATACACTCCGGGGTTCCTAGAATCTGTATCTGGAAGAACAGATCTGCGCCTATAGGTCATTAGAGGCCCGACCAGAGTCCTAACGACTGGTACCACGAGAACTGGTAGCCTTACAGAGAACCTTCACTTGAGCCTTTGGAGTGCACTTTATGGATGTGGTTTGGACCAATGTTTGCAGGGATGATGGACGTTTTGTCAAGTATGCTGTTGCACTGTTAACAGAAGGCACCAATAGTGTCACGAGTTCGATGGTCTCCAAAATACCCCTAAACAAGGGGTTAGAACATGGGTCAAGGCTTTTCATATTCTACAAATTGCTACTTATTTTACAATACTTGTATTGAGTTAGCCTATCCCAAAGTTTAGTAACACCATCATCAGGTTAGGCCATCATGACAGGTACTAACGCTAAATCTTAATCAGACATGCAGAATATGAACGATTTATTGCAAGTTTCAACAATATGGTCGATGAAGCTCCCATTTCAAATATTGATAAGTTCAATTATTTGCTCAACTGTTTATCCGGTCCTGCACTTGATCTTGTGGAACCATACCAGGTAACTGAAGACAACTATCCGAAAGCCCTGAAAAGACTAAAGGAAATGTATGACAATAAAGTGCTTATATTTTTAGAACATATTAGTTCTTTGTTCAGTGTTCCTAATATGGTAAGGAGGATAGTGAATCTTTACAAAAAATAATAGATATCGTTTCGGCAATTCGTTGTTCATTACTGTCGATTAGATACAGAAATCGAAGTGCTAAATGGTGTACTTATTCATATCATGTTATCAAAA
Organism: Phasia obesa; assembly: GCA_949628195.1. Classification (NCBI taxonomy): domain Eukaryota; kingdom Metazoa; phylum Arthropoda; class Insecta; order Diptera; family Tachinidae; genus Phasia; species Phasia obesa. Next base: position 95,364,766 of record OX451217.1, on the reverse strand, counting down.
TTAGATTCTGATTCGAAATTAAACTACGATAAGAAACAAGATTTTAAATCCTTGCCCTCATGGGATATATTTTATGACCTTTTAAGCAATCATAGCCAATTCTTGCAAAGCCATGCAAAAAAGATTGACGTTTTTGAAAAACCAAAAGGCGCAAAGCCAAAACACATTATTAGTCGTTCATCACATACTTTCGTTCAACATAACTCAAATTTTTGTTATTGTAGTTCATCGGACCATACTATAACAAATTGTTCATAATTTTCAAACCTTCTCGTTTCTGAACGCCTTAATTTCGTAAAGCGTAATGGGTTTTGCATCAATTGCCTCAATAAAGGGCATATAGTTTCGAAATGCCCATCTAAATCTCGATGCAGGGTATGTAAGTCATCACATCATACTCTGCTACACATTTATACTCGTTTGGAAAATGCTGTCTCAGTAGAAAACACACTTGCTACAATTCTTCAATAAGCAGCCAAGTTGATTTAGCAAGTAGCAACCCTGCTTCATTTGTAACTAGAGCATTTAAAAGAGCTTTAATTCCAACCGCAATCGTTTTAATAAAATACTCTTTTGGCGTGTTTCAACTCGTAAGAGCTCTACTTGACTCGCCTTATACTCCCGTATACTCAGGAAGTGTCTGGCATTGGTGAAGTTCGAACAAAAATTAAATCTTTCGTTGATGTGACTGTAAAATCGCGTTTAAATACTTTTAGTTTATCGTCGCAGTTCGCGGTCACAAAATCAATCTCATCTGGTGAGTACATTGAAACTTTTCAATGGGATTTAATAAAAACCCTGCAGCTTGCCGACCCATTGTTTTATAAGTCTCAGCGCGTTGATTTGCTCATTAGCACAGAAATCTTTTTGAGTTTGTTAATCGAAGGGCAAATTTCGTTAGGGAATGGCAAGCCTACTTTAAAGAACACTGTTTTTGGTTGGATAGTGGGTCTAAGTTTTACATCGCAATCTACTTCAGCTCCACTTACATGCAATTTAGCCATTGGCACTACCGAAGACTCACTTGACAACACGCTAAGAAAATTTTGGGAAGTTGAAGAATTTGCCAGCTCGCCTACCAATTTCACCGAAGAAGAAGAAGCATGTGAAAAACATTTCACTGAAAATGTCGTCGTTAAGCCCAATGTTAAACATCAGGTTCGTTTACCCTTTAAAAAGTCGCCTGAATTACTTGGGAATTCATTTGAAATGGCTCGAAAGCGTTTTCTATCAGTCGAAAGGCGCTTAGATCGTGATTTACAGCTAAAAAATATGTATATTCAATTTATGTATGAATATTTAACGCTCGTTCCTTTGTCGCTGTACAAACAACCATTAGTTGGTTCACACTTTGTCATCTCACATCACTGTGTGCTTCGGCCCCAGAATACAACAACAAAACTTCGTGTCATGTTTGATGGATCTGCTCGTAGCTCATCAAATAAATCTTTAAATGATATTTTGATGGTTGGTCCCACTATTCAGCAAGACCTAATTACAACTCTTTTTTCATTTCGAATAAATAAATTCGCTCTCACTGCAGATATTACAAAAATGTATCGGCAGTTTGAAATTGATGATCGTGATCGCAAATATCAGCTGATTTTATGGAGAAGCGATAAAGAAGAAACTAAATGTGTTTCGGCTCAACACGGTTACATATAGTTTGTCATCAGCTCCATTTTTGGCAATTCGTAGTTTATTTTTCATTGCAGATAAATATTGCTCAATGTTTCCCCTAGGGTCAAAAACTTTACGAGAGGATATTTATGTAGACGATATTCTCACTGGAGTAAATGATGTTGAGACTCTGTTAGAAAAAAGGTCAGAGTTAATTCATATTCTGAAATTTCATGGACTTAAATTGGCAAAATGGAACTGCAATTGTTTGGAGATCATAACAAACCCTGAAAACAAGGTCAGTATTAAAAGTTCAAAGGATGATATAACAAAGACTTTAGGTATGTCTTGGAAAACAAATCAATATATATTTTGCTATCGCCTTGAACTGCCAGGCATCAAAGAGCAAACAAAAAGATCGATTTTTTCGCTTGTTTCAAAAATATATGGCCTCCTTGGAATTTTGAGCCCAATTGTGATACGCTGCAAAATTATACTTCAAGAAATATGGTTGAAAAATTTAGACTGGGATGACGTTATTTATGACAATTTGAAATCTTTGTGGCTCGAAATACAAAAAGACATAGAAAAAATTGAAATTTCTCGATATGTGTTCACAACGTTAGAAGTACGTGGAGAAATTCATAGTTTTACTGATGCGTCTCAACGAGCATACGGCTGTTGTATTTATTTTCGAGTTCTTAATCATGGTAAATATCAAACAAATTTGTTGATTGCTAAATCTAAAATTGCACCTATAAAGGCACAATTGTTACCGCGACTAGAACTGTGTGCAGCAGTCTTGCTAAGCAAAACCTGGAACAAAATAAAATTTAACATCGAAAAGTTATCGTCAATTTGGTTTTGAAGTGATTTAAAAATTGTTCTTCAGTGCCTCAAGCTTCATTCATCAACTTTAAATTGTTTCGTAGTTAATCGAGTATCCGAACTTCAAGATAACACCAGAGGTATTCACTGGAGACATGTTTCATAAGAAAACAATCCAGCAGACATCGTATCACGTGGTTGCAGCGCTCGAGAGCTACCATCAACTATATGGCTCAATGGTCCTGCTTTTCTTCACAGTCATCACCCTACTCACCAGTATTGATGAAGAAATTCATTCTGAAGTGTTAGAACAACGAAAAGCAACAACACTTACATGTACTAAAGCAACCTCATTCATATTAGATGAAATAATCGAAAAAATTCTTCCTACTACAAAATAATTCGCTAATATCTTATATTTATCGTATTCTCAACAGATGTTCATCGAAACCTGGTTTAAAAACAGAGGATGTTTTACATATTGACTCAAGTGAATTGGAGAAAAATTTTTGGCGCATAATTGCTCACATACAAGAACTTCACTTCAGAGGAGAAATTGATTTAATTTCTAAAACCCTTTTTGCAGAAATTAACCCCATTTTTACATTGTATAGACAAAAATGTATCTTCTGTTCAGATAATTCGCGTTGGTGGAAGATTGGCGACAGCTCCCATCCCATACGAAGCCCGTTTTCTTGCATTGGTTCCAAAAAATCATCGCTTCATATTATTGTACATAGAGCACATAAATCGCGTCAATTTACATGTTGGTGTAAAGGTTTTACTCGGTCTAATTCGTCAGAAAATTTGGATTATTAATGATCGAGACTTTGTTCGAAAAGTCGTACGCAACTGTGTACACTGTTTTCTATATAAACCTAAATTAATGAAACAAGTAATGGGAAATTTACCTACTGATAGGCTCCAGGCACATCGGCCATTTTGGTAACAGGTGTAGACTTTTGTAGCCCATTCTTAACTACATATCGTATTCGTGGTAAGGCACCATACAAAACTTATATTGCTGTTTTTGTTTGTTTCATCTCCCATATGGATCTTGTATCAGATCTTTCCACAAACAACTTTCTTTTGTGTCTCAAAAGATTTGTTGGTCGAAGAGGAATACCACCAAAAATATATTGCGATAACGCAACAAATTTCGTTGGCGCATGCAACAAATTGGCTGAATTAAAAATTCGTTGTTCACAGAAAACGTCTTATACGACATAAAAACTTACTCTGCATAAAAGGGCATGGCATTCTGTTTTATACCCCCACGAGCTCCACATTTTGGCGGTTTGTGGGAAGCTGCTGTGAAGTCAGCCAAAACGTTGCTTACAAAAAATTTGAGCCACCCTCATCTTACATTTGAAGAATTGCAGACGCTTGTAATCGAGGTCGAAGCCATTTTAAACTCTAGGCCAATCGCTCCATTGACAGATGATCCCAATGATGGTGAAGCTCTTACACCAGGCCACTTGCTAATTGGTACAGAATTAGGTGCTCTTCCTAATACATCATCAACCAGTGGCAGCGCATTACATTTTTAAAACAACAATTTTCAGCAACGCACAAAATGGTTGAAGTTGGCTCCTGACGCAATAGAAGACAATACAATACAATCAGTTCTAGTTCTGCTTTCGATAAGACAAGACGTTGTTTATTATGTCGGAGAAATCAATTTGCTCTAGTTGTTACAAAAACATTAAAAATGACTGTATCATTTCATGTGAAATCTGCCAATGCAAATTTCATAAAATCTGTGCAAGAGTGGAAGATGAAAATGCTTTTAATGCAATTATTAATATTGAAAATATTGTTTATAATTGTGATAATTGTTTAAATGTATCACGCGACTTAATAAAAAATATAAGTCTTTTATCTTATGAGATTCAACAACTTAAATCATTGTGCTCTCAATTCTTTGATACTAATGCAATAAACAATAACATAAATATTTCCTCTCATCGCAGTTTACCTATTAAAAAAACAGGTTTTAATTCTAATTTGCCAATATCTTCAAATTCGTCAACAAAAACAATTGGTAAACTGCAGGCTAATAATAATGCTGCTTGTGTTTCTACTTCTACAACAAGTGTTGATGGTGTTGCTGTAAAATTAAATGAGCATGCACAAACATCTGTGTCTCAAACAGATAATAATTCTTTTAAAGATGTTTATGTGGTCAGTGATCAAAACAAAAAAGTCACTGATTGTCAAACTTTCAATAATGCTAATTTAGTGGTTTTAAATGATGAAGTAGATAGAAATGAAAATTCTGATTGAAGAAATGTTACAATTAGAAAAAAACATTCTTCGAAACAACGTAGAGTTGTTGTTGGTAAAAACAATAACTCTGAGTTAGATGTGGTGTTAAAAATGAAATGGGTCCACTTGTCTTCATTTAAACCTTCAGTAACTGAAGAAGATATAAAGTCTTATATAAAAAAACATCTTAATATTGGGAATGAAAATATTACCTGCTATAAATTGGTAAAAAAAGATATGTCTATGGATAGCTTAAAATTTGTAAACTTTAAGCTTGGTGTTCAAGATAGTTTTTATGATCAACTTTTTCAACCTCAACTATGGACTTCTGCCATTAAAGTTCGGCCATTTAAGTTTTTTCAGAAAAAACCAATTCCTCAGTTACAAATCTAACACGCAGTACAAATGCTCTAAAAATTTATTATCATAATATCTCTGGCATGAGAACTAAATCTTTATTATTTAATAAATTTACATCTGAATGTGATTATGATATATTTGTTATTATGGAAACCTGGTTGAATTTGGATTTTTATAGTGAAGAATTTTTTAACCCATTCTTATACATGGTATATCGTAAAGATCGTGATTTTGATAAAACTGGATGCAGCAGAGGCGGTGGAGTTCTCATTGCCGTAAAAAAAAACGCTATGTAGCAGATTTATAACATTATTTAATATGGATTCAATTATTGATCAATTATGTGTAACGATTAAGGCGGTAAATTATGAATTATTTATTGTTGTATCATATATACCTCCTAATAGTTCTGATTATTTATATAATTGTCATATTAATAATGTATTAAACATCTCTGATAGTTTAAAAAATAATGATAGATTATGTGTATTAGGTGATTTTAACCTCAGTGATGTTATATGGTCGGAGATTCCTAATTCAAATGTATTCTTGCCAAATAATGTGAACAAGGCTTTTGAAATAAATTTAATTGATTCCTTTCTTAGTATTGACTTACAACAAATTAATATTGTTTATAATAGATTAAACAAAATACTTGATTTAGTATTTGTCAACTCTGATTTAAAATTTTCTCTCGAATTGTGTTCTTTTCCAATCTGTCTATCAACACTTCATCATTCTGCATTAGAAATTAAGATTGAGTTCTATGAATATCTATCAAAAAATCATAATGATGAAATACGTTATAATTATTATAATTGTAATTTCTCTGTTTTGAATAATCTCATAAGTAACCTTGATTGGTACAAATTATTAGAAAGTGATATTGTTGGTATTTGCTTTGACACCTTTTTGTCTGTTGTTAATAACATTTTTCAAAATAATATTCCTTTAGCTAAGCCTAAAATTTATAAACTACCTTGGTATACAAAAGGACTGAAAAAATTAAAAAATCTTAGGAATAAATTTTACAAGAGATACAAATCATCAAATAATATTGTTGATAAAAATAACTTTCAACGTTTTGAAAGAGAATTTAATTTTCTCAATAAATTTTTGTATAATCAATACATTATGAGTTTTAATAATCTGTTAAAAGATAATCCTAAAAGATTTTGGACTTTTGTTAATTCTAAAAGAAAAAACTCTTATATACCAGTTCGAATAGTGTATAATAATTTAATATCGAACTCTTTGCAAGATTCATTAAACCTTTTTGCTTCATACTTTAAATCTAATTTTTCTGACGTCTCTTTACCTTCTAATCATTTTTATATTAATGAACTGAACTCCTTTCTAGATTTTGGTTCTCTTCAAATCTCTGATGAAGATGTAATTAATGGTATTTTTAAACTTTCTGCTTCATTTAAATGTGATAATGATGGATTTTCGGCATTTTATTAAAGAAATGTTTTTCATCACTTTCTTTACCTTTAAAAATAATTTTCAATAAATCTTTTAGTAGTGGTTATGTTATTAATAAATGGAAATATTCTACTATTTTTCCTGTTTTTAAATCAGGGAAAAGAGACGATGTCTGCAATTATAGGCCCATCTCTAAACTAACCAATATAGCAAAAATTTTAGAACATATTGTGTTTGATAAATTATTCTTTTCTTTTAAAAGGCATATATCTATTTCTCAACATGGTTTTATGTCTGGTAGGTCGACCACGACTAATTTAGCAGTATTTACGAGATTTTGCATTCGGAATTTTGAGAACAACGTTCAAGTTGATACAATTTACACAGATTTTGCAAAGGCATTTGACCGTGTACCACATAAACTTCTTTTAACTAAGTTATCTAAACTTGGCATTCATTCTAGTATGCTATCATGGTTTAGACATTACTTGTCTCAAAGAATTTCTGTAGTTTCTGTTGATGGAGTCCTTTCGCAACCTTTTGTTCCATTTTCTGGTATCCCTCAAGGTAGTATTTTAGGCCCCTTGCTATTTAATATTTTCATTAATGACATTAGTCTTTGTATTAAATATTCAAATTTTTTACTTTATGCTGATGATTTAAAAATTTTTAAATCGATTTCTAGTCTTATTGATTGTAAAAATTTTCAAGAGGATTTAGATAGATTGTCTTTCTGGTCTGAGTGTAATGGCCTATCTTTTAATTTAAATAAATGTTTTTCTATGACTTTTCATAGATGTCACAACACTATTATCACCAAATATATTTTAAGTGGTAATACTTTATCTTCCGTCGATGAAATTGTGGATTTAGGTGTAATGTTTGATAGAAAATTATTATTCAATAACCATTTAAATTATATAATACCTAAGGGTTATTCAATGTTAAGTTTTATTCGTCGTAATTCTGATAATCTGTTTGATCATTACACTAAGAAAATACTGTTTACTACTTATGTAAGATCCAGATTAGAATATGCCTCTTTTATTTGGAGCCCCAGTTCCCAAATTAATACGCATCGTGTTGAGCAAATACAAAAAAAAAATTATAAAATATGCTCTTTCGTTTTTAAATTTTTCTAATTCATTACCTTCAATTCCAATTCCTTCTTATGCGGATAAATGTGAATTAATTTCATTAAAAACTCTTGAAACAAGACGCAATATTTCATCAATTACTTTTTTATACAATCTTGTCAATGGACTAATAGATTGTCCTGATTTACTACATGATATTAAACTGTATGTTCCTTCCAGATCTCTAAGAAACAACAATTACCTTTTCAAGATAGATATTCACAGAACATCGTATGCTATCAATGAACCTTTGAATAGATCCATGATATTATACAATAAACTTTCAAATAATTTAGATATAAGTATTTCATTCAATGAATTTAAAAATATTTTAAGTAATTTATTGAAATAATATAATTATTTTTAAATTTTAATTTATTATGCTAGTCTGTAAGGATTTATTGTATCCATAGACCTAAATAAATAAATAAATAAATAAATAATACTCCACTTCAACAGTGGCAACTAGCTGGTGTAACAAAAGCTATAACTGGCTCAGATGGAAAACTTCGAGTAGTAGAGCTCAAATCAAAAAATAATTTATTTCGTCGACCTATTCATAAAGTTGCTCCTTTACCTTCCCTTATTCAATCTTGAAAGAAAGGCCTTTCAACGGGCGGAGCATGTTGGTTCAGATCGCATGTAAAATAAATTAAAATTTTGTTATATAATTTGTTTATTTTATATTATTATTTTTGATTTAATACTCCATAATATTTTACTTTTAAATATTTGTTCACCCTAATGTAATTGATTTTAAATTATTTTGGTGCAAATGATAATAGTTAAATCTTTTTGTTAATTTGTTGTTGCCCAAAAGAATTTTGTAAACCACTGCATTGTTTTTATTTCATGTATTTGGATAGCTTAATACGACAACAACAACAGCATAGAATGCTCTTTCATTGCGTTACGGAATTATTGTGTTGTTGTCAACAAACAGCTCATGCAGTAAATAAGTATATGTAATTGAAAAATAAATAAATAAAAGATTTTTTTAGTCTACCTTTAGAACTTAAATACATAAGTAGTTTGTCAGATAATAAAAAAGTTAAATTTTATTAAAATATTAAAATCTGTAGTTTATTGTTCGCAATAATCGATATAATAAAAGTGTTCTTTTGTTGCTCCAGATAAAACAAGGTGTTCTGTTTTAATTAATTTAATACATTGGACCAGGGTTTGTTTGTTTTTTAGTTAGCTAACTCGTTCAGTTAACTCAATAATCCAGTCGGCTCACTCGTTCAGTCAGCTCACTAGTTCAGTCGGCTCACTAGTGCAGTCAACTCACTAGTGCAGTCAGCTCTTAAGTTCACTTCATTAGTTCATGTGGCCTTATTTTCGAACCATAATAGAAACACTCTTGAAATTTTTACAGAAGGTGTATTACTATTGTGACTGGTGGTTTGTTGCTAGCAAGTAATGAAACACGGTTGACTTTTAATATCTATTTATTTAAAAAATAATACTACTTGATAAGCTTGTAGAATTCAACAGGTTGTTGCGGGTAGATTTGTAATTCTCAGTAATCTCTCACCTATCCTCGCACAAATTTTAATGCTACCGAGCTATGTATATATGGAACCACATATAGAATTATTTTCACATCTCCCACAGTGAGACCCCTCACCCAACATAACCCTAAATTATACTTTATATAAATTAATGGTATTGTATCAAAAACCCTTTAGTTATTGCCTACCAGCATTGAGTTGACACTATAACTCTTGCCTTTATAAGTTTTGTCGCCCAGAAGTATTCTTCGTTCAAGTAAACCTATGAATTTATCAATTTGCCTCATACAACACACTTACCTGCTCCACTTGGGAATAACACAGCACAACAAAATAAAAAAAATTTCATGTGCTCTTAAAACCACTATATAATTTTGATGTATCATGACTACCTTTGTACAAAAATGGTAAAATTTTTAAATTCTATGGATAGATTTTTTTTTTAAAAATTTTTTTTTTAAAATTGCAATTTTTTTGAGACGTTTCTTCAAATAATTAATGATAACTCAAAAACTACTAGTCCGATATTATTAAAATAAATTCAGAAAAATTAAGATTTGCATAGCCTTTAATTCGTCTATATATCGCGTTTCAATCGGATCAATAGTATCGGAGTTATAATAAAAAACTTAAGAAAAAAATATATTTTTTACGTAAAAATGGCAAAAATTTTCGTTTTAAAAAAATCATAAAAAATCGAAAACGACAAAAAACTTCCAGATTCATTTTTTTATCGCATAGCGACATATAATAGCAACAAAATGAGATATCGACCATAAAAATCGATTGATTTTTTTCGAATTTATTCACAATTTAGTGAATTCGCTCATTTTCACAAAATTTTAGTTTTTTGCTTGATATACGCATTATAGCGGGTTTTCAAATGTGTGAAAAACATAAATTTTCCAATTTCAAGGGGTGCATGTCGGATTATTGTTAGATTTGATGAGAAACTTCCACCCACAAAATTTTAGTCGAATTCGACAACGTTAACACGTAGCGCATAGGCCCCAAATCTGAAAAAAAAAGCGTTTAAATCGAAAATAATTGACAAATTTTCAGTTTTTGCAAAATTAACGCTATTTATTTCCCCTTTTGAAAAAAAGTGGATCCTGGTCCTTAGGGCAAACACAATGAGATTTACAATAAGCTACATATCTTTTAAATCGGTTAAACAGTTTTCAAGTTACTTGCCGAAGGCAATTGACAAAAAAATGTAACTAAGTCAAATCGATGGAATAGATCGAAAATGCATTTCATTGTTTTATTCATGTATTTTCTTTTATTTTATATTTTATTATTTAAATTTATTACAACATATAAAATAAGGAAATAAATAAATAAATATTATAAACTACAAACTTTGGAATTTTCTTTTATGACATTTTCTATTATTGAATAACGAAGTGTTGCTCTGAATACTCCAGCAAAAATCTGCCATCATGTGTGCATCCCAGCGACCCTGGTATCTTTCCTCCATTGTCCGAATATCTTGGTGAAATCGTTCGCCCTGTTCCTCACTTAAGTCTCCTAGATTTTCAGGAAAACGATCTAAGTGACTGTGAAGGTAATGTAACTTGATGCTCATGTTGCATCCAAGATTCTGGAAGTGAGTTAACATCTCTTCAACGTGCGCAACATAATCATCATCCTTGTTATTTCCTAAGAAATGTTGAATAACCCATACAAACGAATCCCATGCATTTTTCTCAATTTCTGACATTGAACTGAGAAAATCGGTATCTTTGACCAATTTGCGAATTTTTGGGCCGTCAAATATTCCTGCTCTCAGCTTTTCCATACTCAAACTTTTAAACTTCCTTGAAATATACTGGAAACATTCACCATCTTTGTTAAGTGCTTTAACAAATTGTTTCATCAGACCAAGTTTAATGTGAAGAGGGGGTAATATGATGCGATCTCGGGGCACCAGAGGTACATTTATAACATTCCTCATACCTGGGTCCAGTGTTTCCCTATAAGGCCATTGTTTTCTCTTCCAGTGTTCTGACTTAGCTCTGCTGTCCCATAAACATAAAAAACAAGGGTATTTGGTATAGCCACTTTGTTGACCTAATAGGAAATTTACCATCTTAATATCAACACAAATTACCCAGTTATGTTCATTATACTTTATCTTCTTCATGACCAATGCAATTACAGAGTATTCTTCTTTTACCTTGGTTGAATGTGCGATTGGCAAGGAGTGAAATTTATTTCCATTGTGCAAAAGGACACACTTCAAGCTCTGTTTTGATGAGTCAATAAATAAACGCCATTCGCTTGAATCATATCTATGTAAGCCCATGGCAGTCATCAAACCAGGAATATCCGTGCAGCAGACAAAATCGTCCTCTTCTGCAAAATAGTGAAGTAAGCCTTTTTCTCGGGTACGGTAATACGAAACTTTAGATTTGAGATTTGATTCCTTCATCCGGGATGCAAGTAATTCCGAAGATGCTTTTGACAATCCAAGTTCTCTTATTACATCATTTAGCTGGTCTTGATTCCATGGTCTCGGTGAGATATTTTTGTGTGGGATGAACTCGTCATTTTCAGATATAGGTAAAAATGCCATAAAGATCTGTTCCAAACAATTTTCTACATTCAATACTGTATTTCCACAGTAACACGTGTCCCACAGAAATACGTGTTTTGCCCAAAACAGTATTTCGCGTACTTGTTTTGCCATACATTTCTCATTCATCCAAAACACTTTGGCAGTACCTGGATATTGTATAGTGGTTTCAAAAGCATCTAATTTTTTTATTTTGTTGCGTTGTGTAATAGGAAGATATCAGTCAATTTTAGCGAAATTTTATATTTTATTGTTAAAAAAGAAAAAATTAAAAAATTTTAAAAGTAAAATGTTTTTGTAAATTGTCTTCGGCAAGTTCTCAAGGACATATAATGGCCAGTGAAAATTGTAATAACTCGAAAACTTAAAGACATGTAGCTTATTGTAAATCTCATTGTGTTTGCCCTAAGGACCAGGATCCACTTTTTTGCAAAAGGGGAAATAAATAGCGTTAATTTTGCAAAAACTGAAAATTTGTCAATTATTTTCGATTTAAACGCTTTTTTTCAGATTTGGGGCCTATGCGCTACGTGTTAACGTTGTCGAATTCGACTAAAATTTTGTGGGTGGAAGTTTCTCATCAAATCTAACAATAATCCGACATGCAACCCTTGAAATTGGAAAATTTATGTTTTTCACACATTTGAAAACCCGCTATAATGCGTATATCAAGCAAAAAACTAAAATTTTGTGAAAATGAGCGAATTCACTAAAATGTGAATAAATTCGAAAAAAATCAATCGATTTTTATGGTCGATATCTCATTTTGTTGCTATTATATGTCGCTATGCGATAAAAAAATGAATCTGGAAGTTTTTTGCTGTTTTCGATTTTTTATGATTTTTTTAAAACGAAAATTTTTGCCATTTTTACGTAAAAAATATATTTTTTTCTTAAGTTTTTTATTATAACTCCGATACTATTGATCCGATTGAAACGCGATATATAGACGAATTAAAGGCTATGCAAATCTTAATTTTTCTGAATTTATTTTAATAATATCGGACTAGTAGTTTTTGAGTTATCATTAATTATTTGAAGAAACGTCTCAAAAAAATTGCAATTTTAAAAAAAAATTTTTTAAAAAAAAATCTATCCATAGAATTTAAAAATTTTACCATTTTTGTACTAAGGTAGCCATGATACATCAAATGTATATAGTAGTTACTCGAGCATATTTTTGCTGTTGCCCTGTGTAATAGAAGCAAGACGCCATAATTTTGAGCTACTTATAAATTTATTACGTCCTCCACTTATTTCGCCGAAACGTGAAGAGCCTGCTGTGATATGCATACTCTTTGAGGTCTTAATAGTGAAATGCCATCTGCATCTACGCCAAATTAAAAATAAGTCTTTAAAAGTCCTAAAAGTTTTGCGGTTTGAAAAGTTCTAAAGTTCTAAAAACTAAAATGTTACATGTTCTAAAAACTAAAATGTTACAGCTGTCAGCAATGTGCTTTGCCCTTTCATAATGCAATTGCAACAATTTATCACCTGCCTCAGCACACACTGTTCATCAGAAAGCTTGAAATCCTTTAGAGAACTTAGAATTTTATTTAAACATTGTAGAGTAAAATATTAAATTAATAATTGTCTTTTTATTTCTATATTTTTTTGCGCCTATTTATCGGATTTACGCTGAAACATTGGTCCATCAACCCGGATATCTTTTATAAGAAATCATTGGAAATACTTTTGTGAGAAAATTTGGTGCAGTTTATTCGAAAAACAAAATAAAACCAATAATATATGTACATACCTAATAATATATGTACCAATGTTGATCAAGATGTTTGCGGTGATAAGTAAAAACACAAGTAAATACACACACATATTTGTATATGAAATTTAATACAAGTATTTTAATCATCATAAAAATTATATTATTATATTATTGGTGGTGTTTTATTAAATTATTTATTTAATTCGTTTGATTATCTTTTAAAAAATAAAATAAAATTTATTCTGTTAAGCCTAGTACTTTGTTCGAATTTGTGAAAAAACATTTTTCAACATTTATTATTTCACAAGGAAAATTTTGCATTTAAAAAGTGGTGTCTATCTGGCGATTTGAAAGAATTTTACGATTTTATTGTTTTTAAGTATACCACATTGTTTTAGAAATGTTAAAAAAAAGCCAAGCGATCAGCTGTTGTTTGGAAAATTCCACATGAAATAATGCCGCTTTGCTTTATTTCACAGCTTTGATAAAATGTTGCCAGAAACATTTCAATGTTTTTCCACAGCAAAAACAGAGTACTACCACAAATCAGACCAGATAAGACACGAAAATTTGAGTGTTGCCAGATCACAGCTTTCGTTGGAAAGGGATAGCAAGAGTTAATGATTTTCTTATATTACTATCTCTTTCTGGTTATAGCTGCAATTTGACATTTTATTGTTTACAAAATAATTTGTGAAATTGCTGTAAAATTTTAATTTCTGTGAAAAATTAATTGTTTTATAAATAGTTTTGTTTTAAAATAATTTGTGCCTAAAATAATATTTAAGGAAAAACCATCCGCAGGCTGCCAAATAAAAATATATAAAAGGAAACAAACAACAGGAAAAAATGTAAGTATAACAAAGGTTTTCTATTGAAATAAATTTGTTTATAATTAAATTATTTTGCTATTTCAGGAGTCGCCGATGCATAATGGGCTGCCCAAAAGGGGAAAAACTTCATCAGTTTCCGAAAAATCCGACCAAGTAAGTATTTACATGGTTAAATTTTATATGCAAATTATGCCACTGAACATTTCATATGGAATTGTGATTGTGTACTACATTTTTGAATAAATTGTGTGAATATGGGTATCAATATAAAGCTTTTGGAAATATCTATCAGGTGGTGCTAAAATTTAAAAAAAAAGAAGGTTATCTACTCGTCTGAATGTTGCTTTTTTATGCATGTAACCACAGAACTCAGTCATTTCTAAACCGATTTTAAATTTTTTTTCTTTATTTGAAAGGTTATGCTTTCAGGTTGGTCCCATTTTAAAAACAGTTCAGTATATTAAAAATTAAAGGGTTCCCCATACAACATACATGTTTTTTACGTGTATTAAGAACCGTAAAGGGCACCAAATTAAAATTTAAAAAAATTGCGTGTCTCTATAGCTCCCAACAGCAGAAATTAATAAAATATAAATTTAAAATTTAAAGGGTGTCCCCATAGGTGACGTAATTTGACCTATTTTGCCTATCTTTTGAACCGTTATAGGCAAAACCTTCAAAATTTGACAGAATGTCGATTACTATGACTGTTATAATAAAATGTATAAATATTCAAAATTTTAAAGGGTGCTCCAATAGTTCATTTAATTTGATGTATATGGCCATACTTTTGGACAGTTGTACACAGACCGCTGAAATTTACAAAGAACCTGTATTGCTAAATCCGCTATAACAAAAAGTATAAAGTATATTTGATTTTGGAAATAAAAGGGTGTCCCAATAGTTAATGTAATTCTATGTATGTGGCCAAACTTTTTAACTGTTATAGACAGACAGCTGAAATTTACAAGGAACCTGTATTGCAAAGTCCACTATAGCAAGTATACAATTTGAATTTAGAAACTAAAGGGTGTCCCCATAAATTATGTAATTTGATCAATATGGCCCTATCTTTTGAACCGTTAAATACAAACACTTGAAAATTAGGCAGAATATCCACTACTTTCTCTGGTATGATAACAAGTATAAATATTTGGAATTACAATGTAAAGGGTGTCCCAATAGTTCATGTAAATTGATATATATGGTTAAACTTTAACCGTTATAGACAGATAGTTGAAAATTACAAAGAATCTTTGTGGCCAAGTTCTCTATAACAACAGGTCTTTAATTTGAAATTGGAAATTAAAGGGTGTCCCAATAGGTAATGTTATTTGATCTATGTGACCCTATCTTTGAAACTGTTATAGACAGAGGCTTGAATGGTGTCCCCATAAAAGACGGATGCTGGTGAAAATAGCTTAAATTTTGAACAGTAATAAGTAGATGCTTGACATTCACATACTCTTTACTTTTTTCCGTTAACTTTGGCGCATCTATTATTTGGTTTAAATCTAATTCTTACAGATTACTTCTTACATTTTTAGTTTATAACTGGTGCCCTTCTATCTGTTTTGAAGTCGGTTTTTTTTTCAAAAATTCAAAAAAAGAAAAAAAATTTAAAATCGGTTCAGAAATGGCTGAGTTCTGCGGTTACATACATAAAAAAAGCAACATTCAGACGAATAGATAACCTCCTTCTTTTTTGAAGTCGGTTAAAAAAAAGTTTATCATCACCTGATATATATTTCCAAAAGCTTTATGATGATACCCATATTGACATAATTTGTTCAAAAATGTAGTGTAAAATCATAGTTCCATATGGAAAGTTCAGAGGCCCATAACTCGGAAAATAAGGGCGACCGCCAAATTTTTTATTTTACATTTTTTTTAATAATTTAAATAAAATTTTAATATTCAAACAGGTTTTTGCCATACGAAGAATAATTGCCTTGAGTTGGCAGGTCTTTTTTACTAATCCTGACTACAAGCTCAAGGTAAAAAAATATATTACAAGTTTAATTTAAAATTTTTTAATATTTATATGTAACTTTTATTTTTCTAATTGCAGTTTTCTAATAGCGTAGACAGACGACAGAGTTAATGTGCATTATTAGTCTTAATTCAAATTAACTTGTGTGTTAACATGACATGATGTGTTTTCCTGAATACTATCATATCTGAACAAACAATTAGATCGGCAGCAGCAGGTATCCATATCAACCACAAACTCTTATATATTACATTTAAAATTTGTTAAAAATTCTTTAAACTTTTTATTCTGTTAGACAATTAAAATACAATTGTTTGTTTGTTTTTATACTTAAAACCTTTATTTCTTACACAGTATCGAAATACTTGTTAAACAACAAATAATTACAAATAGCAAAACTAAATACAAAAAATATATATTTGTTTTTAATCATCTTTAACACATTGTAAAATTTTACAAATTATACATATACGAGTATATACTCTCATTGATATTGTTTTATTCAAATGAAAATATTATGAAATCAATTGTTAGTTTTGTTTTTAAATTTTGTATAATAATTGAGCATTTAAGAATTAAATCTAAATAATGAAAACATTAAATATATTATATTTAGTTTGTATGTTTTAACGATACTTGAAATTAAATTAATTAAAATAATTATTTAAATAAGAACAAAAATTTTATTTATTTATTTATTACCGAACTACCTTACAATTAAAATTATAAGATAATATAAAAAACAAAGAGCTTTAGCAACATCGGCCATTAGCTCTGCATTTTATAAATACAAAACAAACAAAAACAATAAAAAAAAACTTAAATTAAAAAATTTAACAAATCAATTAAAAAAAAATAGTACAAGAAAAATATTAAAACAAAGATTTCAATTTAATATTATACTTTGTAGGTACATATGTATAAAGAACTTATAAATATTTTGAGTCAGGCAAAAATATATAAATTTATGTATCTATAAGAATGACTTTATATAAAACGTAAAACAAAAACTTTAACAAATAAATATTCAAACCGAAAATAAATTCTTACATTTAAATTCAAATAAAGTAAAAATGTTTTTTTATTTAAAGATATTTAATAATTATGATTAAGATTTTAACTTGGGCTTCATAGGCGTAGTATTTTCAAGTGGTGCAACATGACAACCCATTGGAGCGATTGAAACGTCAACCGATCCATTTGCCATTTATTGCTTGCAATTCGTTTTCGTTTCTGGCTTTTTCACAAAACAACGTATCGTTTTCATTTCATAGCTTGCGTACAATGCGATAATACTAGCGGCCCAATTTACCTTCAATGAAAATGCAATTTATTAGAAGTTGTATTTATATCACAGGATATTGAAATTGTTTTGCTTACCTTAATTTTTGTCGAGAAATACGCATTTATATCATAAGGCAATCGCGGCTGATTAATAAGAGCAATGAATACTCGATAAAAGCATGTGGATCATTGCTTGGCTCACGTATATATTAAAACTTTCCACCGAATCCATTAACTGAAACGAGCAATTGTTAAATCGATACGAATGCAAATTCACTAGATAAATATATTTATTTATATATTTGTAAAATATATACATGTATATATTATCTATTAAGTTTCCACCATAATATTCAAAAACATTTCTTTGCAACTTTGTACATGAAGCTAACGTGCACTTCGCCGGACAACCATTCATGTAATGCATATAAGCATCTACATATATTGCAAAATTCTTACGAAGTCCCATACATATTTAAAGTTGTTTATCATAAGACCTCTAATAATTTAGCCAGGACTTATTCATTTCCAACAGCATTTGTGTTCAATTTGTTCCTGAATTCTGTTGAATTGAGACTTCTTGAACAAATACCACTAGGAAAATTTTGATTGCCAATTTTTGTAACAACCTTATGCACATGTTGTATTTTTTTAGCTTTTAATGGCACTTTGGAACCACGGCAATATATTTTTATAAATTTAAAGTCCTTTACTTCACGGAAATTTATATACTTTTAACTTTTTTTACAAAAATACAATTTTTGCTACAGTTCAATTTAAATTTTTTTGTTTACTTCATCCATAACATATGTTTGAAAAGGCTATGTATAGCTGTAGCTGTTAACTCATTGCGATGAATATTATTGGTTATTTTTTTATTCACTCTATCGAAAGCTGTTAGTACGTATGATAATGTACTTTTTTAAACGTCACAAGTGGGTAATCTGGTTAGTAATCTGTGGTACTACTTCTGCAACATTTTTTCATGACTTTTTCATAGAAATTTTTTATCTATGTAATTTGACAGCATTCCGCATGCAAAACTGAGCAGAGTACCAGGCTTTATACGAGTCGATTATTCTTCTTCTTCCTTATACATAGGTGTTAACCCTAATGTTGGTCGATTGACTATTTGAAATTAATCAGTGTTTTTAATTTTTTATCTGATTATTTGCCTTTGTGAATTTATTCTTGCATTTCACTTATATTCTGAAAGTTTTTGGTTTTCTTATTAAGATTCGGATTTATAAATATGTCGTACGCTATATGCCGTTTTTAATTTTGAAGATAATTTTAATAAAATTAAAAATATACTATAGAGGTTTTGAGTGATGAATTAAAATCATTATGGGCAAAAGTCAAAAGTGCATATGAATACTGTGTCGAATATTTCGAGTCGTCATCAAAAGTTAAATCAGAGGTTCTTGAAGTGACTGAAGGAAAATACCAGAGCACTCTCATTACTTACGCTTGCTGTAAAAACAATGAGAATAAAAAGTGATGAGTTGGAGGCTAATTCGAAGCCAAAGGCTCTGCCTTCTGACCCGTCATCAGACAATTTTTGTCACAATTTGCCACTTCCACCATACGATACATATATTTTTAATGGTGATTATCTCTCCTGGCGTACATTTAGGGATCTTTTTACTGCTTTGTATGTAAATAATACACGCCTTAATAATATAGAACGACTGTGTTATTTAATTAAAAGAACCGGTAAGGACGCTAAGGCAATTGTATCAAAGTGTCCGCTTACCAATTCTGGGTTTGAGGTAGCATGGAAGAATCTCAAGGATACATACGAGAATCCCAGAATGTTGGTAAATAATCAATTAAAATGTTTATTTAATTTAGAATCTGCTACCAAAGAGACAAGTTCAGCCTTAAAGAATTTACAACTTTACAAATGGGGATTAATAGTTGTCAATTTATGACATTTCAATGCAGAATTGGGACCCTATTATAGTCTTTATCTGTATTCAGCGGCTACCATCTCAGACAGTTACATTATGGGAGCAAAATATAAAAGACAAAACTGCCTTGTCATTGTGGAAGGATTTGGACATGTTATTACCGGAACGCATTCAAACCTTGGATTGTATACGCGATCTTACAAGTTTGGAATTCGATAAAAAAGTTGTTGAACGGAAAGTGAAATCTCATGTGTCTAACACAAATTCACACAACAATTGTGTTTTATGTCCAAACAATTGCAGTTCTGTTTTTGGCGTTGATAAGTGCGGACGCGATTTTACCAAAACTAATATGGATAGTGTAGAAAAACCTAAGACGCAAGTGGGAATGGACAGATACATAACTGTATTGAAAAGAGGTCGAAGCCCTAAATATTCGCAGATTGCACCAATGTGAAAAGTACTTAAAGATAAGGAGGCTAACGGAATAAGTTCCCAAAATCGTTTTGCTATTTTAAAAAGCGAAACAAGTGAAACAAAAACGGCACCCAAGTCGTTTAAACCACCATCAATTTTTTTAAGGGAGAAAAATTCGAATGAATTAATAAATAAGTTAATTTCAGTTATCGGGGAAAACTCATTCTATGTAATTCCTATCAGACGTGGTGACATTGATGAAACTAAAATTAAATTTATAGATGAAAGTAGTTATCGTAAAGCTGTAAAGGAGTTGGAAAGCTGTCAAAAGAACTTTGATACCTATCAGCTGAAGAGTAGCAAAGGCCTACAGGTAGTTATCAAAGGTGTAGACTCATAGGTTATATATGGATTTAAGGTTAAAAGCGTTGCCAATCTCAGAAATCGAGAGCGTGTCCCTCAACCTCTATTTCGCGTTGAACTAGAACGCACCCTATTTATAATCTAAAATACCTGTTATACCGCAGGATAAGTGAAGAGGAACCACATAAGCGATCAGGACCCGTCCAGTGTTTAAATTGCAAAGAATACGGCCATACTGCAAGTTGCCTTCGGTTTGCGTTGTGTGTGGAGAGCTACATTGTTCCGCCCAATTGCGGTGGAAACCACAGTGCTAACTATAGAGGCTGTCCAGTTTTTTCTTTGGTAAGGAAGTCAACTCAGAAATTAAATGCTCCTGCTAGGCAGCCACAACACCAAGCAAATGCATATGTTTCATACGCGGATATGTTAAAATCCAATCATATTTCAGCACAGAAAGCGACACCGATAACCAATTCTACTCCAAATTTGCAGCCAGAAGCTAAAGAACAAACACCACCTGGTAACTGCAATCGTCTCGAAGCAAGCATCGATACATTAGTGCATTCGTTAAACAGTTTTATGAGCTCTATGAGCAGCATGATGCAAGAAATGGTCCGCATGCAATCTATGATGTTGCAGGCGGTACTTAACAAACCATGAACTGTTTAAAAATATGTTTCTGGAACGCAAACGGCTTACGCCAGCACAAAAATGAACTCGAGTACTTCTTGAAGAACCAATCAAGAAGTACGCAGAGACATTTTTGGATCTTTAATGGCTCAGAAAACTGTTTTTGGATGGATTCTGACAGGTTCCATTGATGTTTCAGTTAATAATTCTATTAACGTTTTTTTAACGAAAATAATGTCTCCTTCTCGTTACCTTTAAAACAAGAGTTTCCTACTGAAATTAATTTGGGAATATCAGGGTCGAGCGCTTTAAAACAATTTATCAGCATGCAAGATTCCCTTACACGTAAACCTGAAATAAAATCCATGTATGATGATGTCTTAAAAGATTATTTGAAATTAGAACATCTAAATCCAATTAAGACTACTGATCAGGTTGTTACAAAGTCTTGCTATTTACCACATCATTCAGTGATTAAAATGGAAAGGAAAACAACAAAATTAAGGGTCGTTTTCAATGCGTCTAATAAAACTTCCAATGGCAACAGTTTGAATGATTGTCTTTTTGTAGGGCCTACACTGCAAGTTGATTTGGTCAGCTTAATTCTGCGGAGGCGCCTGTACGTATTTGTATTTAACTGCGACATTTCAAAAATGGCAAATTCGTGTTCATTCATGTCATACCCCTTTTTCAAAGGACCCTTTACAGAACATCCAGTGACGATCAAGTAATTGATTATGAATTACAGACAGTCACCTTTGGGTTAAATTGTGCCCCCTATTTGGCAATTCGGACGTTATTACAGTTGGCTGATGATTGTAAAAAAGAATTTCCCTTGGCTTCAGACATTTTGAGAAAAGGTATGTACGTTGATGATGTACTGTCTGGTGCTCATGAATTTTCTAGTGCTTTGTTGGCCAAGGATCAGTTGACTGCTGCCTTGTTATCGGCAGAGTTCGAACTTAGGAAGTGGTCATCGAATGAAAAATCGCTTTTGAAAGGGTTGCCTTCAGATCATTTGGTTGACGCAAGGGTTCTAATATTTGAAGAATCTAGTTATTCAAAAACTTTAGGGATTTTGTAGAATGCCCAACTAGATTCATTTTTTTTTTTCAAAGTTTTTCCTATTAAAGTAAAATCGGGTTATACGAAAAGAGAAGTTTTATCGGCTATCGCAAAATTTTTTGATCCTGTTGGTTGTTTAAGCCCAGTAACTGTTACAGCAAAAATAATTATGCAACCCATATGGCTTGACAATATTGGCTTGGATAATTTGCTTACTTCTTCTACGGAAAAGGAGTGGTTAAAATTTGTTGAAGTATTTCATCAAGTGAATTTTATTCAAGTGCCAAAGTGGGTAAATTATTATTAGTTTTCGGCTACTGAACTTCATGTTTTTTCCGATGCCTCGGAAAAAGCATACGCGGGAGTAATATATATCCGAACTAAGACGCCAAGTGGAGAGATTCGTGTGCATTTGTTATCCTCTAAGACAAAAGTAGCACCCCTTAAATCCGTTTCTTTACCTCGCCTGGAATTATGCGGGGCGGTTTTGGCATCAGAATTGTTAAAGAATATCCTTAGGGAAATTGAAATTGCGATTGAGCGGGTTTATTGTTGGACAGATTCGATGATTGTGTTGGCGTGGCTACGAAAACCACCTTTTTCGTGGACAACTTTTGTTGCAAACAGAGTTTGTCGTATTCAGGAGAATAGAAGAAGGACTATCCTGCTGACTAGATAATAGGAGGTAGATCTCCTCACTTTATCAAAAAGTGATTTATGGTCGCACGGTCCAACATGGCTAATTCAGGACAAAACCCACTGGTATAAACACACTTTGGAAAATTTCGACACTGATGTAGAAAGTCGAAAGGTTAAAGTTCATGCTTAGTTTTTTTTTTTGAAATTTGAAGATATTTTAGAAAGATTTTCATCTTTGGACAGAGCCATGCGTGTTATCGCGTACTTATTTAGATTTTTGCACTCTACGCATTCTGCCCACAAAGGTCGTTATGATTATGCAACTAATGTCGTGTCTAGTGATGAACTCAAAATGGTAAAGATACGTCTGCCGATTATTGCTCAAAAGGTTTATTATGCTGTCTTTTGGACAAGACGCCCTTGCCGTCGAAAAGTTCTTTGATACCCTTAAATCCCTTTCTTGATGAACTGGGATTGATGAGATTAAATGGTCGACTGGTGAAATCGGCGGCGTGTGGCGGAATTCATACATTTGCTGTCAATTCATGGTGGAAACCAATTAATGTTGCGAATATACCGCTGTGAATATTGGGTACCTCCATTAAGAGTTTTGGTTCGTACTGTAATTCGGCGATGCAAGCGGTAGTTGCGGTAATTGATAGGCAAACGTTCTTGCAGTCAGATAGTGGCTGCTCTTCCTCCTGAACGCACTACGCTTGATAGGCCATTCACTACTACTGGGGTTGATTTCGCTGGCCCATTCGATGTAAAAAATCATAATGGTAAATCCTGCAAAATCACAAAGGTTATGTTTGCATTTTTGTATTTTTTCTACGAAAGCGATATATTTGGAAGCTGCGTCAGATTTATCATCTGACTAATTTTTAGCGGTTTTTAATCGATTTATATCGAGAAGAGGTTGCCCTCAAACCATATTTTCGGACAATGGTATGAATTTTGTTGGCGCTTCAAATGAAATTGCAAGGGACTTTCAAACTTTTCTAAAAGAATGTCAGGCAAGAATGTGTTCTAGTTTTGGACATTAAGGGTTGACATGGCGCTTTATACCAGCTGGGGCTCCTCATATGGAGGGTCTTTGGGAAGCTGGTGTCAAAAGCTTTAAACTTAATTTTAGAAAAGAGGTTTAATCTTGCCGTTACACATTTGAAGCGTTATCTACTTTTTTGGCTAAAATTGAAGCTTGCTTAAACTTTCATCCTTTATGTTCTATACCTGACAATCCTGGCGAACCGATTGCTCTGACACCGGGACATTTTTTGAATGGATCTGCTATATTGGCTCCGCCGGAACCGACGATATATGAAAGTCCGGTTAGTGTAGTTAATCGATATCGCAAAGTAAAGAACTTAATACATGAATTTTGTAATACAGGAATTTTAGAAGAATATCTCGTAGGTTTACACAAACGCTACAAATGGAAACATCCCCAAAGGGAAGTTACTGTTGATGATTTGGTTGTGGTCAAAAATGAACAATTGCCTGCAACATCGTGGAAGTTAGGAATAGTTGTAAAGATTTACACTGGTACTGACGGACACGTTCGCGTCGCTGATCTTCGTACTCAAAACGGGTTACTAAATCGTCCAATTACCAAACTTGTTGTTTTAAATGATCAATAATAATTTCACATCACTTTTATCAATCTTTCAATACTAGAGGGTGCTGTAGCTTAAGTGGTTAGCACGTTGATTACTAAGCAATGGTCACGAGTTCAAATCTCAGCCGTGGCAACATCAATTTTTCTAATATGTTTTAATTTTTCTTTATAATAATGCATATCACAGCGCCCTCCTTCGCCGGTATTACCACATAGCACTAAATCGCCGGCGAAGTAAAATAATTATAAATTGGCTATGCTAGCTTCGAACTAATTCGCCTAAATAACACCAGAGGCGCTGCAATACTGTTCTAAAAATAATCATAACGTGCAATTGCAGTGTTGCCAGAGTCGAAGCTTTACTGTCACTAACCATCTGTCTTATCTACTACTATCCCTTTCCAAAGGAAGTACTACAGTTAATGTAGGCATTTCTGCCTGAGTGGTACTTCTCTTTAAAAAAAAAAAAAAAAAAAAAACTATATTTTTATTAGAACCATAAAAGCCCAAACAAAAGCCAAACAAGCAATTGCCGATTTATTTGATGACGGTCTGTTGGATTATGAAGAGGCAATGGAAACCAGCGAGGCTATTGCTACTGCCATTTCTTTGAAGCCAAATCCTCCTGGCCCATCCAATAATCTCCTAGCACATCCAACAGAGATCATAGTGGAAACTCAGCCTGTTCCACCGCCAATAAATATTATTGTCGAAACGATTGAGGTGATGGCTCAAGATAACCCAACCAGCGGGAAAGTGGAAGCACTGAATTTAGCTTCGGTTGTTCGAGCGTATGACCTAGCATCTGGGTCGGCACCGGTCGCTCCTAATTCGGTAGGACGTTCTTAATGCCAAATTTGTGGAAGGAACCATCCAGTTCGCTTCTGCCACAAATTCGGGCCTTGAAACTGGAGAAGTTGCGTATGGTGGCCCAACACCGTCTTTGTGGTCGGTGTTTGTCGAGTGGTCATGTGGGGAAAGATTGCAGAAGTACAGCAACTTGCAAACATTGCAAAAAAGACCACAACACCTGGCTTCACGAGCACAAGAATGCCAGTAAAAAGACGTCAAAGACTCGCGTCCAATCCGGGTCGGCATAGTAGCATACCGCTTCGACAAGTTGTGTCGTTTTCGCCCACTCTTCGTCTGCGCGTATGTCTTGGTGGTAAAATAATTCCGATCAGACCGGTTCTGAATTCGTGTTCTTAGAATAGTTATATGTGCTCCCAATTCGCCAATAATTTAAAGATACCCTTCACACAAGTGGACTCCAACCGGTATTGTCGACTGCCATCCATGACTCGTCTCAGCGCTTGTTCATTACCGCTCGAGTTCATGAAATGCGTGGAATTAAAACTTCCTCTAAAATGGTCACAGATGCGTTACTGGAGTCTTTCCAGGGCCTACAGCTAGCAGATCCGAACTTCAACCATTCGGGAAATGTTGCGCTGGTTTTAGGTCCTGAAGTCGTGCCGCTAATAATGAAAGGTCGGCTACAAGCGAGCCCAGGGCTCCCACTTGTCCAATATACTATATTTGGATGGGTTATCTCGGGCCTATCACCATATTAAAGGTTGTTTCAACATCGCAACAGGAGCCCATCTGTTATGTCTTTGAGCTCTGTGTTAAGAGCGTTTATTTTAATGTGCAAATATAATAAAGTTATAATAAAATTTTATATACATATGTTTATATAGAACAGGGTGTTACATATAATAATAAATGTTATTTACATATTTATTTACATGAGTGTAAATCATTACATAACAACCTTCCTTTTATAAAGAATGTTTTACAAATAAAATTCATTATATTAATTCTTTTGATTTTACATAAAATTCATTATTTTAATTCTATTAATTTTACAAGTTTATGTTAGCTCGAGAATAAATAAAAATTTTACAGAATATTTATAACGTTTGATTTTCAATCAATCTTGAAGGTGGAACTATTCTCCTACCAGTTCTACTAACATAACAATTATTGTTATCATTTTGGTTGTCAACGTTTTCTGATATTGATCTATGTTGTTCATTTCTTCTATAAGTTGCTCCTTCATTATCCCTTACGAGAAAAGAATTTGGCTCTTCATAGTTCGGAAGTATTTCTCCTTGGAACCAAACTGAATTGTTATTCTTTTTAAACATTACCTCATCACCAGGTTGAACTGTTTTACGTTTTTTTGTATTTCTGTTATAGTGTTCAGCGGATTTTTTAATATGCTTCTGTAATTGTTGTTCATATTTTTCTTTATTAACCAATTGAGACTGAAAATTTGTTGATAATGATGGCAATTTTGTTCGTAAGTTTCTGGACATCAGCAATTCAGCGGGACTTGGCATATTATCCTTTGGAGTTGTCCTATAGTGTAGAAGAGCTATGTATGGATCTGTTTCACTTTCTTGACATTTACGCAACATTTTCTTTATCGTTTGTATTATTCTCTCGGCGAGTCCATTTTGTTATATTTTAAATAATACGCACGCTTTCATATAATACTTGAGACTGGCTTTTTATTTCAATTCAATACAATTTCTCTTAAAAAGTAACAAGTATGATTTTACTAGTATTGACAGCAGCGTTGCAATGTTTAATACAAATTAATATTAAAACGCTAATATATAACATTACTCAGTCGTAAAGTAGCTCTGGGTCGGGGAACACGTGCGTGCGTCATTGTCATTATCGCTTAAAGTCAATCAGGCCGTCCTTGTTGCTCGGCCTTCGAGTGGTTTGCGTCTCGTTCTCACACTGGCTGATTGGCGTCCTCGAATAGCTGTACTACGGTACTGTTATTGGTGGTTGTTTAATCAGCCACGTGTAATCGTTTGGTTATCGTTTATAACCTATAAATTTTAATTTAAATAAGTCGGACGTTGGTGGAGCACCATTTTAAAAAACTCAACTGTTAACTGGAGGAGCACCATTAAACTCAATTTTTAACTGGAGGAGTACCAATAAACTCAAGATTTTCACTGGAGGAGCACCATTAAACTCTCATTAATTTTACCTAGCTGAATTTGGAGTCTCACTTCCTATACGAAGGTATAGGTCGCTCTGCAGATTTTGGAGGAAGCTAAGGCAATCATACCCTGGCGCTTTGGTTTCGTACCTTTGCCATTTACCAATTTTTTTGGAGAGAAACCAAAAAAAAAAAAAAAATAACATTACTCCCCCTAAAATATTAAAAAATTATCAGAGAAGAATTCACATCAAATTTATATCAAATACAAAATTAATACGTTACAAACGAATTAGTTTCTTCTGAATATGTCTGGGAAATAACGAGATACTCCTTTTCGAGTCCTTGCACTTCTACGAAGTATTTTCTCAGTTGGGCTTTCAGTTGATGCATCTTCATGATCAGCATGATCTGATTGGCTCTGGGAAGATGTTTGTGAATTATCGTCTCGAGGCCGGACTTCCGGTATTGTTAATTTTGGCGAATTGTCATCTCGAGAGTAAGCCTCTGATGTTGTTGTATGTTGTTGCAATAATGTTGGTAAATACATGTAATAATTAGCAGCATTATTGGAATTATTTATTGGTTGATCTGTTGAAACTCTTGGCTTTATTTGATTGACATGACTACGGCAATTTCAGCAACGATAAAAAACATAATATTACCAGCCTTTTGCTTAATTATACCTGGAATCCACTTTCTCCCCCTTGCGTAATTACGAATATATACAGGTTGATCAAAGCTGTACTTTGAATCACGTAAAATATTTTGTTGTATTTTGGGAGGTTCTAATAATTGAGACCAAATAGTACGAATTGGTCTACCACGAATTAGTTCTGCAGGAGACTTTCCCTCAGCATTAGGTAAAACACGATATGTTGAAAATTTTCTGGAATGCATTTTTGACAGGCATCTCATCCTCAATATTTTTACGTACTGATGTTTTAAAGGTTCTTACAAAACGTTCTGCTAAACCGTTAGATGCTGGATGGAAAGGTGCTGTAGTGATATATTTGATACCGAAAGTTGTACAAAACTTTTTAAACAAATCTGAGGTGATCTGTGGTCCATTATCACTAACAAGTCTGTGGCATTAAGGAATAAGTGCTTAAGTCAACTTAAGCAAAATTTAAGTTAGTGGCACCTTTGGAATCACCGTACTCCAAAGTACCCATGGGCAAATTTTCAATTATTTTGCATAGTTGGGGGTAGTGCACTAATTCTGCAATCTTCACTCACACTGAGTGATATTGCAAAATTATTGCATTCATTTTTTTGATTTCTAATGGTGATTGCAAAATTTACAGCCTTAATCAACATTAGTGATAGTGAGTTAAAAAGTCTTTGCACTAAAATTTAATTATTTTGATTTCAAAAAATGCAATCAGCAATATATTGCAACTTTTTTTTCTTCACTCAAGTTGATTGCAAGAAGAAATTTTGCATTCAATTTGAGGGTCAATTTGATTTATTGTTATTTTTGTTCACTAATTCAAAAGTGAAGACTAATACTTCATTAAAAATATAATTCAATTTATTTTATATTTATTAATGATTATATAAAACAGTATATTAATTTATATATGTAACATAAATATACGAGTATGACCATCTACACCTTCAAATTTTAATTTAATTAGTTTTTAGCTTATCAAACTTTTTTTTTATTTCAATAAACAAAATGGATACATAAGAAAAGTAAAATTCAAAAAATTATTTGCAACAAACTTTTCAAAACTGTTACCACCAAATTTTTTATCTTCTGAGTGTCTACTATTCCACTAAAGCAAAATAAAGGCCTCACAGGTGCAAAAGAAGGCAAATGCGTGTTGAATTTTAAAAACATTTGCCTAATTACTGAATATTTGTTAAGACAACCCAATTCAGTCTCAAAATCCAGTAGAGAAGTATATAATTCTATTCATATGCTATCATTTTGTTCTACTGTTGAATTATCTAATATCAAAGATATGAGAAGACTCTTGATTTAAACAATCGTTTTATTTACTTCGTCAAATGCACTAAAATCTAGGAATCTAACTTACCTAGTAATGTTCGAACTGACTTTGAAAATTTTTATGTAACTGTTATATAGTATTAATAATTAATTTGTTACCATTATGTACCTTGTTTCAATACTGAATAAAAAATTCATTACGTTACATCACTTTTTTTATTTTGGTGTAAAATATTCAAAAAAAAAAACGAATTTATTTCAAAATTCTCATGACCAATAATTTTTGAAAGTTGATTGAGAGTATGAATAAATGCAGTTTTTTTTGGTTGCAAGTAAAAATTTTGCAATCAATTGATTTTTTTTTTGATTGCAAGTAAAAATTTTGCAATCAATTGAGTGAGTGAAGAATTCTTGCACTAAATCTGCGTTGAGTGGTAGTGCAAACATTTGCACTACCACTAAATTCTTTTGATTGCTAGTGCAGCTTTGCAGTTTATCACTAAGCTGCAAAAAAAAATAGTGCAATAATTTCTTTTGCAATATGATTTAGTGGTAGTGCAATGCTGATTTCAATCAAAATTTAGTGCACTACCCCCATCTATGTTATTTTGTACCATTTTTGAGGAAGTTATAGCGAAATTTAATTCTGCTTATCTTTTTTCAATGTCTAAACGCATTGGGAAAAAAGCTTAAGAAACTACAAGCTATTTTTCCAAATCAAAAAATCTTTTTTTCACAACTTATTAATTGCAACGCCTGCGTACTTTTCGTAGATCTAAAATAATTTCCAAAACATACGTCTGACTCCCATGTGTGAAGTTTAAAGATCAGATATTTAAAAAAAAAAATTAATTTTTAAGTTTAAAATTGCTCTCCTACAAAACTTAAAAATCAGACTTAAGCACTTTTTCCTTTTTGCAACAGAAGTGTGTCTGGAATACATTATCATTATCAATATTTTTACGTACTGATGTTTTAAAGGTTCTCACAAAACGTTCTGCTAAACCGTTAGATGCTGGATGGAAAGGTGCTGTAGTGATATATTTGATACTGAAAGTTGTACAAAACTTTTTAAACAAATCTGAGGTGATCTGTGGTCCATTATCACTAACAAGTCTGTGGCATTAAGGAATAAGTGCTTAAGTCGACTTAAGCAAAATTTAAGTTAGTGGCACCTTTGGAATCTCCGTACTCCAAAGTACCCATGGGCAAATTTTCAATTATTTTGTACCATTTTTGAGGAAGTTATAGCGAAATTTAATTCTGCTTATCTTTTTTCAATGTCTAAACGCATTGGGAAAAAAGCTTAAGAAACTACAAGCTATTTTTCCAAATCAAAAAATCTTTTTTTCACAACTTATTAATTGCAACGCCTGCGTACTTTTCGTAGATCTAAAATAATTTCCAAAACATACGTCTGACTCCCACGTGTGAAGTTTAAAGATCAGATATTTTTTAAAAAAATTAATTTTTAAGTTTAAAATTGCTCTCCTACAAAACTTAAAAATCAGACTTAAGCACTTTTTTCTTTTTGCAACAGAAGTGTGTCTGGAATACATTCAATAGCAAAAATTGCAGATAAGGCTGTGAAATTGTGAAAACGAGTCGACGCATATCAGCCACATTGTACCAAATATTGGCCCAGCAAAATTAATGTGAACACGTTCCCACGGCCTGGTTGCCTTTAGCCAACTTTAGTATTCCTTTGCTAGAGATTGATTTTATTTTTTGCAGATGTCGCACTTTGCAGATACTTCAATTATGTCGTTTTCTATATTGTTCCATCAAATATGTTGTCTTGCAAACTGCTTCATCTTTACGATTCCCCAATGACCCTCATGAAAGTTTTAATGTTTGTTGTTGTAAGGCCTTTAGTATAACAATACGAGAAAACTCAGTTTGTAACCAAATGAGGTCGTTTTGTATGGTTTCCGATTAAAAAAGGTTTTAAAGCTTATGATCGAGAACTTAAGTGCTCTGGCCAACCTTTTCAATAAAAAAACGAACTTGAGAAAGTATTTCATTATCTTTTGTATATTTATGGATTTGTTCAACATTTAAAGGAAAATTGTCAAAATTTATGTTAAAATAAGCTTCATGTTTATCGAAATTTTCATCACCTTCAATTGGTAAACGCGACAATGCGTCAGCATTGCCATGATCAGCGGTCTTACGATATTTACTTTCGTATTGGTATGCCTTTTGGAGCCTTTTTGCTATCATTGTTTGTAAATGTTTGTTAGGATTGAATATGCTTACCAATGGTTTGTGATCCGTCAGTAGGATAAATTTACGGCCATAAAGATATTGGTGGAAACGTTTTACTCCAAATATAATTTCAGGTCTTTCCTTCTCAATTTGACTATACTTTGACTGATGCTTGTCCAACGTTTTGGACGCGAAGGCAATAGGCTTTTCGGTACCATCGGGGGTAAATATGAGATATAACTGCACCCAATTTAAATGGTGAGGCACCTGTAGCGAGTACTAATGGTAGTTGATCTTGAAAATGTGCTAATTTTGTAGCATTTATAATATGTGATTTAAGTGCGTCAAATGCTTGTTGTTGTGGTCATTCCGATTTAAAAGGCACGTTCTTTCTGCGCAACATGTTGATCGGCGCGGCGAGGGTTGACAAATTAGGCACGAAACTGTGATAATAGTTCACTTAACACATAAAAGCTTCAATTTCTTTAATATTTGTAGGGGGTTTTAGATTTTTTACGGCATGAACACCTGATTCATCCGGCAGTATATCCTCATCACTGATCTGACAACCAAGATACGTTATTTTGTTTTGTAAAAATTTACACTTTTGTTGTTTACATTTAATACCATTATCTCTCAGAACTTGTAATACTTTTTCGAGACGTTCCATATGCTCTGATATCGTTGGCACTGATATGATAATATCGTCAAGATAATTACCACAACCTTCAATGCCTGTAAGAAGTTGTTCAATAAACTTTTGAAAAATGGCAGGAGCACTGGCGATACCATACGGTAATCTCTGGTATTGTAAAAGTCCAAGTGGGGTATTTATAACTATTGTAGTTTAAATACTTGCAAACAAACAAAAAAACTATACTTCATTGAAATATTAGTTTCCATTTTATAATTGTAAAATTATTTTTTTCAGTTTTGTTATATACTTTATTAAGGTAGTATCATTTTAATTTTGTTTTTACTTTTTATTAAATAAATATTTGTTTTAATACCTAAACCAATTTGTTATGGTTTAGGATTTGAATTTTGAACGGTTTGCTACCTATGGACCTGAACAGGGGAAAAAAGGTAAACAAATTGAATTTTTTAAAGTTTTTTGCGATTTTGACCTTGAAGATGAAGTTTTTTTGATTTTATATGTTAACAATTTTTGTTCTTTATGACAATAGTTACAACTTTGCCTCAGAGAGCATATCAAAATTTCAAACGGTTTGCAAAATATGAGCTTGAGTAAATGATCATTTTTTGCAAAAATGACATCGAGACCCCACATCTTTGAGGGCCCATAAAAAAAACCTGGAGGAATTTGGGCAAAACTGGGAGACAGGAGTCTTTTTTTTTTTTTGGTCTTTTATCACGTAGTGGTGTCCGTATATGGTTATTTTTTTCCGTGTTGCACTGTGTTATCAAACTGTGTTTCAGAATTTTCATTTGACCCAACAAATTCAGTCACTTTTAACAGTTGGTACAGTCGCCATGAGGATATATTTTTAGTGGACGGTAAAAATTTGAACGATGCAGCTCGAGTAAGACTTTTGATGATAAAGTTAAATTCTCTTGCTTATGCGAAATATGCTGCCTATATTCCTTATAAAAATGTAAGAGATATTTCGTTCACTAAAACAATCAATATACTTAAAAGCATGTTTGGTATACAAGAGTCATTGTTTAACCTGCGTTATAAATGCTTACAAACAGTCAAAACCCCTCAAGAGGATTTAGTATCCTATGCAGCACGCGTTAATGAATCATGTGAACGATTTAATCTATCGGAAATGAATGCAGATCAATTCAAATGCCTAGTTTTTGTATGCGGACTACAGTCTCATTCAGATATTGAGGTTCGTATGAAGGCCTTATCAATTCTTGAGGATGACTTAAGTCAGACAGTGAACAAATTAGTGGAAACGGCTCAAAGAATGATAAATCTAAAGCGTGACACTAATATGGTGGAAGAAAATACAACATTAGTTAATGCCATTAAATCGAAACCAAATTTTCAAAAATCCAAACAAGACGAAAACAAGAAAGAACTAAAAACTTACTCAACATATTGCACATTCATCAATCATAAATGCAAGCAATGTAATGTTGTTGGTCATAAGGAGGAATATTGCAAAAGCACAGGTAAAAAGAGTTCATCTCAAAACAAATTCTTTTATAAGAAGAAAAACAAGAATTATAAGAGCAGGACAGGCTCTCCACAATCAAGTGTTGTTCAAATCAACAAGATGACACATGCATCCAGGGGCAAATACGTCATGGTCAATATTAACCTGTTGTTTTCTAATCATGGTTTTGATGTTAAGTTTCAAGTAGATACAGCATCAGACATCTCAATGATTGGAAAATCTTTGTGGACAAAAATGGGTAGACCTGGAAAACATTTCCAAAAACGTTTTGTACCAAGTGCTTCAAATAACAAAATCAGACTTTTAGCAGATTTTGATTGTCAAGTAACACTAAAAGGACAAGTACAATTATGTAGCATTTCTGTTGTAGAAACTGATACTCTTTTAATATTTCGTACAGATTTGTGTGATATTTTTCGCTTATGGGACCAACCCTTAAGTAAAATTTGTTGTAAGCCGATGTGGGCCAGATGTTATTGTTCAGATACGAAAAAATTTTGCTGATATTTTTCAAGATGTACCAGCAAAATGTACAAAGGCAAAGGTTCAGCTACACCTAAAGAAAGACGTTTATCCGATTTTTAGAGCGAAACGACCAGTGGTATACGCAATGTTTCCTCTAATAGAAGATGAAATTACCCGTCTGCAGTCATTGGGAATAATTTCACCCGTTGATTTTTCAGATTGGGCAGCACCCATTGCAGCTGTAAAGAAACAAAACGGAAAAATTCGTATATGTGGAGATTATTCAACTGGACTAAATAATAGTTTAGAACCACATAAATATCCACTTCATCGACCAGAAGATTTATATCCAAAAGTTGCTAACAGCTACTTGTACACACACATCGATCTCTCGGATGCTTATCTCCAAACAGAAGTCACGCCGGATTCAGCTAAGCTGCTTACAATAAACACGCATAAAGGACTTTTTTTGTTGCAGGCGTTACTTTACAAACCATGAACTGTTTAAAAATATGTTTCTGGAACGCAAACGGCTTGCGCCAACAAAAAAATGAACTCGAGTACTTCCTTAAGAAGGAACAAATTGATGTCATGCTGGTTGCAGAGACTCACTTAACAACAAATAGCTTTTTTAAAATAAATGGCTATATCTTATATGACACCAAAGACCCCCGTGGCAGAGCATGTGGTGGTTCAGCAATACTAATAAAGGTTCGAATCAAACATTATTTACTGTGTGATTTTTGTGAAGATTACCTACAAGCAACAAACATCTGTATTGAAGAATTTCATCAAAACTTAGTTATTTCCTCGATTTATTCACCTCCTAGGTTTCAAATATCAGAGAGTCAATACAGCGATTTCTTCAAATCACTAGGTACGTTTTGGGAATCACGACTAATAACTCCAAAAGGTCGTGTTTTGTTTGACACAATTTCAAAAATGAATCTGAATGTGATATCGAGTGGACAACCCACCTATTGGCCTACTGATCGACAAAAAATACCGGATGTTATTGATTTTGGCGTGATTAAGGGTATTCCAAGAGAAACGATTAAAGCTGAAGCGTCACTTGAATTATCCTCAGATCATTCACCCACTATCGTCTATATATGGGACAAACAAAACATCATATCACCAATGACTACCACAAGCATTAATTGGTTGAAATATAGAAAGTATCTTAGTACTCATTGTTCGGAAAACATCCCGCTAAGAACACCTGAAGACGTAGAGCGGAGTCTTATTGATTTTGGCCAAAACCTCAAATCAGCTGCCCAACATTCAACAATAACCCGACAATTAGCTAGATACAATCAAATTTATTCTGCAGATATCGAACGGCTCTTTGCTGAAAAAAGAAAAATTCGTAGAGAATGGCAATCACAGAGATCTCCTCAACTCAAAAGCGCTCTTAAAGAATGCACGAACCGGCTAAGAGACATGCTGGAATCTCGAAGAGTAGCATCCCTGAAAAACTATTTGGAAGACCTAGACGCAACTCCTCAATCAGATTATTCGTTATGGCGTGCTTGTAGAAACCTTAAAAGGCCAGTCTTACGTAAGCCTCCCTTGCGAACTTCAGCTGGAGGCTGGGCAAGGAGTGATACCGAAAAAGGAAATTTATTTGCTGGACATTTGAAAAAGGTTTTTACCCCAAATATATCGACTGATATAGTTGAGTTGCCAGTTCTCGAGGCTAGTGCTGCAGTACCGATAAGATTTGAATCTGGTGATCTTGAAAAGGCAATAACGGATTTGAACACCAAAAAAGCCCCTGGCGTTGATAAAACCAGTAACAAGATGTTAATTGAGTTGCCCCGTGTAGCTCGCAGAATAGTTCTTTTTATTTTTAATGCCATTTTACGTTTTGAGTACTTTCCCACAGATTGGAAGGTGTCCTTGGTTACCATGATTCCTAAACCAGGAAAAGACCACACAAAAATTGAATCATACAGACCTATAAGCCTTTTGTCAAATATGTCAAAGCTGTTTGAGAGGATGTTAATAACTAAGCTTAACCCTATTCTAAGCGACAAAGGATGTATTCCAAACCATCAATTCGGCTTCAGGAAAAAACATAGTACGATTGAACAAACTCACAGGTTAGTCAATGTTGTTAAGAAGACATTTGAAGAGAGAAAATACTGCTCTGCGCTTTTTATCGACGTTTCTCAAGCATTCGATAAGGTATGCAATGAAGGCCTAATATATAAGCTAAAACTGAATTTGCCCGTAAACGTATATAAGCTGCTAGATAGTTATTTAACCGAACGAAAATTTATTGTGAAAGAAGGAGATTTTTTGAGCTCACCCCAGCCAATCGAAGCCGGAGTTCCCCAAGGTAGTATATTGGGGCCCTTTTTATACTTATTGTATACTTCAGACATGCCAACTAGTAACCGAGTTCACACATCGACATTTGCTGACGACACAGCTTTTTTGAGCATTCACGAAAGACCCGAAGTAGCATCACTATATTTACAAGACCACATATCCAATTTAGAAAACTGGTTGAAGAAATGGAGAATAAAAGTGAATGAACAAAAATGTACTCACATAACTTTTACACTGCGCAGAAAATCTTGCCCCCCTATTCGGATAAATAACCAAACGATACCTCAGCTTTCAGACGTCAAATATCTCGGCATACATCTTGACCGGCGCCTTACATGGAAACGGCACATAGAAACAAAGTTAACACAAATGAAGTTGAAAGCAGTCCAACTAAACTGGCTAATTGGCAGAAATTCTACTCTAGCTTTAGACTGCAAACTTTTATTATACAAATCAATTCTAAAACCAATATGGTGTTATGGCATTCAATTATGGGGCACTGCCTCAGCTACCAACGTAGAAAAAATTCAAAGGCACCAAAATAAGATTCTACGTATTATTACATCTGCTCCCTGGTATATAAAAAATTCGAACATCCATAAAGATCTAAATGTGCCATCAGTTAAAGCAGAAATAGCGAAACTTGCCATAAGGTATTTAAAGAAGCTTGAAACTCATCCGAATCCACTGGCCCGTAACATACTAACTGAACCTGGTTACATTCGACTAAGAAGGAGGTACACTGCTTCTGTCATCCGTACATCAGAGGGATAACCCACAAATTACAGTAACTGTGAAACATACATTTTTTTGTCCAGCACTGGTTGGACTTAACAAGTATATTTTTAGACTTAAGATATGAGTAATTATTGATAGTTCAATTATATTGAAGATGCAATAAATAAAAATTGCGAGAAAAAAAATATATGGTCGACAATTCATATTGTACACAGACCACAACCCTCTTTTAACAATTTTTGGAAAAAATCTGGTATTCCAGCCTATGCAGCAAATAGGTTACAGCGTTGGGCGTTAACACTTATGATGTATGATTTCAAAATCGAATACGTTAACACCAAGGACTTTGGTTGTGTAGATGTTTTGTCAAGACTCATCGATTCCAAGATAAAACCTGATGAAGATATCATTATTGCATGTACTAGGTTGGAAGAAGATTGCTCAGAAATGTTAACAGACCAACTAAATTCACTACCAATAAATTTTAATATGGTCTTGCATGCAACAAATAAATGTAATATGCTACAATCAGTTATAGCAGCACTTAACTGTGGATGGAAAAACAAATTATCGTCAAAACTTACTCCATATTATGCGAGAAGAGATCAACTGAGTGTAGTGTAGTGCAAGGATGTTTAATGTTTAACGATAGGATTGTTATACCAACCAAATTTAGAGACTGTATTTTAAGAGAACTTCATCGAGGACATCCAGGTAAGGAACGAATGAAATCCTTAGCAAGAAGTCATGTCTACTGGCCTGGTATCGACGATGATATCGTTACTTTTGTCCGTAATTGTCATCAATGTGCTGTAAATTGTTCCATACCGGTTAAACATACTCTACAATCATGGCCTTTAACAAATAAACCTATGGAACACATTCACATAGATATTGCTGGTCCCTGTAATGGTTTATATTATTTTGTTATTATTGATGCTTATTCAAAGTGGCCAGAAATTTTTGAAATTTCAAACATTTCTTCAACTACTATTATTTCAAAGCTAAGCGAAATGTTTTCTAGATATGGAAACCCTAATATAGTTGTTTCAGATAATGGCACTCAATTCACAAGTTCTCAGTTCAACAAGTTTATAGCGGATAGAGGAATCACACATCTCAAAACAGCACCCTATCATCCACAATCAAATGGACAAGCTGAACGTTTTGTTCAAACGTTGAAGCGTGTGCTTGAAAAACTAAAAAATGAGGGTACAAGTAAAGAAAACTTGGAAACTTTCCTTCAAACTTATAGATCAACACCGAAATCTGACATGAAGTCTCCAGCAGAACTATTTCTAAATCGTAAAATTAAAACAACTTTAGATTTATTCAAACCACAAGAGCAAGCACCCATTAAACGTAACATTCAATAAGATACGAATTTCAATAGAAAGCATGGAGCAAAAGCTAAAAGTTTTAAACCTAACGAAAAGGTGTATGCTCAAATTTTTAGAAATAACAAGTATATGTGGATAGCTGGTTCAATAGTGGAACGTGTAGGAACTGTTACTTATAACTTGTTAGTAAATGATAAAAACAAGCAAAAACTTATTCGTTCTCATGCAAATCAAATTAAAAGAAGATTTGAAACGGATGAACCTACAAATTCTATAAATTTATTATTGGAAATGTTTGATCTACAAAGAAACTCCGATATTGCTCCTATAGTCCAATCTGATCCAACCTTAGTAGAACCTGATCTACAAGATGAAACACGATCTGAAGCAGGAACAGATTCTGATGCAAATTTAAACCCAGAGTCGGATTCTTCGTTTCACTCCACATCAGAGGTTGTTGGATTGAAGATACTTTCATCTCCTTTGACTAGCATTATACAACCTTCCAGACTAAAAAGAAATCGCAAACCTCCTGAATGGATGAAAGACTATAATGCTAAATAAAACAAAGGGAAATATTGTAGTTTAAATACTTGCAAACAAACAAAAAAACTATACTTCATTGAAATATTAGTTTCCATTTTATAATTGTAAAATTATTTTTTCACTTTTGTTATATACTTTATTGAAGTAGTATCATTTTAATTTTGTTTTTACTTTTTATTAAATAAATATTTGTTTTAATACCTAAACCATAACAATAACAATTAATAACTTAGATTCATCGTCCAACTCGATTTGTAGGCATGCGTCCTTAAGGTCGATAGTTAAAAAATATTTCCCATTACGAATCTTGTGAAATAAATGCTCACGTGTTGGTAAAGGATATTGCTCTATATCGATTTGTGTCTTGACCGCCAACTTAAAATTACCACATACTCGTACTCCGTTGTCTGGTTTTTGTGCCAAGACAATAGACGAAGCCCATTCACTAAACTTTACAGGTTTCAAGACGCCTTGATTTATTTGGTTGAGCATCCGGTTTAAACGTATGTTTGTTTTGATATTTTTAATTGTACCGAGCGTTGTTTCAAAAATGTCTCTATATTTTAAAAGAATTTCATTTATTTTAGTTTCACACTCGCTTGAAATTCCATTTATTTGTTTAATTTCGAAGTCAAATTTAGTAAATAAATCATACCCGAAAAGATTATCGCCGATTTCATCCACAACAACCAGCACAACATTTTCTTCGCGGTCACCGTATTTCACTGATGTATGTAATTCTCTTAATATTTTCATTTTCCTTACACCGAATGCATATAGGAGTCTTTTGTTTTAATTGTGGTTTATTCAAAAGTTCATTCGTTTTAAAATTAATTAACGAAACAGTTGCTCCTGAAACCATTTGGAAATCTATCATTTTATCAAAGATTTTCAATTTAATAAAACTTTTTGTTTTGGTATTTGACACCGGTTACTTCATAAATTGTATCAATAACATCAACTTTATTTGTTTGTTGCGAATTTCTTTTATATTTATTTTTGTTGTTGCTGTAAGTGACATTGTTGGTTTTATTAGACATACACACAACCGCAATGTGCCCCCTTTTAGGGCATTTGTTACAAACTGCTTTATTAAACTTGCTGTTCTCTCTTTTATGGGAAACAAAACAATACACACACGATTTATACATTATTTTTCCTTTATCCGAATGTGTTAAGGTGTTATTTCCAATCGCATTTATTTCTACTGTTTTTTCACCAATACTCTTTTTAATAGCAGCTACTGTTTTTGTTGTTGCTTCAAAAGACTCAGCAATAAGAAAAACATCAGCTAACGATACATTCTGCTTTTGTAGGGTTGCTGCTCTGACTGCATCATGCGGCGTATGTACAATGATATGGTCACGTATCACATCGTCGACAAAGCTAGCAGAACATGTGTTTGAATTGCACATAAACTTACACTCCCTTGCCAAACCCCGAAGGTCTGTTACCCAATCTTTGTATGATTGATTTTGTTTCATATTATTCTAACTTTAAAATGGCTAACTTTGAAGTAAACCGTTAATTTTTCCGTTAGCGTCTAAAATTGTTGGGCGTCCAAATTTGGTGTACCGAAAAGGTTTTTTAACAATTCAAACACTTCTGTTCCTATCCAGGATAGAAAAAATGATTTTTTCTTCTCCGATGAGGAGACGGCGTACGCTGAAAAATGCTGGTTTAGTTGCTCTAAGTACGAGTCCCAAATTTGAAGCTCCTTCTTGAACGGTGGAAAAGCCGGAACCATTTGTTGGCTTGATGTATTACTTTAAGGAAGATTGCTCTCCATGAGCGTTTTCATAAATTTTTGCTGTTGCTCCAATAAGGATTTTGTGAATTCACGCTGTTGTTGCATTAACCGTTCCAATTCTTCCATAATGTAATATATATTTTTTTGTTTTATACACACAATTAAATGCTTAACTTCGAATACGCGTTTTGTTTTTTTTTTATTTATTTTTCTCGTCGCCAATTGTTATATGTATTTTAAATAATAAGCACGCTTTCATATAATACTTGAGACTGGCTTTTTATTTCAATTCAATAAAATTTCTCTTTAAAAGTTACAAGTATGATTTTACTAGTATTGACAGCAGTGTTGTCAATATTTAATACAAATTAATATTAAGACGCTAATATATAACACATTTGATCTAGGTAAATATGGACTTGAAGTCCTATGATCAATGCCCCATTCATTGCAAAATTGTTTAAAATCTTTTGAATTGTAAGGCGGTCCATTGTCAGATATAAAGACTTGAGGTATACCATGTCTAGCGGAAATAGATTTAAGCTTTGTAATGACATTAATACTAGAATATCCGTTGCTAAGCAAATCAATTTCAAAATATTTGGTGTAATAATCTACCACCACTAAATAGGGTTTTTTAAATGGGATTTTTGAATGCCCATGTTCCCCTCGAGTAGAGCACTCAAAATATTACGTCGTAAGCTTTTTGGAATTACGATTTGATTTCCTTTTAATATTACATCATCTAGAATTTTTAATTCGCCTTTTATTCTAAAATAAGGTGTAACTTCTCTATCAACAAGCTTTTGATGTTTTGGCCATCCATTTTTTATATATAGCTTTAGTTTTTGACATATTTCATCTTGTTCCGTTTGTTGTTTGATGTTTTCATTATTTGAGAATGGTACTTCCATATGTGATTTCAAAAAATTACAATGTAAAGAAACCTTATTTTCAAATTCAATTAATGTTTTCTCTTTTAAGGGACTTCTTTATAATGTATCAGCGATGTATAAATATTTTCCAGGTTTATATGTAACGTTTATGTTATAACATTGAAGACGTAACATAAAACGTTGTAGCCTAGCAGGTATTTTATACAAGGGTTTATTAAATAATGTTACCAATGGCTTATGGTCTTATACCTGAGTACCGTAGGTGTATTGGTATTGTCACTTTTCCATGTGTAAATTCTATACACGTCGTGCGAACCCTTTCAAACATAACATGTGTATTTTCCATGTGTACAATACATATGACATTTTTCATTTAGAACGTGATCTATTTTGATGTGACAAAGCATCTGAAATCCTGTAATGCCAACTTGATATTTTTTATTTTATGCTTTTTGTGGTACCAAAAGCGCTAAAAATGTCGTAAAACCACAAGGTTTGCATCTTTGCATCAGCTGTGGTTGCAAATAAAAAACTGTGTGGCGGCAAAATTATATGTTGTAGGTTATGTCACATGTAATTACACATGTACGTTTGAAAGCAAAAATATGTAAAACCGTATGTAAAAGAGTTATTTTGACAAACACATGAAATTACATATGGATTATCAAACTGACAGGTCATATGACAAATACACGTCGTGTAAAACCATTTTTAATAAACAAGGAAATGTATTACAAAAGTATATATATACCAAGTACATGCAAGTCTACAACAAGTACAACATTAGAACAACAACAGGCATTTTGTTTGTGTAAATATATTGCTAGGTGTCAAAAGCAACTCAGGGATGGAAACGTGGATACAGTCGCACTTTTTTGTAATAAAAAATATAAATTCTGCTAAATAAAAATAAAAAAATATAATACTATGATCTGTTTACGTTTAGATCAATCTGAATTAAAACAATAATTCATAAAAAGTTTGTTTGGTGCAACTTACCTCAGAAAAGCAAAATTTCGTTTACCATCCCTGATGAAACAGAAGATAGAGAAAAAAACATGTATTTGAAATTTTTTTTCGATTTTCTTTAAATTTCCTTTTTTTTAAATATAAATAAATGTAAACAAATTTTTTAATGTAAAGTATAAAGTTCATACTTATTTAAGTGGCACTCACTGTACGTGCAATTTTTGTTTCTGCAATTTCATTGAATTCTCTCTTCAAGTTGCTTTCGTCTCCATATATTGAAATTTTTATTTCTAACGAAAAAACAGTCGACAAAAGCGAACAACAATAAGAGAGAGTCGCAGCAGAGTTTTAAGTACATGCTGATTTGTACCCGCTGCTATTCGTCTTTCTTCGCTACCCAACAAACTCAAGAGTTGCGATACAAGAGTTTTAATGTATGGACGAGGCCTATTCAGCTAAAAAGAGTACATGGAATTTTTGACATTTGGCATTACGCCAAATTTTCAGGTCTGAATTTCAAGTAAAATTCATCATGTGGTTGTTTATATAAATAAAACGTATATACACCGGTTTGTAAAATTTTATTGTGTATTGTACACAATAACATTGTATAAACACAAAAATGAATACAATATTTTGTAAAAGTGTAAAACGCATAAAATGTAAAATATTTTGTTACCAAACAATTGCCCGAACATTAATTTTTGTTTCAGTTGATGGAAAAAAGTCTACACTCTTTGTTATAACACCCCTGTAATAGTAAAAAATTATGTGTACTTTTCTTATTAGCTGCGTACTGCCAAATGGAATGATGCTGGAAAGTTTTCATACCATTTAATTAGTCACGGAATTTTTGACATTTAATATTTATTACAACTTTATAATATTAATTTTTGTATAAATGCAATCTTTTTGTATACAATATATAATTAAATTTTATAAACATAAATGCTAAAATTTCAAACCTTTTTTAGGCG
This sequence comes from Phasia obesa, assembly GCA_949628195.1. Classification (NCBI taxonomy): domain Eukaryota; kingdom Metazoa; phylum Arthropoda; class Insecta; order Diptera; family Tachinidae; genus Phasia; species Phasia obesa. The sequence continues at coordinate 95,321,264 of OX451217.1, read as the reverse complement.
AGCTCTATACTGACCTTTAATAAAATTATTCTTTTAAAATTAAAGCTATAAAATTCTTAAAATTTAATAAAAAGTATAAAACATGCTTAGAAATAAGCATGAATCAATATTTCTCTTTATTATATTCATGCTTTATTCTTTAAAAATTAATGAAGTATTTTATGATACTCTCATACTCTATTTAAAGCCCAGTACGCAGCTTTACGGAATTTCGGGTTTGAGTTTTTAGCCTTTATTTCTACCAAACTAAAATTCATCATGTTGTCGTTCGTAGAAATATATGTCGTGTTTTTAAAATTTATATATTTATATATATTTATATTTATACAACTCTGCAAAAAGTATGTAAAAAAAGTATGTTTTCTTCACGTCGATCTTTTTTAACATACTTTTTGCAGAGATGTATAAATAAGTAGTTTCGTACTAAGAAAAAAAGTATGTTATTAAATAGTACTTTAGTACTTCCGTGTGGAGTTGTCGGTCTCCCATCGGACGCGTCCCCAGGTGGCGGATAGCGGACGAGCTCAATGTTCATATTTCCCGTGATTCACCACCATACTGGTCACGGGGAGTATAGCATAGCTCGGGCAGGGCCCGGTCTCTGTGGATTCTGCTATGCAGTTGCGCAGAGGCTGGACTCTGCTAGGTTGTGTGAACCAGCCTTTGTTTCTGAAACCTCTCGAGCATGGCAGCCATTCACCCAAAAAATTACCATGCCCGAGAGATGTCAGAATTGCTAGCCATCCCTCTGGATACATTGAACAAATGGTTCAGGGGAGTGGCTTGTAAAATTTTAAACAAGATAGCCGATTCAGTCTAACCCGCGGACCAAAATTGACCCACTTTTAAGATTAAGGTGAAGGTAGCAGTGCTGAGAATCTGAATGGCTAGTCAGTGGTAAAAGAAGACTAGTCTTTAACAGCTCCCCCCCCCGACGCCAAGGCACGGGTCGGGTGTGAAGAATAGTTGCTTAATCCATGTACGCCGTCCCTGCATGGATTGTCGAACCCCTTAGGTGCATACTTGTGGGAACAAAAATGAACAAAAATAAAAAAAGAACAATTAACAAAAAACAAAATAAAATAAAAAACACAACAAAACAAAATGTCGCAGGAGGTGGGCAGGGCAACACTCGTCTGCGGAATGCATTGTTGCCCCAGCAGTACAAGCTAATGCGGCTGCTGAGGTCAATCCAAATGAGGTAGACACACCATCTACGTCAGCTGCGTCCAAAAGACAACGATCGGGGGAGGAGCCGATGCATCAGCAAAATTCTCAACCGGACACAAAACGTCCAAAAATGCTTGCTCAGCCATCAACCAGAGACATAAATAGACCTTACAATGAGGTTGCCAAAGATCCACTGATAAGAGCTATCATTGACAGAAGCACTAGTGACGGGGCTATCTCCCGTGAGAAATGGGAGATGATCCGTCTCAAGTTGCTGGAAGATTTCTTGAGCAATGAATCCATTCCAGCACCCCAAAATGTAGATGCTGGCTGGTTTCAATGCCACATAAAGCTGCTTTCATGTACAAGTGAAAGTTCAGCAAATCAGCTAAAGCTAGCAGTGAGGTACCTAGGGGAAGGTGGCCCGGCGCTAGATTGGATGTGGTCCCGGTCTGTGATATACCACGCAGGCCGAGATCCATTGCGATCATTCCAATGGAACCTCATTTTAAACAATAATCTTGTAGCTGCAAATAGGGGCTCTGAGCCCACTTTTGTTGTATCAAATAGACAAGAGGTGTTAGATATTACGCTTGTTAGTATGCAATATGCTTTTCTGATAGAGAACTGGAGAGTCTCCAATGACTGCTCCTTCTCCGACCATCGTTATCTTATCTTTTCAATTGCTAAAAAGAGAGATAATACTACAATATATATAAATAGGCGACGTACGGATTGAGAAAAGCAGAAAATGCTCCTCACAATCGTACTTGCTAATCCCATGAATATTAGGGACAATACAGACATCGATGAGGCGGTGAATAGACTCACCAATGCTTTTAAAGAGGCAACGGGGAGGTCCTGTAAACCGTCGATTCATCGTTCAACTCGTAGACCACCATGGTGGTCTTCTGAAATAGCCAAATTTCGCAAGACGTCGGCAATTATTCAATGAAGCAAAGAGGACAGGTAACTGGTCACTCTACAAATCATCTGTTAACAAATTTAAGAATCGGGTTAGGAACGCAAATCTTGGAAAGACTTCTGCGGCAGCATTGAGAATTTTTCCGAGACTAGCAGACTGCGTAAAGTACTTGCCAAACAACCGCCAATTCATGGGTATATTCAGAAATTAGACGGAACTTGGACAACTAGTGCACATGAGTCACTGGAAGTCCTGTTGGACACTCATTTTCCAGGGTGTCGATCACCTATGGATTCGCGACAGAATCCTACTCAGATCTGCAGTATAACGACCTCCGCAAACATCGATGTGGATAAGCTACACTGGGCGATCAAAAGCTTCCGTCCTTATAAATCTCCAGGACCGGATGGTATCATTCCCGACGATCTACAAAACAATTTAGATCTGGTAACTCCCTGGCTACTAGATATATATCAAGCCTGCCTCCCATGGTCATATATTTCATATCAATGGACCAAGTGCAATGTGATATTTATCCCCAAAGGGGGGAAATCATCTCATGCGAAAGCAAAAGACTTTAGACCCATCAGTCTGACATCTTTCTTGCTCAAAACGCTAGAGAGACTTATTGACATTCACATTAGGATGACTATCGATAAGAATCTTATTTCGCTATCTCAACATGCATACACAAAAGGCAAATTTGTTGAGACTGCGCTTCATTCGCTTGTGGGACATATAGAGAAGTCACTAGAGCATAAAAACTATACTATGGTGGCCTTCATGGATATTGAAGGTGCCTTTAATAATATTGATTCGATGGATGAATAACTCAATCGCTTAGATAATTGGGGATTCATCAATCAATCATTAGATTTGTAGAAAACTTGCTGAGCGTCAGGACAACAACATCTACTTTTGGCGCGGCGAGTATTTCGAAAAGTGTGGTTAGGGGCACACCACAAGGTGGTATTTTGTCCCTTCTGCTATGGAATGTAGCAATAAATAGGCTACTCAGGGATCTAGACTCCTTGAACTTCAAGACTGTCGCCTACGAGACGATGTGGCGGTGGCAGTGTCTGGTAACCATTTAGACATTATCACACAAAGATTAGAGACGGCACTTAGAATTATCTGCTCCTGGGGAGTACAGAGCGGGCTGAGTCTTAATCCAACCAAAACCGAACTTGTATTATTCTCTAGAAAATACAAGATTCCATCTTTCAGGTTACTGACTTTAAACGGGATACCTCTTACTCTGTCTGAGAGCGCTAAATATTTAGGCATAATCTTTGATAGTAAATTATCATGGAATATGAACATCCAGGCGAGAGCCTCTAAGGCCATTACGGCAATATACGTATGTAGGAAAGCCATTGGCAAAACTTGGGGTATGAATCCAAGGATTGTAAAATGGGTACTTGAAGCGGCAATCAAACCGATATTACTCTACGGAGTTATTGTTTGGTGGAAAGCACTAGACATTAGAACTAACATATCTATCATAGAAGGTGTGTTACGAAATATGGCTATCCTCATTACAGGGGCAATTAGGTCAACACCGACTAAGGCACTCTTTGCCATACTCAATTTGCTACCAGTAGATCAACTGGTCAGGGGGCTTGCTATGAAAACAGCTGTTAGACTGAATGTCACAAATGCATGGAACCATAGGCCATATGGTCATGCCAGTATTCTGGGGATCATGAACGTCATTCCCGGTCTTATTGACTACTGTACCCCAATACCTTTCTTCACAAGAAGCTTTGTCTTTGATTTGACGGAGGGTCCTTCATCTCCACCTGGAGCAGTCTGTATGTACACGGATGACTCTAAAAGGGGTGATAGGGTTGGGGGTGGACATTATAACGTCTTACAAGCAGAAATATCTGCTATCAAAAGAGCGGCAAACTGGTTAAGGTACCACAGAATATTCAACAGGGATATCTGGTTTTGTACCGACAGTAAAGCTGCAATTATATCCTTAGCAGGTGTGTTTACGACATCAAACTTAGTCCTGGAATGCCGGATATCCTTAAATTTGATGGCGGAAAATTCAACAGTCACCCTTAAATGGGTGCGGGGACATGGGACTATTGTAGGCAACTGTGTTGCTGACGAACTGGCAAAGAAGGGAACTTTGCTCAACGATAGCGCCATTGACGTCTATTGTGGCATTCTCCTCTCTGCTTGCGGGCATCGAATAAATCGAGCCTTATACGATCTGGCCCAGGTAAGATGGTCCAATGAATCGACTTGTCAAACGGCGAGGACGATCTGGCCTATACTGGATCAGAAAAAAACGGCTTTGCTATTTCGGCTGCCAAAAATGCAGCTACGCGATTTAATATCAACGATCACTGGGCATTGCCTATTCGGAACTCATGCAAGAAGAATGGGTCTCCACTACAACGATTTCTGCAGAAGTTGTCAGGATGAGGAAGAGGAGGAAACTGTCGAACACCTCCTTTTCCACTGCCCTGCGTTAGAATACAAACGCCTCCAGTACCTTGGACAAAGTTGCTTTGCAAGCCTCTCCTGTGTCTCCATATTGGAACCGAGCAGGATTAACTCCTTGATGAGGAGCAGCGGTTTTCTAACCAACCTCCACTTGACGAGGCATAGACAATCTCGTTAACAACCTGGCTTCACCAACCTGGCTTCACCAACCTGCCCTCCGTTGGCTACCTCCCCACATTTCTGACTCTTCTCTTTCTACCTTTAAACTGTTTGTCTGTCTCTCTGTCTGTGACTTTATCCTATGTCTTCTTTCAACGCTTTTTCTCTTTTCTCTCTCTCTCTCTTATCTATCTCTCCCTTTTTCCTCTCCTCTTTTGCAGGTTACACAAAGGGACCAATACTTGGACCCAAGTGAGCTATATTGGAGCTGCCTGCTTAACCTAATCTAACCTACTTTAGTACTTTCTCATACATTCCTTCTACCATTAAATGCAGTTTATATGGTTGCCAGATTAAAATTGCCATAAATTGTTAAATCAGATATAATTTTTTTAAACATTTGTAAATTGTTTTATTTAGAAATTAGTCAATTAAATTTACATTAAAATGATATTCTAATAAAATTGTAAAAAACTAGTTTATTAAGAAAGTAGTAATATTCAATGATTTTTTATAAATTAATAGATAACAAAGAAGATAGTTTCAACATCCCATATACAAATTTTCAACGCGGTTAAAAACAGTGATTGATGTGGTTTAATATATGTATTTTTTAATTTTGAAAACTAATCGCTTTCCGCAAATAATATCTGTGAAAACCTTATTAGAATCTGGATTACTTATTCAAATTTGTATAATGGAAAATGATATTGATGCGTTTTCTTTACAGAAGTCTATTACATTTTACTTTTCGACTGCATTTCAGTTTGCCATAAGAAGTGTGTGTAAAAAACAGCCTGAAATTTAGGTTTGAAAATTTTCAGGCGACTTTTAGTTTGGTAGCACGCAGCTAATAGGAAAACTAAACAGAATTTTTGACAGGGATGTTAAAACAAAAAGTAAACTTTTTCCATCAACTGAAACAAAAATTAATGTTCAGGCAATTGTTTGGTAACGGAATTTATGACATTTCATGTTCTTACACTTTTAAAATATTATATTTTTAATTTCTGTGTTGATATAATGTTATTGTTATTGTTATGTTATTTTTTTAATTTCTATGTTGATATAATGTTATTGTGGATAATATACAATAACATTTTAAAAACACGACATTTATTTCTACGACAACATGATGAATTTTAGTTTTGTAGAAATAAAGGCAAAAAAATCAAACCCGAAATTCCGTAAAGCTGCGTACTGGGCTTTAAATAGAATATGAGAGTATCATCAAATACTTCATTAATTTTGAAGGAATAAAGCATGAATATAGTAAAGAGAAATATTGATTCCAAAAAAAGTTATTTAAAAGCATGTTTTATACTTTTTATTAAATTTTAAGAATTTTATAGCTTTTATTTAAAAAAAATAATTTTATTAAAGGTCAGTACACAGCTCGCCTAAAAAAAGATTTGAAATTTTACCATTTAGTCTAGTGTAGAATTAAAAATCATGTAGTTATGTTTATAAAATTTAATTATATATTGTATACAATAATTCTTGCAAAAAAAAATCGACATCAAAACAGATAGTTGGGTACCAGTTCTAAATTAAAAATGTAAGAAGTAATCTGTAAGAACTATATATAAAACAAATAAAATATAAACAAAATGCGCCAAACTTAGCAGGAAAAGAAGTAATGACTATGTGAAAGCATCTCCTTATAACTGTTCAAAAGTTAAGCTATTTTCACCAACATCCGTCATTTATGGGGACACTATTTAATTTTTATAGCTGTAATAGCGAATATTGTAGTACACATTACGTGTAAATTTCGGTTGTCTATCTAAAACGGCTCAAATGATAAGGCATACATCAAATTTCATTAACTATATGGACACCCTTTCATTTCCAATTTTATAATTCTTATAGCGGACATAATAATACACGCTCTGTGTAAATATCAAGTCTTTATCTATAACGATTTCAAAGATAGGGTAACATAAATCAAATAACATCACCTATTGGGCCACCCTTTAATTTACAATTTTAAATTAAAGACCTATTGTTATAAAGAACTTGGCCACAAAGATTTTTTGTAAATTTCAATTGTATGCCTGTAACGGTTCAAAGGTTTAGTCATATACAGCAAATTACAGAACTATTGGGACACCCTTTAATTCATAATTCTAAATATTTATACTAGCTATTATACCAGACAAAGAAGTGAAAATTCTGTCTAATTTTCAAGTGTTTGTCTATAAAGGTTCAAAAGATAGGGCTATATGGGTCAAATTACATCAATTATGGGTACACCCTTTAATTTCTAAATTCAAATTATATAGCTGTTATAGCGGACTTAGTAATACAGGTTCCTTGTAAATTTTAGCTGTCTGTCTATAACGTATTTAGATAAGTTATGAAAAGTTATGATATGTATATCTGATTCGTGTAAAGTATCGTCTGATGAATAAAGTTTATGTATTATTTTTTCATAAAAAAGATTAAACAAGTATCATCCAGATAAAAGTATATGAATTTGTTCTACCTTTTGTTGTGGTATTGAGAAAATCTATTTATATTTACTTTTTACAAGCTACTCCCGGTGCGCTTCGCTACACCCATCCTCGAGAAGTACAAAAAGAATTGGAAGTAAAAGTATGGCCAAGATTTAACTCGATAAACACGTAGAAGCCTATATAAATAATAGAGAGGCTCACTATTGCAGTTCTCTAAATAATTACTTTATATGGGAGCTCGTCCTAAAGGGCGTTTAACAGTATAATACAAATATTAATACTTCTGAGGAAAATGAAACCTGACATGATGAGTTGTTATTGTTTTTTAAAAAATTTCATACAAAGATTAGATCAGGGTTGCATTTTATTCAAAAGTATTAATACTTGTATTATAGTGTGAAACGCCCTTAATCATCAAGCTTTAATCGAAAACACAAGTTATTTTCAGAATAAAAATTTTAGCACTACCATAGTTTCACGACAGTTTTTTGCTCGACTATGCTCAATAGTATGCGGCTTAGTAGTATATAATTTCAGAACCTTGGAAATATAAAAAATTTTCACTTTGTGCCCACTGTTCCAAACCAATCTGTTTTTGCTTCACCAATACATAGTTTGAAATATTGCATATTCATTTTTGTAGTAAAATTACGTAATTTATAAGAGAAATATAGAGAAAAAATTGAGCATAGTCATATAAAGGAGTCGAAAAGTAGCTTTGGATTGAGGAACACGTGCGCGCGTCATTGTCATTATCGCTTAAGCTCAATCAAGTCGTCCTTGTTGTTCGGTCTTCAAGTGGTTTGCGTCTCCCTCTCGCACTGGCTGATTGGATTCCTCGAATGGCTGTGCTGCGGTACAGTAATTGGTGGTTGCATTAATCAGCAAAGTGCAATCGTTTTGGTTATAGTGTATAACCTTAATTATTTGCAAAAGAACTACAAGAAAAAATTAACAAATAAATAAAATGCAACACAATGACAAAGAGGAATCTACAACAAGAACATTAAATAATTTTCCTGAAAAAATAAGAACAACATTGTTTAAAATACAACCGTCGTTTATAGACTTGACCAAAGGCCTTTAACCATTTGGAACCAACAATGTTGCTCTGTATGAGCAACAACCAAGAAGAAGAAAAAAGGAATATAATAAATTACATATTTTTAAAGACTCTTCTTTTGCAGTAACATTTTATAATTTTAACATTTTTTGTGTTTTTTTCCGCTTCTTTTAAACTGTCAGCAGGTTAAGTGTCTAGAAAGTACATCTACTCATACCAAAGATAGAAAAGGTCTTAACACGTCCATTTCTGACACTACTTTCATTTTAAACCCTTTCGATTCAACAATGTTACCCTAGGCTCTTCAGATTGCTTTTATTTGTAGTATATATATTATATGGTATATATACTAATCTGAAGTTTATGTTGTAAAATTTCATGAATTTACACATTATATTTCTCTAGGAAAACGATTAAAATTTTTCACTATGTATGGGAGGTACCACACCAGTGTTATAATCTCAGCGCCTAAGAGAGTTATTTGCAAAAAATTTCAAGATTCTATCCACTACAGTTCCGAAGTAAGACGATGATTAATAATTACCTTGTATGGAAGACGATGATTAATAATTACCTTGTATGGAAAGTGCCACACCCACTTGAAATATCCAAAAATAAATACTCAATTATATATGTATCTAACAACAGAAATATCGGTCCGCTCGTATAGGCGGCTTTGCGAGAAACAAACACATTTTGTACTTTATATATATGCTCATTAGAATGGATAAATTTCTTTCTTGACCAAGTGATTGTCAACATCGTAATCTGCGAAGAATTTTATGAAGATTTACCCAAGAATCCATAGGTCTAAAATCATAATCAAGCTTCCCGTTTTTAACGACAAACTTTGCTTTTTTATCATACAAAACTAATTTGTATATTGTAGTATGATGAAAAAACCAAAAAATTCTGGTTAAAGCCCAGTACGCAACTATACGGAATTTCAGTTTTTATTTTTTTGCCTTTATTTCTACAAAACTAAAATTCATCATGTGGTCGTTTGTTGAAATAAAAATCATGTAGTCGTGTTTTTTAAATTTTATTGTATGTTGTACACAATATTATTATATCAACACAAAAATGAAAAAAAAAAAATATTTTGAAAGTGTAAGAAACATGAAATTGTTTAAATTCCGTTATCAAACAATTGCCTGAACATTAATTTTTGTTTCAGTTGGACCATATTTACACCTTGCAACAAACGCCGAGTTTTTTTTTCTTATTCTTTTTAAAAGTTGCTTCGAAACCCTGTTTTCTTTTACATTTGAAATTTTTAAAAATATTTATTTTTGAAAGTTTGTTTTTTTATACTTTTCTGTTTTATTAATAAATAAACAAAAAACTGTATTATATATATATATATATATATATATATATATATATATATATATATATATATATATATATATATATATATATATATATATATATATATATATATATATATATATATA
>OX451217.1:95262789-95311371 GCA_949628195.1 Phasia obesa | reverse complement strand
TACAAATTTGTCCCTTAGAACAAATAACAAAACCAAAAATTAAAGATTGTTTCGATAATGACTCGATTTTACATATATAACCTTATTAATTATTAACACTTAAAATTGACATATATTATATTTAACAAATTCTACTGTAACAACAAGAAACGAAAATAAATTTAATAATAATGGGGTGTTCCCTTAATGTCTCAAAGTTGCAGAATTTGACTTTCTCTTCTAAACCTTGTAGGCAGATACTTGCTATTTACACAGGGTATTTAGAACTATGCTCTAGTAGAAAAAATAATTAAAAATTAGAAGGTACCTCATAAGACGTGGAAAAATTATAGACTTGAATTTTTAAAGTTGAACTGAATATAGTTCGAAATCATACGTGTGTGAGCCTCGCACTTGGCTGATTTATTTTTATTAATTTCATTTTAATTGGATAATACTTTTAATTACCTTTCCAATGGCACGCATATTACGTCATTCCGCCCTAAAAAAGTCGAGAAACACCATACTCTACATACAAATTTAAAGGGATCCGAAACTAAGAGTACCGCCCAATTTGTTCTCTTGACATTTTTGTTTAAAATTAAATTTTTATATACATATCTTAAATTAATATTTTTAAAAAATTTTTATATAAAACAAAAATACAATTTGTCGTTTTTTCTTTAGTCCAGAAGTAGACAATACTTTAAAAAAATAAAATGAAAATAAAACAAAACGAAAAAATGCCTCGTCAGGCTTTGTCATGCAACTTTTTCAACCCCGCTTGCCTCCCAACCCCTCTTACAGCCCATTCAGGCTGCCACGAAATTAAGTTCGAAATTAATTTCGAGCTGAAATTACGAACGAAATCTAAAGTGTTCATACTGGGCTTTTTGACATTTGAGTTAATTTCGCAAACAGCTGATCACGCTTAGTTGCATTTGTATAATTTAATTCTTTTGCAAAAAGCTTTCGCACAACACTTTCGCATTGATTTAAAATATACACGAATATTAAAAACAACACTACAACAAAATTAATGTACAATTATGTACATTGCCATTATTTCATTTGCCTTTTAAATTTTTTTCAAACAAAACGGACTTTCTAGGTTGTAAATCTGGTCATGGTTGCAAAAAAAGTAGCTTTTTCTACAAAACCAGCGTTGTCTATCGTAATTTCAAGTTAATTTCGACGAAATTAAGTAGAATGAGTTAATTTGGGCAATGGTAAAATGTATGCGAAATTACGTAATTTCAAGTTGATTTCGGCCGAAATTATGAAATGACTTAATTTCGTGGCAGCCTGAACGGGCTAATAGAAAGGATGGCCAGAAGAACAAAAATTCCCGTACGTAAACATCATGGCGTATGTGATCCAACTATAGTTATAGAAACTAAAGAAAAGAAGTAAGTATGTAATAGCCCGTTCAGGCTGCCACGAAATTAAGTAATATCGAGCTGAAATTACGAACGAAATCTAATAGTGCATTTACATTGGAACGAAATCTATTTCATTTGAAATTTTTTAGCCCATTCAGGCTGCCACGAAATTAAGTAATTTCGAGCTGAAATTACGAACAAAATCTAAAGTGTTCATACTGGGCTTTTTGACATTTGAGTTAATTTCGCAAACAGCTAATCACGCTTAGTTGCATTTGTATAATTTAATTATTTTGCAAAAAGCTTTCGCACAACACTTTCGCATTGATTTAAAATATACACGAATATTAAAAACAACACTACAACAAAATTAATGTACAATTATGTATATATTTCCATTATTTCATTTGGCTTTTAAATTTTTTTCAAACAAAACGGACTTTCAAGGTTGTAAATCTGGTCATGGTTACAAAAAAAGTAGCTTTTTATACAAAACCAGCGTTGTCTATCGTAATTTCAAGTTAATTTCAACGAAATTAAGTAGAATGAGTTAATTTGGGCAATGGTAAAATGTATGCGAAATTACGTAATTTCAAGTTGATTTCGGCCGAAATCACGAAATGACTTAATTTCGTGGCAGCCTGAACGGGCTATAAGTGTTCATACTGGGCTTTTTGACATTTGAGTTAAATTCGCAAACAGCTGATCACGTTTAGTTATATTTGTTTAATTCTTTTGCAAAAATATTTTGTACAACACTTTCGTATTGATTTAAAATATACACGAATGTTAAAAACAAAACTACAACAAAATTAATGTACAATTATGTATATATTAACATTATTTCATTTGGCTTTTAATTTTTTTTTCTAACAAAACGGACTTTCAAGGTTGTAAATATGGTCATGGTTGCAAAAAAAGTAGCTTTTTCTACAAAGCGTTGTCTATGGTAATTTCAAGATAATTTGGACGAAATTAAGTAGAATGAGTTAATTTGGGCATGACTTATTTCGTGGCAGCCTGAACGGGCTATAATGCATGTATGTATGTACATACATTTGTGATATAATCTAACTTTCGATTTACAAAGGCTTAAAAATGTTGTCAACAGTCCACCCCGAAACGATGACCAAAAAAACTCCTCAAGTTTGTACAATGTAAAAAATTAACTGATCAGACCGAAAGAGGTCAGAAAATCAGACGCATCCATAGCGGTGTAGAGGATAAACCCAAAAATCATTTAGGTACACCGAACAAAAGAGTTAATCGAATCACTAGTGAAAGCCTTAAGGAGGCTCACTATGAAGCCAAATATTGTGTTGAAGTCATACAAGATCCTATCACAGGAGACATTGCTATAAAAAATAAGTCACCAAGTGAAATAGATGAGTTGCTGTAACAAATGATAAAGGAAATGGTAAAATTAAAAAAAAGAAGATATTTGATAAGGATTCCAAACCTATAGAACCAAAGTTAGCTAAATAATTGATAAAACAGGGCATTCAAGAAGATAAAATGAAAAACTTAAGGGGAAGGAAAAGGAAATTTTGGAAAATCGCAGGGATTTTTCAATTTGGTGAAATAGTTCATGCTCCTGCCAATATTTTCGCTCTACCCAGAAAAGCCCAAAAAAATGAGACAATACCCAGAGTAAGTGATTCTTGTAAAATATTAATACATATTTTCTATTTAAATATGTTATTTTAACAGCCTGGCAAGAACAATCTATTACTAAAGGATATTATAAATTTCCGAAAGAGTGACAAATCTACAGTTAGTAATGGCAAAACTAGCTCTCAAACACCATTAGATCTTCGAAATATGGTTATGCTATTGACAAAAATCAATAAAATATACATTTATATGGGTAAAGTGAATATTGATGGGGGTATACCCCAAAAACGGCTAATTTTTCGAAAGTGACAATCACACAGTTGATTTGTAGGGCATTTATTTATTAAAAGGCATTTTGGTTTTTTTGGCACCTCTGCATTTATCGGTTTTAGGAATGAAAATATATGCACATATATACATTTATATGGGTAAAGTAAATATTGATGGGAGTATACCCCAAAAACGGCAAATTTATCGAAAGTGACAACCACACAGTTCGATTTGTAGGACATTTATTTATTAAAATCCGTTTTTTCTTTTTTGGCACCATTTCATTTTTTATTGTTTTTTTTTTAATTTTAAAATTTTTTATTTAATTTATCACTATAAAATTAATAGTGTATGTTGGGAACAATTTTGATGTGAAATTACATACTTTTTTATTGTTAAGTATGCTAGATACTGAATTGAAATATTTTGTTGTGTTTTGTAAGTTATTAACCGACTTCAAAAAAGAAGGGGGTTATCAATTCGTCTGAATGTTGCTTTTTTATGTTTGTTCCCGCAGAACTCAGCCATTTCTTCCGATTTTAAAAACTTTTTCCTTATTATAACGGTTATACTTACAGATTGGTCCCGTTTTAAAAACAGTTCATTATTTTAAAAATTAAAGGGTGTCCCCATACAGCATACATGTTTTTTTCGTGTATTAAGCACCCTAAAAATTTAAAATTTTAAAAAATTGCGCGTCACTACAGCTCCCACTAATAAAGAGTAATAAAAAAATAAACTTAAAATTTAGAGGGTGTCACCATAGGTGACGTAATTTGTCCTTTATGCGCCTATCTTTTGAACCGTTAAGGACAAAACCTTGAAAGTTTGACAGAATGTCGATTACTATGACCTTTATAATAAAGAGGATAAATATTCAAAATTATAAATAAAAGGGTGCTCCAATAGTTCATTAAATTTGATGTATATGCCCATACTTTGGAACAGTTGTACACCGACCGTTAAATTTACAAAGAACCTGTGTTACTAAGTCCGCTATAACAAAAAGTATAAAATTTGTATTTGGAAATAAAAGGGTGTCCCAATAGTTAATGTAATTTTATGTATGTGGCCAAACTTTTGAACCGTTATAGACAGACAACTGTAATTTACAAGAAACTTGTATTACTAAGTCCGCTATAACAGGTATATAATTTGAATTTAGAAATTAAAGGGTATACCCATAATTGATGTAATTTAACCTATATGGCCGTATCTTTTGAACCTTTATGGACAAACACTTGAAAATTAGATAGAATTTCCACTACTTTGTCTGGTATAATAGCTAGCATAAATATTTAGAATTACGAATTAAAGGATGTCCCAATAGTTCTGTAATTTGCTGTATATGACTAAACCTTTGAACCGTTACGGGCATACAATTGAAATTGAAATTTGTGGCCAAGTTCTTTATAACAATAGGTCTTTAATTTAAAATTGAAAATTAAAGGGTGTCCCAATAGGTGATGTTATTTGATTTATGTTACCCTATCTTTGAAACCGTTATAGATAAAGACTTGATATTTACACAGAGCGTGTATTATTATGTCCGCTATAAGAATTATAAAATTGGAAATGAAAGGGTGTCCATATAGTTAATGAAATTTGATGTATGCCTTATCATTTGAGCCGTTTTAGATAGACAACTGAAATTTACACGTAATGTGTACTACAATGGTCGCTATTACAGCTATAAAAATTAAATAGTGTCCCCATAAATGACGGATGTTGGTGAAAATAGCTTAACTTTTGAACAGTTATAAGGAGATGCTTTCACATAGTCTTTACTTCTTTTCCTGCTAAGTTTGGCGCATTTTGTTTATATTTTATTTGTTTTATATGTAGTTCTTACAGATTACTTCTTACATTTTTAATTTAGAACTGGTACCCAACTATCTGTTTTGAAGTCGGTTTTTTTGCAAGAATTATTAAAAGTGTCAGTGTATTAGTAAAAAAGTTTCAATGTATTGAAAATTGCTCGAGATCTCAGCTGACTATTTGTTATCTCCATCTTCTAGTGTCAAAATGTACTAACATTTTTAATTTTGACAGCCAAAAATGATTTATACCAAAGTATATCTATATAAAGTACATGCAAGTCCACAGCTGTGAATATTTATTATTGTTCTGAAATGTCAAAATTTGTTTCATTTTTAAAGCGCCATTGTGTTTGTTTTTATTAAATTCAAAGAATTTTTCAAGTGAAAAAGTGAAATAAAAAGTGGACAAAAGTGTTAAAAAAAAGCAAAAAATATAAAACCCTATAAATAAATTACTTTTTTAAAAATATAAAAAGGAAAATGCGTGTTTGTTGTTTGTGCAACAAAAAATATGTAAGTGGCAGCTTGTTTGGTGTGCCAAAAGACCTTCTAAAGAAGCAAGCATGGGAAGAAATTTGTGATGAAAGATTGGCACAAAGGAGTTTAATATGTCAGGATCATTTCTTGAAGTCAAGCGTCATACACTCGGGAGCAAAAACATATCTTTTGCCAAATGCTGAGCCGTTTGTTGTGCAACTGAAAGATGTTGAGATGAGCGCGAAAGAAAGTGAAGTGGAAGAAAATTCACCCAGAAGGTAAAAAGTAATTGGTTGCATAAATGTGTAAAAATAAATATAATCTTTTAGTACAAGCCTTAACCAAAGTAATGAGCCTCTCGGGTTCAACGCGATTAAAACGTTGGTTAACAACGATAAAGTAAGCGATATGCCCTTTTCTTTTTTTTATGTGGGAGCAGTTTGCAACCAAAACAAAACCCGGCAAAGAACTTTCCAGGGACCAGAAAACTCAAACAGAGTAAGTTTTTTTATTTTCATAAATCGGTCTTAATGCGTGCATAGCTTGGTATTTTGAATTCATTACAATGCGATTTTATTCACGTCCTTATTAAACTTCTTTTTTATTTTATCATACCAATCCCTTACTTTACAGCAACCATATGGCATTAATTTAGATTTGCAACAAAATATTTTGAAAAAAATGAATGATTTAATGTCACACCCCATCATTCCCGGTAGAAAAGGCTTGGAAGCGTTTCAAAAGGGTATACTAATTACGAACAATGCCTTAATCATGCTGCAGCAACACCTTCAAAAGTTTGACATGTCTAATGTACTGACAAGTCGTCTAAATCAAGACATATTGGAACATTTTTTTGGTGCTATAAGAAGCAAAGGTGGGTTGAACGACCACCCATCTCCTAGAGATTTTAAATACAGGCTTCGAAAGTACATCCTAGGTAAAATTCAATTACTACTTTTTTTAGAGAAAATTCTGATATCTTAATTTTTCTATACACTCAGCGAAAAATACGGAATATCTAAACGGCAGAGGTAATGTCGAAAATGATGATACAGACTGGCTCAACAACACCTGCACTTCACTTCAAGACTTTCCTCAAGCTGAAGGCGAAGAAAATGCTGAAACACAAGATGTCCATGAAGAGTCATATAGGGAGATTATTGAAAAGGTGAAACTTGGTGAATTCGATGGAACGAATATAGACGATATTTGTTCCCTTCATGAGGATGCATTGGAATACGTAGCGGGCTACATCCTGAAAAAGCATGATCTAGAAGAATTAGAACGTGATAGAACTTCGTTCACATGGGTTGACCAGGTTTCGAAAGGATCAATGAAAAAGCCCACTAAGATCTTTATGGATAAACTTAAACAGTTGGAAGCCATTTTTAATAAAGTTAATGGGAAAGAAACTTCCCACTGCCAGAAGTTGCTACAAGTCCTCCTAAATGAGAGCAAATCTGTCGATCTGTTGGACTCTGTAAAAGAAACGTTTTATAAATGTCGTATTTATTTTAGAGTGCGGCATTTAAACAAAAGATTAAAAATTCAAAAAGCAAAACAAAAGATAATGGGGCATAAGAAAATGATAAAAATAAATCTTTGAAAACTCCTTTTATACAAGTAAATACTTTAAACTGTTTTAGAAATATGTATTAAGTTATTTAATTACACCTAATTCTGTTTTTACACGATAGATTGGTTCCAGAAAAATCCGTGTAAAAAAAGACATTGATCATATACAAAAATAGGTGATTGGTTCCTTATCTCTAAAACATATTAAAATTAGTGAAAAACGAGAATTTTTTTAAATACAAGAAATCATGTTTATTTTACTAGATCATATAGGTAATGTGCATCTTTAGTGTATGATGAAGACTTAACAGATAGTTTCGTTCCAGAAATCAACGATTGCCTAATTGAATTTTAATTTTTTTATAGTTCTTACTGTAGCTTCGTTTAAACCGAACATTTTGCTAAGAAATGTTGAGCCTTCTCCATTTCGAAGGCGGTCTAAAATTTCAATTTTGTAACCTAAACAAATGGCTTTACGTTTTAGTTTTTATTTGTAGTTTTCGTCGTCTTCTTGTAGAGATGCATTGATAGTTCACAAAATATTAACACATTTCAATTGCTCTAACAAGTAAAAGTGCTTGTTTGCATAAAAAAGAAATCCCTCTAAATTTTTGATATGAAAATATTTCGCGAAACTTAAATTTTACAAATGAAATCTAAATCAAAGGATTTTGAATCGTGCTAAATGGAATAAAATCGTGTAAAAATAAATAATTTTTTTTAATTTCAAACCGTGTTAAATCAAAACCGTGTAAAAAAAGACCGTGTAAAAACAAAATTGGGTGTATTCTTTTTTACATATTCAGTTCCAGAACAAAATAAACAAAATATTTGGTGAACAGGTAATTCACGGTAAAGTTAACAACTTGGGTAACAACGTTACCTTCGAGCGGGTTAAAATAAAGTTATACGTCAACTCCGATGTCCACTTCTCAAAAGCCTATGAAGATGAGGATGCTGAGTAAATATTTTTCTACTGAAGTGTTAACATTTGTATCTAATGTTTTAAAAAAATAAAATTTTAAAAAGTTAAAAATGCTTTGTATATTTTTTGCAAAAGAATAAAAAATTTTAATATGTTAGTATCAGATTTTCTTTCCAAAGATAAATAAGGTGCATAATACATAATATTTTGAGTATTTTTCATACAGACTTTATTTATCTATTAAACTTTTAACAATTGGAAGTATATGTGTTCTTGTAACTTTAACATTATATTGTTTATAAAATGATCCAGCCATAAAATTACAATCTTTATAATATTCCATAGATAATTTAAGCTCATTAAGTAATAACAGGTGTTTTTGGATCGATTCACATAAATAAGCGTTGTTAATGTTAATTATACCTAAATCACGATGAACACTATTGTCTTCAGGTTTAACAAACATGCCAAGTAATAAGACAACACTACAGTTGAACTGTTCTGCATATTCTCTAACGGCCTCGTCAGCATTAGGTTTTGAGATAAACTGTTGCACCGGCAAAGGAAAACCGGGTAAAGCAACTTTAATTTCTGCACTTTCAATTACAATTTTCTTCTTCTTCTGCAAAAATTAAAAGAAAATGATTGAATTTTACTTTTATGAGTTTCTTATGCGGAAACATACCTTTTTGTCTTCTTCGCTATCACTGGAGGATTTATTTTTGCGTGGTCTTTTGGTAACAGGCTTTTTCTTGGGTGGTGGCGACTCTTACACCACTTCATCTTGCATTTGACAATCATCTGATTCTTCATTAGAAATTTTTTAGAATTTCTTCTGTAACTTTGAATCCGACCTTAACGCCCTGGTGATCAGGAAATACGTCAACATTACCGTCCTTGTAGCTGCTACGCTTTTTCAAGGCGACATTAGCTGTTGCTTTGTTTTTGGCCATAGCTTTGGTTTGCTTCTTATTGATGCCCAATTCATCGAGGCGTTCTTTCTCTTCCACCTCATTCAGTTTCTTTTCTAATTCATCCAAATCATCCAACCACAACATTTGAACAGTTTTGGCTTTTAAAGCGTTTAATTCAACCATTCAATCAATGAAGTCAATCCACCATCCTCTTGAGCTATACGGTCGAATTCTTCTGGAGCCAAAGTTATGACAAAACGTATCGTTGTAACAGTATCACATCATCAAAAGCCACAAATTCACTTAACAACGGTACTAAAAACATTTTTATTTGTATCTTTTTTTGCAGAAATTATTCAAAGCTTTTATGCGCACAAAATAACAATTTTAGTTTTGTTTTCAATTTATATACCAGTTTCAATACATTTAATATACACATTTTTTTGTTTTAGTCAGCTGTTTTTGACTTTTAGAACGAATTTTACACAAACAAATTTCCTGTGGTTTTTGTAATGTTGTATTTGTTGTAGAACTGCATGTACTTTATATAGATATACTTTGATTTATACAAAAACAAAATGTACGTATTTTTATTACATTGTTGTACTCAAGGCATATTTAACCAGGTGGAATCACTATTGCAGGTGACAATTTTTTCTTAAATTTTCGTTTTCCTTTGTTTCCTAGGTTGAATGTCAAACTATTTTGTTTTGTTTACGAATAACCAAAAAATTAATTTACATTCAAGTCTCATTGATTCAAGTGCATTAGTGTTTTTTATAATTGTGTATAAATAAATTAAAAGTGAATCAACTTAAAATTGAAACAAACAAATAAACAAAAAGTGAATTAAAAACAAAAAATAAATTATCAAAAAACTGTGTCAACGCTGCAGGACGTTCCAAAAACACGGAAATATATTAAAATGCAGCTGACTGAATCGCCATCAACCACCAATCAGTCCTTTTCAGGACCACCAAAAATATTTAAAAAAGAGGTTTTAAATTTCAAACATATTGAAATTTTAAAAGTGTTACCCAAACACATACTATCAAATTGTATGCTTGTAAGGAGCAAAAACAAAAAAGTACAAAAATTTCTAAACTTAAACAGATTTTGTCCTTTTTTTAATTATGAACTGTTGAAGAGTATAAATAATAAATAAAAGGTTTAATTCGTTATAGTTAACAAGGTTATGTTTTAATGAGAAAAAAATTAATTAAAATGATACAAATTAAATGATAATTAAAAAAAATCTTAATGTTAACTTTTGAATATTTTATTTTATGCTATTTTAGTACATATATTAAGAGCCTACATATTACGATTAAAAAAAATAGGTGACTAAACTTTTAAAAACGTTTTATGTAATCCCAAGTCCACTCTCGATTCTTTTTAGGAATTTGTTCTTCCAAGAATGAATTTATAGCAAAATTCCACCATATCTTGGCATTGCCTTTGTAGGCTAAAAGCAAAAATATTATTATGGTGTGTGATTTTCATCTCAACAGTTTAATACTCACTTTTATTATATGGCCTGTATTGGCGATATGGTAAGGCCAGCTTGAATTGGTTCATATTATCCACCAATCTTACAATAAACTGAAACTTGTTACGCCAACATTGATCTTTTTCATCTCCAGCGTTAGATCTGTTGGTATAGAAAAGGGAGGGCTATCTCCGCTAGGTTCGGAATTTAATAGCAGTTTCGCAACCGATGATATCAGCTCCAGTATTAAAAAATGTTGACACATCTTCTCGTATCATCCTCGTACCTCACATAAACATTGGCAATTTTCACTTGGATATTGTTTATGACATGTGCTACTAATTTTTCCACATAAGTTGGATCAGCTTTATTAACGTCTATGTTTAAAAAAAAAGACAACAAAAAATAATTAAAATTTTAAAATAGTAGAATTAAATCAACGTTCACATACCTTTTTCCAATTCTCTCTGAAATGATTCATCGACTGCTTTTAAAGCAGCTTGCTTTGCTTCTAATTCCAGGTTTTCTTCTTTCTCAGCGTCATGGGGCACGGTTTGCTGAGGTGATACCAACAAAAATAAATCTTCTATATGTGCCACAACTGGGTGGCTGTATATACATTTCCATGGTATTTGTATTACAAATTTTCCTCTTTTGTTGGATTAATACATGACGAATATCCATGTATTAATGTATCCACGTATGTGTTATAAAAATAATAATTACACTTTTTAAATTACAAATTTTTTAAAATATACACACAATTTATAAAACTTACCAAACAAAATTTCTTCATTTTCTTTCTTTTCATTTTCTTTCTTTTTACACATGTTTATGACAGCTTTTTTGGGAATTACACAAACAAAATTCCCTGCTGTTGTTGTATTGTTGAATTTGTTGTCGTAGCAATGCCACCTACTTAAATATGCCTTGGTTGTACTCTTTTTCGCCGCGAGTCTACCTTGTTAGTAAGTGCAGCCAAGGCGAAATCATAATTCATATTGTGCCATGATCAGCGTTGCCGTTTTGGTCCATTTGGACCAAATTTGGTCCTAAAAATTTTGAAATTTTTAAATTGGCCCGATGGTCGGACCAATTTCATTTTGGTCCGTTTTGTCATTTATTATTTTTCATTCTATTTTCTTTTTATTTTTTATGTACGGCAAACATCTTTTATATTTAAAATAGTTTTTACACACCCATATACGTTCACAAATTAAGTATTTATGACGTTTTAAAAGTTTCTTAAACTAATTGAATGTGATCCTGATTTAATAGTAGCAGAATGGGATTTGCTGCGGCTCAGCGAAATAAAAATTTCCGCTAATTTAAATATTAATGACTTTTGGCAAGAAATAGCATCAACAATAAACGGTTTAAATGAAAAATGTTTTGGAAATATTTCTAATTTTATATTGAATTTGTTATCTCTGCCACAAGCTCCGCCGCAGCTGAACGTAAATTTTTAACTTTATCGCTTATACAAATAAAATTAAGAAATAAACTGGAAGTAAATACTATCAACAGTATTATGTCTTGCAAAGAAATTATTGACATAAATAATCCACACTATGTGTGGTCAGCAAAAAGAGACATACCTAATCCAATATAAAATAATTTAATTTTAAGTGCTAATGAAATATTTTTCCTAAATAATTTTTTTTAATTAACATTCTTTGTCCTACAAATGATCTCAAACAGATTAAAAAATTTGTTGATATTAATGTATTTAATACATGCCAATAATCATATAAAATGTGTTATGTTTCATTATTCTTTTTTAACGGTAAATGTAAAATACATACACAAAAAGACTGAATAAGATTATTTTAGTTCTAAATGTAGTTATTTATAAATTTCGTTATATATAATTTCTTTCATACCTGAATTATTTATCAAATAAAAATAAATTATGGTATTAAATTGATTGGATTTGTGATTAAATTATGTGTCTAACCTTTATTTTACTTAATAAAATGTTTTTAAAAAAACATTAATTGGTATTTAAATTGAGTTTTAAAATTTGGTCCGATGCAAACGGTTTTGGTATATTTTTGGGAAAATATTGTTCAAAATTTGTTTCCAACGGCAACACTGGCGATGAGTGCAGCCAACCTAAAAATGTCTTTGGTTGAGTGAGAGGATAATTAACAGACTATTTATTATGTGATAATTAAGAGTTGATAAGAATTACACATATATGTACATTTATTTCAAAAATTCCATAAATAAGCTTATATTGTTATAAAAAGTTTTAATCACATCATATTTATTGTTAATAAAAAATAAACACTTGTTTTAAAATTCCCTAATATATTGTCAGTTGTAATAAAACTTCATTGGAGTATAAATTCTCGGCACTGGTCTGAAAATATCGTGAGCTTCCCTTTTCTTTTTGTTCGTGCGTACAACATGCATACATACATAAATATGTATGTACATATATATAAATTTAATAATTATTGGAATTGAATGATATAAATTCGTAATGAATACAATTGTATCAAAGAAGTGTTCCTAATACTTGGGATGTTAAAATATAAATATATTAAATATATCCATTCTTATGTGTGTATTTACATACACTTTATTCCGATGGTTCAAATTTGTGACATCAAAAACTGATAAATGCAAACCAAATAGTAATATCTCTTTATTTGATATTTCTACAAATTATTAATATGCGTATTTTTTTGATAATGTGAAACAGATTTTGATTCCTATGCATGTGTGTATTGAAGTTTTAAAATAATATAAGAAATATAGCTTTAAAACAAAAATTTCTAAAATCTGATGTAAAAATGAATGATAATAAGAATACACTATCTAAAGATGACAGCGATATTGGTGAAGAAACAGTACCTGGTCTCTGTCATGGTAATTTCGATACGAATTCTATGATATCGGATCAATCTAGCGGTCGAATTGACAATAACATTATTTCTCTGCAACGCCGTCAACAACAGCACCTAAAATATCAACAGAAATTACAACAAACAACACAATCACTGATTATGACAAGTGCAATGTTGGTGGGTTCTAGTAAAATTGTTGGAATTAATAACATTACTAATAACCCCAACAACAATTATATTAAAAAAGACTGTGAAATTTCATGTAGCAACCATCAAGAACAATATAGCAGCATTAATAATTTTGAATCTACAGACTCAATAAGTTCTCCCTTATTTACACTGCCTTCTAATATAATTTCAACAACCTCAAACATTTCTAATGCTTTGCCAGTGAAAATTAATATGCACGAACTTATTATGATAAATCAAGCACTGAGAGAAAAACTTAGAGAAGTCACTTCAGATCGTGACAGGTTGTTGTGTGATGTGTCCAATCTGCGTATGGAACTTGATATGTTTGAATTAAAGCGTTTACCCGAAGAAAAGTGAGTAGCAATATCTTTAAGTTTTATTTAATACCTACGTTCGGTCGATCAATTCGCAATCTCTTGTATCGGATACATTATTGCATTGCATTACAATATAATTATTTATTAGATTAATAAATAAATTAAAAAATATACTACTAAAAATAAAAAGGAGTTTCAGCTCTGGGTTGAACCCAAAATAGTATTTACATTTCATTGCTTTGATTAAACTTATATCTAGAATACCTAAATAACGATCAATTATATTGTTTTAAACTAAATTGTAATTCTAGTTCTACTAATCAAACCAGAAATGGACAAGGGAACAAGTCTAGTTCCGTGAAGCAGAACAAATTAAAAAAAAAATATACAGGGTGATAGAGAGTTAAAAAATAATAAGAAAATGTAATATAAAAAAATTGGCGGTCACCCTTATTTTCCGAGTTATGGGCCTCTGAACTTTTCATATGAAACTGATTTTACACTGCATTTTTGAACATATTAGGTCAATATGGGTATCAGTTTAAAGATTTTGGAAACAAACATCGAATGGTGCTAAAATTTAAAAAAAAAATTTAACTTATTAAGAACTGAATTATTTTTTTTTTTGATTTTTTATATTAATACTCTGTTAAATACATCAGTTTGTGAATTTGAAATATTATGTTGTTTTCTATCCACCAACACCGGCTTCGCTTACAAAAGTTTTCCTGCTTAGCCGGCCTTCGACCTGGCGCAAGGATTTTCTCCTCTGTGGTATAACAAAAACCAACTTCGCTTACTAAAGTTTTCCTGCATAGCTCTAGGATTTTCTCCTCTGTGGTATAACAAACACTGGCTTCGCTTTCTAAAGGTTTTCTACGTACTATACACATGTTTTCATAAAAAAGTAATATGTATTTTTTTTATAAAATTTTAGCACCACGTTATAGATATTTCTTATGTAACAGGGAGCAACTGTGATCATCCGTAGAATCTTGTTTTGGCACCTTTGGATTTTTTTCTATATTGCTAGCAGTGCCCCATAATTGAATGCCATAGCATCAAATTGGTTTTAAAATTGACTTGTACAATAAAGTTTGTAATCTAAAGCTAGATTACAAACTGCCGATTAGCCAGTTTAATTGGACTGCTTTTAACTTCACTTGTGTTAACTTTGATTCTATGTGGCGTTTCCAAGTAATGCGCCGGTCAAGATGTATGCCGAGATATTTCACGTCTGAAAGCTGAGGTATCATTTGGTTATTTATGTGAATAGGGGGGCACGATTCCCTACGCAGTGTAAAAGTTATGTGAGTACATTTTTGTTCGTTAACCTTGAATGAATGAATGCTTAAAAAAGCTGTGTCGTCAGCAAATGTCGATGTGTGGACTAGGTCCCTAGTTGGCATATCTGAAGTATACAACAAGTATAAAATCGGCCCCAATATACTACCCTGGGGAACTCCGGTTTCAATTGGCTCAGGTGAGCTTAAAAAATTGCCTTCTTTAACAATAAATTTCCGATTAGTTAAATAACTATCTAACAGCTTGTATAAGTTTGCAGGCAAATTCAATTTTAACTTATATTTTAGGCCATCGTGCCATACCTTATCGAATGCTTGGGAAACGTCGATGAAAAGCGCAGAGCAGTATTTTTTTTTCTTCAAAGGTCTTCTTAATTACGTTGACTAACCAGTGAGTTTGTTCGATTGTACTATGTTTTTTTCTGAAGCCAAATTGATGGTTCGGAATACATCCTTTGTCGCTTAGAATGGGGTTCAGCTTATTTATTAACATCCTCTCAAACAGCTTTGACATATTTGATAAAAGACTTATAGGTCTGTATGATTCAACTTTTGTGTGGTCTTTTCCTGGTTTAGGAATCATAGTTATTAACGAAACCTTCCATCCTGAAGGAAAGTACTCAAGGCGTAAAATGGCGTTAAAAATAAAAATAATAATTTTTCGAGCTGTATGGGGCAACTCAAATAACATCTTGTTACTGGTTTCATCAAAGCCAGGGGCTTTCTTGGTGTTTAAATCTGTTATTACCCTTTCAATCTCACTAAAATGAAATCTTAACGGTACTGCAGCACTAGCTTCGCCAGTTGGCAAATCAACTGCATCAGTCAATACAATAAAAACCTTTTTCAAATGTTCAACAAATAATTTGCCTTTTTCGGTATCATTCCTTGCCCAGCCTCCAGACGAAATTCGCAAGGGAGGCTTATGTACTACTGGCCTTTTAAAGTTCCTACACGCACGCCATAATGAATAATCTGATTGAGGAGTTGGGTCAAGGTCTTTTAAATAAATTTTCAGAGATGCTGCTCTTCGGGATTCTGCTTTTAAGTTGAGGAGATCTGTGCGATTGCCACTCTCTGCGAATTTTTCTTTTCTCAGCCAAGAGCCTCTCGACGTCAACAGAATAGATTTGATTGTGTCTTATTAGTTGTTGGGTTACTGTTGCGTGTTGGGCAGCTAATTTAAGGTTTTGATCAAAATCAGTAAGACTTTGCTCTACGTCTTCTGGAGTTCTTAGCGGGATATTTTCCGAACAATGAGTAATGAGATATTTTTTATATTTCAACCAATTTATGCTTGTGCAAGTTCTTGGTGACACGATATTTTGCTGGTTCCATATATAGACAATAGTGGGTGAATGATTGAGGATAACTCAAGTGACGCTTCAACTTCAATCATTTCTTTTGAAATACCTTTAGTTACGCCAAAATCAATAACATCAGGTATTTTTTGCTGATCAGTAGGCCAATAGGTGGGTTGTCCACTCGATATCACGTTTAGACTCATTTTTGAAATCGTGTCAAACAAAACACGATCTTTTTGAGTAATAAGACTTGATCCTCAAAACGTATGTTTAGCGTTGTAGTCGCCTGATGCTATGAAATAGGGACCTAGTGATTTGAAGAAATCTCTGTATTGACTCTCTGATACTTGAAATCTAGGAGGTGAATAAATTGAAGAAATAACTAAGTTTTGATGAAATTCTTCAAGGCAGATATTTTTTGCTTGAAGGTAATCCTCACAAAAATCACACAGTAAATAATGTTTGATGCGGGCCTTTATAAGTATTGCTGAACCACCACATGCTCTGCCACGGGGGTCTTTGGTGTCATATAAGATATAGCCATTTATTTAAAAAAAGCTATTTGTTGTTAAGTGAGTCTCTGCAACCAGCATGACGTCAATTTGTTCCTTCTTAAGGAAGTACTCGAGTTCATTTTTGTGTTGGCGCAAGCCGTTTGCGTTCCAGAAACATATTTTTAAACCGTTCATGGTTTGTTAAGTAACGCCTGCAACATAGTAGATTGCATGCGTACCATTTCTTGCATCATGCTGCTCATAGACCTCATAAAACTGTTTAACAAATGCACTAATGTCTCGATGCTTGCTTCGAGACGAATAAAATTACCAGATGGTGTTTGTTCTTTAGGATGCGATTGCAAATTTGGAGTAGAATTAGTTGTCGGTGCCGCTTTGTGCACTGAAATATGGTTGGATTTTAACATATCCGCGTATGAAACATGTTGGGTTGTTGGTTGATGTAACTGGGGGTAATGCGCAGTTGTTCGATATTGTGGCTGCTTAGCAGCAGTATTTAACTTTTGTGTTGACTTCCTTACCATAGAAAAAACTGAACAGCCTCTGTAATTAGCAGAGTGGTTTCCACCGCAATTGCACCATTTTTAACATTAGTGTCATTCTTAGGTTTGCCGCATTGAGCGTGTTAAGTAGTAGATAATTCTTTATTGAATAATTGTAGGTACATACAAATAGGAATTAAGAATAACTTAAATATAATAATATAATAGGGTGGTTAGTATATATTATATAATAGGGTGGTTAGTATATATTAAAATACACAGTATGTAAATAACGTATAATAATGTAAAATCTTATTTACACAACATCTTCCCTTTTAAGTAGAGTTTAATTTATTAATTCAATATAATTCAGTATAATAGTTCAATATATGGATATTTCAATATTTATGAATATATAAAAATATTTAAAAAATTTTATATTTAAAATATTTAATTTCTTGAAGAATTATAATTAGTTTTTAGTAGGTGTAAATCTAGTGGGTGGTAAAACTTTTCTTTCACGTTTAGTCACATAAGTCCCATTAGAATCATTTTCATTTCTAATATTTTCGGAATCAGAAGTGGTTGGAGTTTCTGGTTTCTTAAGTATATGTTCCTCATTTCTCCTATAAGTAGATCCTTCATTATCCTTTATGATAAATGATCTTGGTTCAGGACATTTTTTTACTATTTCTCCCGGGAACCAAAAAGAAGTAGGATTTCGTTTGAACATGACTTTATCGCCAGAATTAATAGGTTCGTATTTTTTAGAACGTGTATTATAATAATCCGATGACTTTGTAACCCTACTATTGATTTGTTTTTGATAGTGGCTAATGTCAACTAAATTTGGTTGTAAATTCAATGAATAAGTGGGAAGTTTTGTATTTAGTCTCCGGGACATTAATAATTCAGAGGGGGAAGGTAGATTTCCTTTTGGCGTAGCGCGATAATTAAGTAAGGCTATGTATGGATCGGTACCACTTTCAAGGCATTTATACAAAAGTTTTTTAACTGTTTGTATAGATCGCTCTGCAAGACCATTTGATCTTGCCAAATAGGGGCTTGAAGTTATGTGTTCTACACCCCAAACTTTTAGGAATTCTTTAAATTCATTTGAGTTAAACGGCGGATCGTTATCCGTTACAAAAATACTTGGGATGCCATGTCTGGCGAAAATAGATTTTAATTTTAAAATCACATGGGGACTTGAGTAACCAGAGTTCAACATCTCGATCTCAATAAATTTAGAGAAATAATCGACTACCAATAAGTAATATTTTTTATTGAACTCGAAAAGATCACAACCGATTTTAAACCATGGAATACTATAAGTATCATGAGGCAAAATTTTTTGTTTAGGTTTTGAGTTTCTATATTTGAGACAGATATCACAACTTGAGATTTTATTAAAAATATCATTGTACATGTTTGGCCAATATACTGACTGTCTGGCAAGGCTTTGATATCTCTGTACACCCATATGACTTTCGTGAATCTTGTTAAGAACGGTATTCTGAAGGCTTTTAGGAATCAGAATTTGGTTGTTTTTTAGAAGAATATCATCTATGACGTGAATTTCGTCCCTTATCTTAAAATATGGCATAACTTCTTTATCAACAAGTTTCTTATGCTTAGGCCAACCGTTTTCTATATAGTTTTTTAGCTTTTCAAAAATTTTATCAGTTTTGCCATGTTCCTTAATATCATTAATATTTGAAAAGGGAATTTCAAGGTGAGATTTGATGAAATTACAATGGAGATTGACGACATCATTTAAATCCTCCGAAGCATTTTCCTTTAGAGGACACCTGGACAATGTATCGGCTATATACAAATATTTACCAGGCTTATAGGAGACTGACAAATCATATGACTGAAGACGTAACATAAAACGCTGAAGCCTAGCCGGTACTTTATGTAAAGGTTTATTAAATAAAGAAACAAACGGTTTATGGTCGGTTTCTACCAATACTTTTCTACCATAGGTATATTGGTGAAATCTAACGCAGCCAAAAACTATGGCGAATAGCTCTTTTTCAATTTGCGCGTAGTTTTGTTGAGCACAGGTAAGTGAGGCAGATGCGTATGCTATTGGTTGCTTATTGTGCAAAATAGCTGCACCAACAGCATATTTCGAAGCATCTACACTCAAAACTAAATCTTTGTTTGGATCAAAATAAGTTAATACTGGGCTTTTTGTGATTTCAGATTTTAAATTTTGAAACTCATCATTTTGTGCTTTATCCCAGTGCCATTGTATATCCTTTCTCAGTAAATCTCGAAGATTTTTGTTTTTATATGATAAATTTGGAATAAAATTTCCTAAATAATTTATCATTCCGAGAAATCTTTGTAATTCGGAAACCTTTTGTGGTACGGGTATTTCCAAAATTGCCTTTATTTTATCTTCGTCAGGTTTGACACCAAATTCATTAAAAATGTGCCCGATAAATTTAATTTCGTTAAGCAAAAATTTGCACTTACCTTTATTAAATTTAAAACCAATTTGATCTGCTCTTTGCAACACTTTTTCTAAGATTTTATTATGTTCTTCTATACTTTTGGCAAAAATTAAAAAGTCATCAATATATATTATTAACCCTTCAATATCACCAAAAAATTTGACTATTTCTGAATGAAAAAATTCAGGGGCGGCATTGATACCAAAAGGTAGCGGCAAAAATCTGTACCTTCCAAAAGGCGTATTGAATGTACACAATTTGGATGAATGTTCATCCAACGGAATCATCCAAAATCCGCTGTTGGCGTCTAGTGAACTGAAATACTTTGAACCACTTAGTCTGGCTTTACAGTCATCTATATTTGGGAAGGGATAATGAGGACGAAGTAACGACTTGTTCAAATTCCGTGGATCTAAACATACTCTCAACTGACCATTTGGCTTAGTGACTAATACGATGGAACTGACCCATTTTGTAGGCTCACTAACTGGCTTTATAACATTAAGCTTAACCATTCTGTACAACTCTTCTTTTAACTTGTCATGAAGACTGAAAGGGATTTTTCTTGGTGCATCTATTATGGGGTTTACATTTGGTTTGAGCTGTAAACGACATTCTGTTTTTAGATGACCTAAACCTTCAAATACATTGGAATAATTTTCTATTATTTTATCAGAAGATATCATATTAACATTTTTGATTAAGTTCATTTGTTTTGCTAAATCTAAACCAATTAAATTTTTACAATTTAAATCTAATATAAAAAAGGTACTTTTATAAATGTTATTGTGATAAGAATATGCAAAATCAACTTTACCTAACAGAGGCAGCTCGTGTTAGTAGATTTTAAAAGCTTGCATAAATTTAACATTTTTAAAGTTTCTTTAGAAAGAATATTTGCTTGCGCTCCAGTATCAATTTGCAGTGTGATTTTCACCTTATTTATAAATACCTCAATATTCCATTCACTATTCGCTTGAACTTTTGTATAAGAGTTGATGAGAGTGCCGATAAATAGATCTTGAAAGCCTCCTTCATTCTCATCATCTTCACGCTGTATTTGTTTGAGGAGCTTTTTTGTTTGTTGTTGCGGCGACATAGAAAAACACATTTTTGCATAATGACCTCTTTTACTTGCAAAGATGACAATTGATGTTTTCAGCCGGACATTTTTTTCTATGCGACTGCACTGTTGTTGTTGCTGATGAATATTGGACGGTGTGTATTTTGTTTGAGCTTGATGCTGCTTTAGCGAATATGAAGTTTGACGTTGATTTGTAGAATTTTGTCTATACTTGTTGACATTTTTATTTAAAACACCAATAAAATTTGTTTCTTGTTGTAGCTGGCTTGTATTTTCTTTGGCAGAAATTATATTTTTAGCTATTTCCAAAGCCTTTTCAAGTGTAACCTTGCTTTCACTTAAAAACCTCTCTTTGATTTGAGAATAGATTGGGAGTAAAAGAAACTGTGTGCATTTTGTGAAAAGTAATACATATCAGAGCAATTGAAATAATGAATAATTTAATATCATTTAGTTAATAAGAAAGTATTTTAAATACTACTAAATAAATAAATAAATAAATAAATAAAATAAATAAACCACAAACGAAAATGTCTTTTACTAACTCTTCACGCAGGTCTCCGAATTCACAGAGTAGGCTTTGATTTTTTAGCACTGTTACATAATCTTCAATAGACTCATGTTGGGCTTGCTTTCTTGAAAAGAATGTATGGCGTTCCATGGCGATGTTGACCTTTGGAATAAAATATGCATCTAGTTTGTCGAGCAAGTCATCATATTTCACAACGTCCATGTCGACATCAAAGGAATTGAAAATCTGTAGACAATCTGGCCCTAAATGGTGTAACAATAGTGCTACTTTCCGTTGTTCCGTCTGCTGCTCCAAGTTGGATGCCCTCATAAATATCTTAAATTGGTTCTTCCACGACTTCCATGCGACACACATGTTGCTTTCTTTTAGGTTAAGTGGTGCAATTGTTGTTGCGACGGATAACACATGAGGAGTAGGCATTTCACTTTTGGTAGTCATTTGATCACTTGACTTTGACTCTAACTTTACCATTGAATTTAAAAAAATATTTTTATTTAATTTATTTTAATGACTGAGACTTTTGACCAGTCTTTTTTATAAGACACCTGACACCATGTTAAGTAGTAGATAATTCTTTATTGAATAATTGTAGGTACATACAAATAGGAATTAAGAATAACTTAAATATAATAATATAATAGGGTGGTTAGTATATATAATATAATAGGGTGGTTAGTATATATTAAAATACACAGTATGTAAATAACGTATAATAATGTAAAATCTTATTTACACAACAGAGCGGAACAAATTAGCTCGCCACATACTACGCAAACCGGAGGCAACTTGCAGTAAGTCCTTGTATGACCATATTCTTGGCAATTTATACACTGGACGGGTCCTGATCGCTTATGCGGTTCTTCTACGCTTATTTTGCGGTGTAGCAGATATTTTAAATTATAAATAGGGTGCGTTTCGTTCTTTTTCAATCTGATATCACCAGGTTCCTGTTCAACGCGAAATAGTGGTTGGGGGACACGATCTCGATTTCTGAGATTATCTACTCTTTTTAACTTAAATCCTGCTTTTTGGAGGCCATCTCTGATTTGAGCTGGATCAACAGATGAATCTACACCTTCAATTACTACCTGTAGAGCTTTGCTACTCTTCAGCTGATAGGTATAAAAGTTCTTTTTACAGCTTTCCGATAACTGCTTTCGCCAATAAATTGAATTTTTGTTTCATCAATGTTACCTGGCTTGATAGGAATCACAATAAATGAGTTCTCCCCAATAACGGAAATTAATTTTTTTATTAAGTCGTCTGAATTTTTCTCCCTTAAATATATTGGAGGTGGTTTGAACGACTTGGGTGCCGTTTTAGGTTCACTTGCTTCTCTATCTAATATAGCAAAACGATTTTGGGAATTTATTCCGTTAGAGTCCTTTTCTTTATGTACTTTTAACTTTGGTGCTAACTGTGAAGATTTAGAGCTTCGACCTCTTTTCATTACAGTCACGTATCTATCCATTCCCACTTGAGTCTTGGGTTTTTGGGAACTGTCCATTATTGTTTTGGTCGTACTGTATTCAGAAGACGACGACGATTTATTCACATTTATTTTATTATCACTACTTAGCAACAACGGTGAACATGAACGTGTGCGGTGCTGTACGGTGAGGGTGCTGTAGCTTAAGTGGTTAGCACGTTGACTACTAAGCAATGGTCACGAGTTCAATACTCAGCCATGGCAACATCATTTTTTCTGATATGTATAAATTTTTCTTTATAAAAATGCATATCACAGCGCCCTCCTTCGCCGGTATTACCACATAGCACTAAATCGCCGGCGAAGTAAAATAATTATAAATTGGCTATGCTAGCTTCAAAATAATTCGCTTAAATAACACTAGAGGCGCTGCAATACTGTTCTAAAAATAATCATAACGTGCAATTGCAGTGTTGCCAGAATCGAAGCTTTACTATCACACTAACCATCTGTCTTATCTACTACTATCCCTTTCCAAAGGAAGTACCACAGCTAATATAGGCATTAACTGCCTGAGTGGTACTTCTCTTTTTATAAAAAAAAAAAAAAAAAAAATAGGCGCAGCATTTAAAAACACGTCAGTTTTTTTGTTTTTATTTATTTTGGTGTTTTCACTATTTTCATCTGCATTTAGTATTACATAGGCATTTCTACTGCTTATGTTTGCACTTTTCCCAGAAATATTTAAATTTAAATTTGATTGACTCATAAATGAGCCCTCGCACTGTACTTTTGTTTTGTCTTATTACTCAAATAATAATGCCGTTGTAAAAAAGGAGAAAAAAAAACCAAATACAACAACTTTGTAAAACAGGTTTTAATATTGTTTGCAAGGTATATGTATTTTACTAGGTAGTGGCGTCTCTACAACAAATACAACAATACAAGAACAACATGGCATTTTGTTATTGCTTTGTAGTTCGAAATGTCAGAAAACATAGGAGAAAATTGAGAAGGCCTGTATGTGTTTTATTGCTTTCTCACTTCTGCACCATAAAATTTCTAACAACATACAACTTTTGACATGTCGAACTACTAAATCAGCTGGGCGGACGACACTACCTAGTAAGATAAATATACCTTGATTGTTTGTTTGTTTTTTTTTTTAATTAAAGTCACTCACTAAATTTTGTTTTATTTTACGTATATTGCGAGTTAAACAAAAAATACACGTCCGTACTAATTGACAAATAACTACGCTCTACTACCAATAAGGAGGAGTAGATTACCGTCTCTTAGTTCTGAAACTGGTTGTATTTCTGAGCAGATTAATTTTAACGAACGGTGAACCGAAAAACATGAATATTCTTGCAAAGTTTTATCACCAGAAATCTGGGAAGATTTCATGAACACTGACTTATGCGTATTTTTTGGCACGAGGGGCATCCGCTAATAGCAAAAAGCGGTTGTCCCCCAGATTGGGCGGACCGGACATGTCCACTATACTATAATGGGTGAAAGTAAAAAAAAACAAGACTGTGCGAATTTTTTTTTTGTTCACTGTAATAACGAAGGAAAAAATAAAATAGCAATCAGACTGTTCGAAGAAGTCAACCGCACGACGCAAGAGTTAGTCGATGACTCGTTTTTATTATTCTTAAGCATGCTACGTGTTATTGCCAGAGTTTTTCTTTCTTTTTCATCAATACAGAGTGGAATCATTTCTTTCAATATTTTTGAATTTAGTTCAATACGAGATAGTGCGTCTGCGTCAGTGTTATTTGCTCCCTTTTTATATATAATATCAAAGTCATAATCTGATAATTCAAGTCGGATTCTGGTCAGCTTCGAGGATGGATTCTTATGTGAAAATAGAGCAATGTGGGGTCTATGTCTGTTACTACAGTGAATTTTCTTCCATAAAGATATGGTCTAAAAAATTGTATGCCCCAATGAAATCCTAATAATTCCTTCTCAATAACTGACTTGTTCCTCTCGTATTTATTTAAAGATTTGCTTGCATATGATATAGGCAAGTCGTTACCAATTTCTCCTTGTGCGAGTATTGCTCCCAAAGCTACGTTTGAGGCGGCTGTGATCAGTATGAACGGCTTCTCAAAATCAGGATATTGTATATGGGTGGGTTCTTTAGTTTATCTCTTAATGTGTCGAATGCTCTTTGACAATCATTTGTTCATTCGAATTTAACTTGTTTCTTCAATAAGTTGTTTAGACAATTTGCTATTTTAGCAAAATCAGGAATAAATCTTCTGTAGTAGTTACAGAAGGCTATGAATCTTCTAACTTCATCAGAATTTTTAAGGATAGGATACTTTTCAATAATTTCATATTTTGTTGGATCGGTTGTAAAGCCATTTTTTGTAATAAGATGTCCCAGATACAACACTTCTGGTTTTAAGAAACAACATTTTTCTGCATTTAGTCTTAAATTGTAATGTTTTAGTCTTTCAAACACTCTTATGAGATTTTCATTGTGGTGTTTAAGGCTGCATCCGAAAATAATTATATATCTACATATAGGAATGCTTCAGATTCCAAACCAGATAATGCTATGGTAAGCATTCTCTGAAAACTTTGATGATATTTTTAGTCCGAAAGGTAGTCTATTGTATTGATAGTGTCCGCTGTTAGTGGAAAATGCAGTAATTGGTCTTGATGCTGTGTCTATTTCTATCTGATGAAAGGAACTTGTCATATCAAGAGTTGAGAAAAATTTCGCTCGTCCTAGTTTGTCTAAAACATCTTCCAGTCTTGTTAAGGGGAATTTGTCGTTTACTACTTTATCATTCAAACGTCTGTAATCTACAACAAAACGCCATTTCTTTATGTCATCTTGTCCTTTTTTTGGAACTAATAACAAAGGAGAGCTGTATGGACTAATTGACGGTTCTATTATATTTTCTTGTCATAGTTTCTGTACTTGTCTGTCTATTTCATTCAATTGTGTTTGTGGTAAACGATAATTTTTAATGTATACTGGGGAATTATTGAGTTCTATACTTTGCTTGTAAAAATTGTTAGTTGTTAAGGGTTCTCCTTCTAGATGAAATATGTTTTGATATTCTTTTAATATGTTGTATAAGGCTTTCTGTTTTTCGTCATCAAAGTCTTTGAATTTAATTGCTTCTAGCAATTTCCGGAATCTTTTTTCTGAATAATATTCTTCATCCTGGCTTGTTGTTTTATGAATGTTATAATGTCGTAAAGGTATTATAGATGTGTTAAGCTGTGATAAACGTATGGGTGTTTCCAATGTATTTAGAATCTTCACGTGGCGATTACCATATTTTGGTATTATAGTATTTCCAATGAAAACTCCGTTTTCTATTTCTTTACTACATACGACGCTATCTTCATCTATTTCTATATTAATCTTTACTATTTTTTCGCTTCTTGGGGGTATGATGACACTTTTTTAATTGTTTTATATTGGCTTCTATAGGAAATGTTATAATATCTTCATATATATAAACACTGATTGTTTGTGTATCATAATTTATTATACTGTTGTATTTATAAAAAAAATCCATTCCCAAAATTCCGTCTGTGTTTATTGGAAAGTCACTGTTTACTACATATAATTTATGTTTTAAGTTATTTTCTCCAAGTACTATCTCTAATTCTGTTGATCTAAGTGTCTCGGTATAGTCTTTGGTTATACCCTTAAATCTAAGAACATCCTGGTCAAGTATATTATAACCGTGAACAACATTTTTTTGCAAAGAGATATATCAGAACCAGTATCTATTAAGAAAGTCAGGTTATAAGTTAAGTTTTTAATGAATGAATATATATACGTAGTTTGATGTTTTGAGGTTTATTGTGTAAATCTCTGATTTTCCCTTTGTGGAGACTCGTCCTGAATCTCCAGGGTTTCTCCGTTTCCCTGTTCGTGTATTGTTCGTACGTTTTGGTGGTTATTTCTTTGGTTTATGTGGTTGTTATTGTTATTGGTGTTCCTGTTATGTCTGTTGTATGTATTATTCGTGTTGTATCTACTATAGGTATTATTTGGATACCTATTATAATTATTAAAATTTCTATTATTATTGTTGTTGTTATAATTATTGTTGTAGTTTCTGTCATTTATGTAGGTATTAGTATTGAAACTTGGTCTTGTTTGATTGTTGTTTCTATTATTGTTAGTGTTGTAATTGTTATAATTGCGTCGTCCCTTGTTATATATGTGAAAAATATTTAATGAATTTGTTGCTTGTAGTAGTCTTTCTTGTGTGCTAGCTATTTCAAATACTTGTGCTAACGATTTAGGTTGTGCTGCTACTACAGCTGTTCATATGTTTTCTTGTAAACCTTCTTGGAATTATTCGAGTGCTAACTTTTCATTCATTATTTTGATGGTAGAACGTGCTAATCCGTTCGAAGTTTCTTCTAGGTAACTGAATTGTACTATGGTTAATTCTGAAATTAGTACGTTTAATTTTTCTCTGAAACTTGACACATTGCCTCTTTGTCTAATATTTCTGATTTCGGAATGAAGACTACCGACTGTCTTTGTTGATTTGAAATATTTGGATAGTGTTGCTTTTAGTTCATTAAATGTATTTGGTATGTCTTGTGTCATCAAAATACTTCTTACCCTATCGTTTAGTTTCATAGCAGTAACATATTTTAATAATTTCTCTTTTTCTTGTTCGCTAAGTTCATCATGAACCATTTCTACCATTGATAGAAATATATCGAGGTGTGCAGGTTTTCCGTCAAAAATCGGATTTTTATCCGAGGCCTTTTTGCTATCAAAATTCGACATGTTTGAACTGTTGATATTGGCGTGTTCTTTCAAAAGTTCGAATGTAGTTTTCTTTAACGTTTTAAATTCTTCAATTTTTTTTTCTGTCTAAGTGGATTTGAAAATTGCCTACTAGTTTTCCAAATTGCCTAGCGTATCCGTTAATTATAAGATATTTTTCTTGTATTGTTTCTTCTGTATATTTTCTACCTTTTGATTTTTTTGCGTTTATTATTAATATTTGGAGTTCTTTAATGATTTTGTCCATATATTTTTTTTTTAGTTTACTACATTAGTAGTAACTTCTTTTTTTATATAGTTTTTTAATAATTTCCAAAGTGTTATCATTAATATTATTATTACCAAAACTATCACTATGTCTAATCTTAAGGATACCCTATTGTCATTTACTGCATAGGTGTTGGATGTCTGCTTGCTCAAGTTTTGTATCTGCTATACCCATTTTGATGTTCTCCAATGTTTGTTTTATTCTATCTTCTTCCGTGATTTCGAAGGTTTCTAACATTAGTTTTTCCAACCCTTTAGTTTTAGGTTTTTTAGCTCGTCTATTAGTCTTCTTTTTTGTTTGCCCTGGCTTATATTAATGATCCTTTGCAATTCGGCACAAGCCTTTTCAAATTTTGGTTTTTGCCTCCTCTCTTTTTTGGTAATTTCTGTCGCCTCTTGTATTCCTCAATAGTTATGGGTTTTGGACCCGCTTCTTTAGGAGTTGGTATGTAAATAGGCTGCTCTTCCAAAATTTCGCTTACAGGAACTGGGATGTATTCTTCTAGTCCTTTAGTCACTGCTTCCCATATGCTGTCGATTTCTTCCTGTGTTATCATCAGGAAGCCTGTTTCTTGTTTTATGTAAGAAAGGATTAAGTCTTATTCTGCCTTTGGCAGGATTACAACAAAAAAGTAAAAGTTTTAATGTATCAAGAAGGATTAGAAGGATATTTTTTTGTTTGGCAGGATCGCCATGTAATAAGTTTTATTTTTTTTAAAGAAATAAAAAGAAAAAAAGTTTTTAGTATTTTCTTAGCATTTCTGCCGCATTAGCTGACCATTAAGATGCCCTCTTTTGAGAATTAAAACGCTTCTTTTGAAATGCAAATTAATTTTGAATTTATTGATAAAAATTGGTGGCTTATACAATTTCTTATTAGTCAGCATTTTGGAAAATAATCAATACAATAATACATTTATGCTGAATATCCAAATGATATTCTAGCTCACAAAATTATTTCTTACTTTATACAAATAAATGTGAATATCTGGCCTTCAAAAACCATTGAACTTAAATTTTTGCTAACAATGAATTCCTTAACCTACGACAAAGTTATGAAATTAAAAATTAAACAAAAGATTCTTAAATTACATAAAGTGTTGTCCATATGTATGCAAACACTTATTATTAAAGTGATGTGCAGAAATGCACATACACTACACCTTGCAGTTGGCTGCTACTACAGAAACAGTTACGCGCTCACCTAGCCGTACAACCATATAACTAACGGCAGCGTAGGCGTATTCCCCAGCATCAACAAATGTATGAAGCTGCAAATCTTCAGCATCGCATGATAACTTGGTGTAGCATCTTGGAATTTCGACATCAGAGGTGGGTGGTATGGACGCTTTCCATTGACACCATTTTGTGTATAAATATTCATTGAGCATATCGTCCCAACCAATTCCGGCACGCCAGACATCTTGAAGTAAAACTTTAAGGCCTATGGTGTGGCATGAGAGTAATTCAAGAGGGTCGAATATTGACATCAAAACCTTAAGACATTCCCTCTTGATGGGTACGATATATTCATCAATCAAGTTTCGGCGCAGACGTGCAAATCTGCAATTATATTTAAAAACATCAGTAACTGGGTCCCAATACATACCTAAGAGTTTTTCGGTGGCTCCCCATTGTTTGGCATCTTGAGTTGTTTTTGAAGACTCGGATAACTGGCCTAAAACCTTGGTTGAATTAGAAGCTCAGTTCCTTATGTAAAAACCAGCGGCGGCACGAATTTAAGCCACTTTAAGGGCTAGCTCTGCTGCGGCTTGTTCAGTGTCTTCGCTATCGATAAGATCGTCCACGTTGCGATGGTTTTGTATTGAGTCCACAGCACCTGGAAATTGTGTTTTGAATTCATCAGCGTTTGTGTCGCGTACGTAATGGGCAATGCATGGGGCACAACTTGCTGGGTTGATGTAAACTATCATTCTTGTCCCACCATAAGAACCGTTGAGCTTGCATGTCGCTTTCTCGTACGTTGATTCTGTGGAACATTTCCGCAATATCTCCACAAATTACAAATTTTCCAATTCTGAACCCTAAAAGTATGTCCACTAGGGGGTTGAGTAGATCAGGGCCGGCAAGTATAAAATCGTTAAGGGATGTTCCATTTGATTTTGCTGCCGCGTCCCAAACCAGTCGTACTTTGTTGGGTTTGTTTGGGTTAAAAGTTAAAAATATTGGCATATTCTTTTTCTATTAGGTTATCGATTTGCATCTGAATAATCTGTCGTAACAAATCATCTTTGGCAAGTTTTTTGTGGAGGCACATCAGGCGGCGATAGGCGCTATTGTAACTCTATGGCAGTTGTGCGTCAGGATTTTTCCACAGCAAACCAACCACAAAGCGTCCGTTTATCTTCTTGCACGTCGTTTTTAGCGATTCCATTGCATCGCTGCTTGCTGTTGATAATAAAGCGGATGAAGTAGGCGACTTTATATTGAAATAATTCTTTACGCAATCGTGAAGATCCTCATAATTCTTTTGACAGGCGCAAGTATGTATATTTAGCCTGGAATCTGTTGAGCGACTACTGTTGCCACCCTGTAGGGTCCACCCGAGACGTGTTTTTGTAGCTATTGGCTGCTGCCAACCTCCTTCTCGAACTTTTGTGGGAACGGCCAACTTCCAGTTGTTAGCTCCATTTAAAAGCATATGCCTAGCATCGTTATAGGATTGTATTGGTAAATTCTTCAAATGAGGATATTTTTTAATAATCTCGTCCATATTTAAAGTTTGAGACGGTAGGTCCAAATGCTCGACCGTATGAACGTTAGAGAGGATGAACCTTGTGTCATTTAGGACATTAGAAACATTAAACGAAGTTTTGATAGACTCGCTCTCATCTCGTGTGTTACCACCTGTCCTCTTAAGGCACAAGGGGTCGGATATACCATCCAAATGTACACTGTCAAATAAACTTTAATAATGCTATCTTTTGAATGCAAGCGGATTGGAATAATTCTGAAGAATGGCTTCTCTTCATTTACGTCATTGTGCGTATTTATTTGTGCACTCCGCTGCGTATTTTCAATTTCATTTGTACTTACAGTTTGATTTGTTGCCTGACTGTCAGGAATTATTAGAACGCTTTCGTCCCATGGCTGCATAGCCCAATTTAATTTGTGTTGATTCGGTAATTTGTCCAACAGCTCCTTCACTAACATGGGGTTGTTCAAATGAGACTCCAGACCACAGGATTCCATTGTTGCACATATATTTTGCACATTAAGTGCGAACTCGATTTGCGCTAGTTATCTTTAGTAACAAAAACACTTGTAGTTCTTTATGTGGTTGCACAAATAATAATCTTTATTTTATTAATCTACTTAATATGAAGCTACAGGAAGTAAGTAAAAAAATATTGCAATGTTTAATTCTGCTGATACAATTTTGTTTGTAAAAAAAATAATGTTTTATATTGCTGATTTAAAATTATTTAGAATTCAAATGAGAATTAAATGTCAATAAACTTGGATAAAATAAAATACAATAAAAATAAATTAACTAGTTTGTTGTTGTTGTTTTATTGGTGTCTTCTGGGTTTTGGTGGGGGTTGTTGTGATGACATAACTCCTCCCCCCTTAGAGTAGAGCGATGGCCACAGCGAATTTGGTGGGGACAGAGCGACATCAGCTGGTTAAAGATAATATTGGACTTTTAGATTTTTCCATAACAGGATCAGACAAGTGAAAGTTATGATGACGGATATCAGTATTGTTGCTATTAATATGCCTCCGCTTTGCATTGTATTTTTCCTTAATCGTAATATATCGTTTTTATTGATGAAACTGTAGGCTTTTACTTTCTGCAAGGTCAGGGTATCTGTTGTCGATTCAATCTGTATTTTATTCAGGTTTGGTGGTGCCACAAAAACTATGTCCCAATGGACGTGAGAGTTGTTCCTGTAGGTTGTTCCTGTTATAGTGACGGAGCAGTTTTCATAGTGAAGGAGTGAAGTGCCTTTTATTGTAAAGTTTTTTCTGCAAGAAGAAGCTATTAATATTTCTTTAACATTAATGAATATTATATAGCTGTCTTCCGGCTGGAAGATAGTTGAGGTGATTCCCTCGTCATTTACTGGACATATAGGGCTTTGCCCATCCAATATTCTTCCGATGCATTTTGAGTTACTTGTTTCTTCGAAATCGTTAGACATTTTGCAATAATAAGTGTTCTCAATTTTTGGGCAAATCTCTATAGTACTGGAGGTTGTGTTCATTATAACTTACATAAGGTTTCGTTTTAATTATTTTTGTTTGATTTATCGGAAGGGGAATGAGGTGATGAAGTATGCTCGTGTCTTCGGAAAAATTTGGAAGTTTTATGTTGAAAATAAGATTGCTGTTATTATAATACGCTTGAAGTTCTAGAAGTTCATAAAGGTTCCCGTCTAAAACAAGATCGACATTCTGCGATGTCAAATGGTCCCTTATTTCATTTAGTTCGTCTGGGTTAAGAATAAGTTTTGATATTATACCGAGTTTAGCAAGCATTACGGCTTCAATTATGTCTGAGATGTGATCTGTTAACAAATCTATGTTATAATTGAGCTGACTCATATACTGAATTTCTGCCAATGCATCATTTTCTTTCTGAATACTGTACTATTAGATGTTGTGATTGAAAGTTTTCCTAGAAATTTTGTAATTGTTTCTTGTTCGTTATTGATATGATCCGTTAAGTTTTTAAATCTCTGCATCATTGGTATATTTAAGCTTTTCTGATTTTCTGCAATACTAACCGAATTTATTATATTCGTTTTTGACGTAACGACTTACGTAAAACATATTTAATTGTAAAGTTAATGCAAATAATGATATTTCAGCAATTTCAAACCTTACTGAGATAAACGAACATAAATTCATATTATTTTTCTTGAACAACAGTTAGTAATTTTTTTTTCCAAAATATTTTGGTTAAAGTGGCCAAATGAAGAGGTGGCATCCAATACCACCACATGGAGAGTGTTGCCTAGGGTCCTTACTATTACACTATATAAGCAGTTTTTCTAAATTGAGTTTGTGAGTTTAGTAAAAAAGTGTAAACAACTCAATTTTTGTACTATATGAAGTCTCTCAAGGATTTTGGCCAAATGAAGAGGTGGCATACAATACCACCACATGGAGAGTGTTGCCTAGGGTCCCTACTATTACACTATATAAGCAGTTTTTCTAAATTGAGTTTGTGAGTTGAGTAAAAAAGTGTAAAGAACTCAATTTTTGTACTATATGAAACCTCTCAAGGATTTTGGCCAAATGAAGAGGTGGCATCCAATACCACTACATGGAGAGTGTTTCCTAGGGTCCCTACTATTACACTATATAAGCAGTTTTTTTAAATTGAGGCTTTCTCTCATTGTTCACTTTATCTAGTATTTTTATGTTGTCAAAGTCAGGTTTGTAATTTGTTTCTTTTATGTGTTGTGACAATGCAGTACTCTCTTTACTTTTGTTGATATCGGCCTAGTGTTCGCTCATTCTTGTTTCCAAATTTCTTTGAGTCGTACCAATATAAATTAAGTTGCAGTTGTTGTCTTCATTACCTTTGCATGCAATTTCATAAACAACGTTGTTTTGTTGTAATTTGGGTATTGGTGTTTTTGTGCTTGTGAATATTCCACTTAATGTTTTGTTTGGTTTGTAAGCAAATATTATTTCATTTTTGTTTATTGTTGTTCTTATGTTTTTTGTATCAGTGAGACCAGGTATATATTTTACACCAAAAAAATGTTTTACATTGTTATTTATGTTGTCACGGTCTTGCTGTTTCGTATGATGTTATTAATGATTTTATAAAATTTTGGGGAAAA
Source organism: Phasia obesa (assembly GCA_949628195.1). Taxonomy (NCBI): domain Eukaryota; kingdom Metazoa; phylum Arthropoda; class Insecta; order Diptera; family Tachinidae; genus Phasia; species Phasia obesa. The sequence continues at coordinate 95,277,569 of OX451217.1, read as the reverse complement.
CTGTTTGAATTTAATATTTTTTTGATTTTTTGAATGTTTTGTTTGTGAAATTGTTTGTGGCTAATCGTTAGTACTCTCGTGATGAAATTCCTGGCTATATTGATTATTTGGCTTTTCGGTTGAGTAGCATTGAAATTACTAATTCTACCTGACGATGTATTTTTAGCGTACCAGTCAAATATTATTTGGTTGTCGCCTCTATACAATTTAGTATCCAGGTAAGCTATTTCTCTTTCTTTTTCAACTTCCCCTGTAAATTTGATTTTGGGGTGATATCCGTTTCAAGTTTTCAGAATCTCATCTTTGTCGTCCATGTGGATTACAGCTAAAATGTCATCTACGTACTTGGCTACGTATTTTATATGAATGTTTTTATTGTTAAGTTCAGTCAATGCTACGTCAAGTAAATTATCAAGTACGATGTCGGCAATCGTGGAAGATAGCGGGTTTCCCATTTGCATACCAATAATTTGGTTGTAAACCCTGTTGTTGAAGACGAAGTAGTTGTTGTCATATAAACAGAACTTTAATATATCTAAAAATTTGGATTTTGGGATTGTAGTGTTCAATTTTATTATATTTCACTTTTCCATTATGTTGTTGATAGCAGTGTGAATGGGAATATTTGTAAATAAAGAGACTACGTCAAATGATACTAAATAATCATGGTTATCAATGTTTACGTTTCCAATTTGTGTTTTTAAATCCAGCGAATTTTTAACATTATATTTATCCGAAACTATGTTCCTAAGTATTGTTCCCACATACTTGCTTAATTGATAACATTGGTCTTGAAATGATGAAACTATCGGTCTTAAAGGTGCATCTTTTTTATGGAGCATATATAGCTTTATTACAGCAGTTTGCCTTTTTCGATCCCAGCTTTGGCATTTTAGAATATATAGGCTAAAGTCAAAATTTCGCTGTAAAATAGGTCATATTGTGGGACCTCCATCTTCTACAAGGATGATAAATTTTACAAGATTTTTTCTTTTTAAACGTACACACATAAAGTTAGCTTATACAAAAATATAAATTTTTATATATTCCTTAAGAAAAATTTTTCTGTAAAAAAACGTTAATGGCCTTTTTTGGGCTAAAGTACACAAAAGTGAAATTATCTTGGATTTTTCAAATTGAAAATAGTTTAGTTTTTTACTTAGTAAAGATAAAATCTTCAAATTTATTAAAAATATTTAGAATTTGGCTCGCTAACTACTATAAAAGATTTAAAAAAATTTGGTAAAAATTGTTCCCAATATTAAAAAAAACTGGACCAGGGTAGCGAAAAATCAAAAATTTTATTTCTTATAATGCTTATAACTCAATTATTTTTTGAAAATTATTATGAATTATTATTTGAAAATTTAGATACCATTTTGTAGGTATTGACATAAGAATAAAAAAATAAGAATCAGAATAAAACTGAAGAAATGGCAAGCTGTAAAAGAACTTTGGGGTGCGAGGTTCCCAACTTTGAGACCACATAGCGCCACCCCTGGAAGTTGTTGGCACCCATCTTTAAAACTTAAGTTCGGATACTCCTCTGTTATGCTTATGTCAAATTTTGGATCAATAGGCCCAGCCGTTTATTAATGACTAGGTTATTTCCAAAATATTTTGATTCTGCCCCACTGTGCATTGTACGTACAAAGGCTGAGCCTGACTTGCATACATAATAGTTTACCAACTCATTTTGATGCTATTTATTCATCGACATTATTGTTAGATTTTTTTCTTGTGGGTAATTCCGTGTCAACTCAACAAAACACTCAAAGTTACTTCTTCAGATTTTATAGAAACTTTTTTATTTATATTCCTTGACTCCCTGAATCCAAATTGTATAATATTAAAAAAAAATCTCTTACTGTTTTTCAGATATAACCTTATAAAAATATTTTGCAGCGTTAGAGGATTAAATATATTCTAATTCCAGTTCTATAATCCTTACGAAGTTTATGCGCTCAAAAATTCGTATTAAGGTTAAGAAGAGAAATAAAAAATTCAAAAGTTATTTAAGGAAATAATTATAAGAAAATAGCAGAGTGCATAAGAATAATAAATAAGGCAAATGAAAAAAGGAAATTGATAATTAAGTGATTTTTTAATACATATTTTGATAACTGTATAGCTAAAAAGTGTAAGAGGTAGTATTTCTTTTAAATTATATTTGGATTCAGGGAATCAACGAATATAAAAAAGGTTTCAATAAAATCAGGAGTGGTAATTTCGCAAATAATTTTTTTATTCTGCCATCTTTCATTGTTTACAAGAAAAATGGTCTCATCCCCTAGAGAATCTCAAATTTTAAATTTCAAAAATTCGCAAAATCTCGTTCCAACTCGCAATGTTAAATACTCCAAGTGTTTGTATCTATAAAAGGCCCCCCTAGTAACAAACCCTATTCATTTTTATTTTGCCATCTGTTATGGTTTCAAAAAAAAAAAATTTTTTTTTTAAATTCCCAAAATTTTGTTTCAACTGGCACTGTTTAATTTTCAAAGTATGGTTAAATTTAAAATGCCACCCTCAAAACAAATCAAAAAACATATCTGGTTTCTGATCTGGCCTGAGCAACCAGTGAAATACGTATAGGAACTAGCTCTTTTCCCCCAAAAAATCAATTGCATTTTATTATAAAACGTTATGGGTAAGAAGCATAATATTAAATAATTAATATTTAAATTCGCAAAAAGTTTATATACAAATCTTATTTATTTTAATTAAAAGAGCTATGTTAGCATTTCTATGTCTAAGCTAAAAATTTTAAAATTTATCTTCACACACATTCGCAAAGTTCGTTACGCACGACGAATTTTTTCGACGCTTTAATTGTATGCATTTTCATATACACAAATGTATTTTATTTTTGAACGAATATTCAAAACAAAAAATTCGTCGTTCGTCCCAGTTGTATTTATTGCATTTTTCACAATTTACGACGGCAATGCTGGACATGCAAAACATGTCGATATAAAGCACCACCTTAACGTGATGATGTTTTAGAGGAAAAGTGATTATAAAACAAATATTAACTAAGAAGCAAATAGCTGACATACTAACTAAATATTTGGACTACGTTAATTTCTTATTAATTCGAAAGATGCTAATAGCACGTTTCCACGGAGCCAATATTCATGCATCGCTCTCTCATTCGTGCTTCATACTCCAATCATGTTTGAATCAACGTGCTTCGCCATACAAAATTTGGAGTGCGAAGCACTTTATTTTGAGATGATTCAGTTTGAATCTACATGCGAAGCGTGAATAATTTCTATCTTCTCTAATTTTTATCGCAAGTTTATCTGAACTAGCTCACTTTTTTACATATAAATGTTAACAAAGAAAAAAATAGAATTAAAAGTGATGTTTAAATATAAATAAATAAGCAAATAACTAAAATACAACTTAAAATTGAGAAATAAAACAAAAACAAAATCATGCAATTAATTTTAAAATCCAAACAAAACGAGGCACGTATGCGTCGTGTAAACGGTATGATTCGCAATCATGATTCAGAGAGCGAAGCAAGTTCTTCGTTTTGTCGTGGAAACATGGTATAAAGTTATTGATTTAGTTAGTTTAGTTAGTTTGAAGAATATTAAATACAAATTAGAGATTAATTTTAAAGAAAAAAAAAATTACACTAGCAGAATGTAATGCATTTTCTGGATAGCTACATTCGTCTTCAGCATTCTTTGTATCTATTTACTTTGGGTAGTGTTAGTTGTAAGCATCATTTATTTAACCAACTAAACTCAGATATAGGAATACGAGAAAAACTGTAATCAATCATCAATCGTCAGTTGGTGAGAACGAAGTCTACAACTACCTAAAACTCCCTCTTGTTTGAGAAAATACATTACATTCTGCTTCTCATTTCTCATTTTTTTTTTCTTAAAATTTGTATTTAATACTCTTGCAACTTAGACAGAATATAACAAAATTAAGCCTAACTTCAAAATTCATTTGTATGTTTCGTATAAACTTGAAAATTTTGTATTCTTCCTAAAATTTCCAACAATAAAACATACATACATATATAATTGTTCTTTGTAATTGTACAGCTTTATTCCGTGCTATAATTACCTAACGATAAAAAAGTATATATCAGAAATATTGCCAACGAAATCAGAATTTTTCGCGTATACAATAGATTGTAGACGTTTCTGTCAGACGTCTCTTGGATTTCGAGAAATTTGTTGACTAATATGCGGTTTCTGTATTACATGCGAGCGGCTCGTCTGGAAAATTTGTATGAAAAGCACTCAAATTTTTGAGTGATTCCTATACAAATTTATTAGACGAGCCACTCGCCTGTATTGCAGAAACCGCACATAAGTATAATTTGTAATAATTTAATCGTTCAAATACTTGCCCAATACTTTATTATTGAAAACTATGAACAATATAAACGTAACGACAAAAAAACTTGCGAGCGAAAAATCTATAAATTTACATTCAGAAACTCCCAAACGAATAGAAATAAAAGTGTAACAAAAATTCGATTTTCGTGGGGAACGTTATTTTCGCCGTTTGATGACAATAAGTGTACATATATGTATATATCAAATGAGGCGTGAAACTTTTCCATCTCTGGCAGATAGAATAAAATAATAAAAAGCCTGTCGAAAGCAGAGAAAACTAAAATAAATGTTTCTCTTTATTTTGTTCAACCCTTAAACATTTGGTCAAATAATGTATAATTATGTATGTATGTATGTATGTATGTATGTATGTATGTATGTATGTATGTATGTATGTATGTATGTATGTATGTATGTATGTATGTATGTATGTATGTATGTATGTATGTATGTATAGAAATATGAATGTATGAATAGTAGATTTTGCAGGTTAAAAAATAAAATACCACATATGATATGAATGTAAATAAACTGTTGTTTAAATTTTGATTTTCCGATAAAGTTATTGAAAACTTATTACAAAGTCGATATACATTTGTACAAATGTTTGTATAAACTATTATGTCTGCAGTTTATTAAAGTTGCAACCCTCTTTACATTCATTGGGGTAAATAAGGAAAGTCAGTTCGCTCTTTTCCAGTAATGACTGGAAAAACATAACAGATTTCTACTTTTATTATTGCGAGTATGTTGGTTGTTCTTAAACCTTAAACATGACTGTAAAAGAGTATACCGCATTAAATATTGTTCAATATAATTTATAATAAATGTGAATAATGTGCATTCAAATATAAAAAATTAAATTATGTTACATTCAGGTCTCGTCAGTTAAGTGTGAAATATTTTAAACATTTTTTAAAACATTTTATTTATTATTAAAAAAGGCAGCAAAAAAATCAACTAATTTGTGTATGTATACCGTATCTTTTCGTCTTCGTTATAAGGGAGGAAATTAAATTCATGTTTTAAATTACAATACTGAAATAATTTAATTTTGTGTCTCTGTATTATAAAACATAATTGGTATATGTAATTGTTTTGAATAATATGAAACAATCGTTAAAAAAACAAAATTTAGAATTAAAAATATAATGAATTATCCAAATAAAACTGAATGAAAACTGAATGAGACTGTTCTCTTAAACCCAAGTCCTGATTTTAAATGTATTGTATCTATAATGAAATAGACAAAATAATTTCAGAATTTATCAAAGATTAAAAACTATATGAATTACATGCCAAAACTCACAAATTGATAAATTTTTCAAATGATAACTGCAAATGATATTTATTGGTAAGTTTTATTACAACGAACTTTAGATAAATATGTAAATAGTTAAATGAATATGTAAATAAGTATTTACGTACAAATGTACATATATACCACAAAAGTTATTGATTTGTTAAAAAAAGGAAAAAAATAGATAAAATTAAATATTAAACAATAATTTTCAAATCTTAAAACTTGTAAAAAAACACAAATTTTTGAAAATGTAAGAAGTTAGTTGCATACAAAAATATTTACTATTTTTGGTATTTTTTAAGCCAATTATAAATTTATAAAACATAATCAAACCTTATAATTCTTAAACCTTATAAAACATAATCAAACCTTAAGTTTGTTGGTTTAACTTCCAAGGATTTGCGTCCCTCCCATATATACTGAAATTAAAAATTGCCGTAACGGAGAGAAAAAAGATGTCTTAATGCAATTTTTTACAGACACTAGTTTTAATATGAACCTCCGTTCTCAATGCCTCCCACCAAATAGGAATGGGTCGTACAACCGATGAGTAAATACAATTAAAAATCTCCAGTTGTTACCTATAGAGTTCTTATAGGCATATTATGTTTTTAGACCTTTCTTGAGTCTCTCCTGAATATTCCTATTTTAGATCAATTTACTATATAGATAGGCTCCTAGGTATTTAGTTTCACTTGTTAGTTTTAACTCGACACCATTGTCTTTGGTTAGTTTGAAACCTACCACCTTGCATCTCCTGGTAAAAGGAACTAACTCAGTTTTTTCCTCGTTAACTCCCAATCCCTTACTCAAGGCCCAGGAAGAGTTCGTCAAGCGCAGCTTGCATGACTTCACTGATAGTGGAGATAAATTTCCCCTTTACCAGTATCAACACGTCGTCTGCGTAGGCCACTATTTTCCTACCACGTATATGAAATTGCCGCAAAATGACGTTCACCACCAGCAACCACAGCAGTGGTGATCAACCCCAACCTACGGCGTTCCTCTAGTAACTAGCTTTCTTAAACAGCCGCCTCCCAGATCCGAATTGATAATTCTGCTGCTAAGCATACGAGTAATGCACTCCACTATGAAGTCCTGGATGTTAAGATCTACTAGTGGTTCCCTAATAGCCTCCAGTTTGACATTGTTAAAGGCTCCCTCAATATCTAAGAACGTATATTCCCTAACCTGCAAACCGCGCTGTATATATCTAACTACATTATGAAGCGCACTTTCACCGATTTACCCTTGAGGTAAGCATACTGAGCGTCATTAATGACGTGCGTATCAATTGTGTTCCTATGGTATATATTAAACGTGAGCATAAAACGTCTTGTTAGACTAACTTCATAATGTTCAATAATGAATTAGTCTCTTTTTTCTTGCACTTGATTTCATGTGTATACAAATATTGTTGTGCTGTTAAATAAAAACATACAATAACATTTGCTCTTCTTCCAACGAATGCAATATTTGTTGTTGTTTGAAATAAAATTTCAGTAGTGAATATTTTGTTTCAATAGTGTCTCTTGATATGAAATACTGTTATAGCAGACAACATGTATGATGTTAAAAGCAAGGGTTTGTATTTTGTATTTTAGTTATTTTATATTAATTTGCGCGTTGAGTGGTTGAAAATAGAAAACTGTAGTAGATTGAATTTTTTTAACTTTTATTGATGAATAAAAAAATCTAATTTAATTTTTTCTCTCAAAAATCAGAGATTTTACTCTCAAGAAAATTTAAGTAAAATGAACTAGTGAACAATATGAAATGCTCAGCATATTTATTGCACTTGATAAAACTGTCCGGTCAAATTAGGTGCACTGATTTTTGCACTGCTTGCTCTCTTGTTCTTTGTGTTTACTGTTTAGTAATATTCGACTACACATACAATCAATATTTGCGTTTCAAAAACATGCAATACTGTCCACTTTTTAACATCTTGCGCTCACCTTTAGTATATATCGATTACGCGCTCTAGTGTTTTCAGAAGAAAAGTCAATAGACTAATCAGTCTGAAGTCCTTCGGCTTCAAGTGGCATGGCTTACAAGTCTAGGGTATAAAAATGCTCCTAACCTCTCTTCACCATTTGGGTACGACACCTCTAGCTAAATACGCACTAAAGATGTCCCAGCATCAGTACATTAGGCTGGAACGTTGGTATATGGCAGAAAATAAATGTTTGTATTACCCGTTCAAATAGTGATACAAATTTGTCTTTTTATGTGAGAAGTTATTCTACAAACTTTTATTGTGATTGAACCACATCTTGAGGTGCCGCAGAAGCCATGAACATATTTATATGTCTTTAAATCTTATATAGTTTTTTTTTTTTTATTTTATTGGTGGTTTTTTATATTTATTTTAATTTTAATTTCAATAAAACTAATCCTTATGGGTAATTAGCATAATATTAAATAATTAATCCTAAAATAATTGAAAACATTAAAATTTGCTATCCATCGTCATTTTATAACCTTTTTTCACGTTTTAAAATCTAAATGGGGTATAAAAAGATGAAAAATATTTTTTTTAATTTGCTTTATTTTCTTTGGTGTAGTAAGATATGGGTAGATATGATATTTTAATGATTTTTCTTTGCCTAAAACTCATTTAATGTACTTAGCATAGTCCTTTTATTTATATAATACAGTTTTTGCAGATCCAAAAAAAAAAAATTTGCTAAATTTCAATAAATTTGGATCTGCGGCATTTGGACTTGCGGCACCTCTTACTTACTCCAATCGTCTTTAAACTAACTTTACAATTGACTTAACAATAGCAAATGGCAACTTTTTATCGCTATTTAATATTGAAATTGAAAAAAATATATTTTCGTTTCACCCTAATGTACATATGTGCTCGGACGTTCTGCATTATGGTTGGAAAAACCCCATCTGGGCCAGCAGATTTATACGGCTCGAAGGTATTAATCGCCTATGTCACCTTGTTCACAGTCACTAAATCCTTGATCGCCTCTCTTAATTCCTCAACCAAAATGGAGTAATTACCCCTTCCTAACAAATAATCTGTAACCCACAACAGCCCTGAAAGTGCATATTCATAAGTTTTTCCACAGTCCGTAGAAAACCTTGCAGTCTAAATAAATAAATAAATAATTTAAGTTGTCATACATAAATTTTATAAACCCTAAAATTTAAAAATTATATAGCTATACATATGTACATATATTTGAAAAAAAAAACATAATATTAGCTATTACAGTTTATATTAAAACTTATGACTTTCAGTCATAATCTTCTCTTTCAATTACATATGTACATCACTAATCATTCATATTGTAGTTTTTAACAATTTTTTCTGAATATAAATCTAAATTGATGGTCCTGTTTGTAGAATGAGATACAACAGTATTAGGTCCTTATTACATTGAACCCTACTTGTTTTTCTAATATGCCTTAACCTAGCATTTCTTACAAGTTTGTGGCTTCCTAATAGAAGTTAATTATGTTTTACTACAAAAATCAAAGAGGGAAACTTATAACACAACTGTCCATTAAATATCTCAACCTGTTAGTCAACCCTGTTTAGAATATGTTGCCACGAAGAAACATTTACGAAATTCGTAAAAGCAATCAAAAACATACGGGGTCTGTTCAAAAGAAAAGGACAAATTTTGAATTTTCTTGGGCTGTGTACATTCGATTATCGAATTTTTTTTTTGTTATGTTGGTACCCATGTGTTAGTCATATGTTGGCATTATCAGCCAATTTGGATTAGTAGTTTGCTGTTGACAACTGAAAAGGTTAGTCACGTTTTTGTGTGTTCCTATAAATAATTTAGATTTATAAAAGGTTATATAACAAATTTCCATACAAAATTTGTTTATTAAACCAATGCTAATCAGGGGCTACTGTCATGTGCACTAAGAAAAAACTGTTATAAATGAAGTTAACAGACGCAAGCGTATGGAACTTGCAAAAAGCGAGTTTTCGAACAAGGTTATCTTTACAGACGTATCGAAATACAACTTAATCAGGGCTGTCACAGAATCCAATTCGGTTTTGTTATTAGAAGCAGTTCGCTCAGAAAAGGTTACCAGAAGAATTTTGCGAGATTGTATGTACTTATTTTACACTAAGTTGTGACGATCATTTATACTTTAAGCGGAAAGGATTTTCAGTATTAATTCGATTCATATTCATATACTTACGTTTTAAACTGATTTTAACTATGTATTTATGTATATGCAAGTATATTTAGATTTTTGGGCGTGACATCCAAATTCGAGCTGTAGATGCACGGTATCCCGGTTCTATCCTTGACGCATTTGTATGGAATATTAGCAGCGCAAGAGATTTTCATATAAAGTATGAGTCAGGCGACTGAGCGTCAAGCACAACATATGCAGAAGTTACAACAAAGAGAACATCGATGATGATAAAACGTTAATATCACCTGATAGTAAAGCAAAATGTTATATTGCCGTCAAATACGTCCCTACAAACTGAGGGTCAGAGGATCAGAAGTGAAATAGCCAACAGTTTATAACAAAATAAACCCAAAATAATCCATTTTATTTCACATAACAACAAAATTAAAATTTAGTCTTACAAAAGTTTACATACATATATAATAATTTTAAATGTTTCTTTCTGCTGCAAAGCAATTTGCTGTTTGCTGTTGCTGAAGCAATACGTTAATGTTTGTTTCTTCTTTTGCTGTTGCTGTAAAACAATATTGCAAATCTTTATTTTGCAGATCTTCTAAATTTAGTTCTTTTTCGGTCTACACGTGGCGCCATAATTTTAATCTCTCACTGTCAAAGAATTTTCTAAAACTAAAAATTGAAGCAGCGAGTAACAGCAATCGTAGTCAGCGATAACTTAAGATTAAAGAGTTAAGCAAAAGCAAAAGATACAATTCTTGCAAAAAAACCGACTTCAAAACAGATAGAAGGGCTAAACTAAAAATGTAAAAAGGAATCTAGTAAAAGTAAGTAAGAATTATATTTAAACGAAATAAAAGATGCGCCAAAATTAGAGGGAAAAAAAGTGAATGTCAAGCCTCTCCCTATTACTGTCCAAAAGTTAAGCTATTTTCACCAGCATCCGTATTTTATGGGGACACATTCAAGCCTCTGTCTATAACGGTTTCAAAGATAGGGTCACATATATCAAATAACATCACCTATTGGGACACCCTTTAATTTACAATTTTAAATCAAAGACCTGTTGTTATAGAGGACTTGTCCACAAAGATTCTTTGTAAATTTCAACTATCTGTCTATAACGGTTCAAAAGTTTGTCCATATATATCAAATTACATGAACTATTGGCACACCCTTTACATTATAATTCCAAATATTTATACTTGTTATTATACAAGAGAAAGTAGTGGACATTCTGCCTAATTTTCAAGTGTTTGTGTTTAACGGTTCAAAAGATTGGGCCATATAGATTAAATTACATAATTTATGGGGACACCCTTTAATTTCTAAATTCAAATTGTATACTTGCTATATTGGACTTTGCAATACAGGTTCCTTGTAAATTTCAGCTGTCTGTCTATAACAGTTCAAAAGTTTGGCCATATACATATAATTACATTAACTATTGGTACACCCTTTTATTTCCAAATTCAAATTTTATATTTTTTGTCATAGCAGACTTAGCAATACAGGTTCTTTGTAAATTTCAGCGGTCTGTGTATAACTGTTCAAAAACATGGCCATATACATCAAATTAAATGAACTATTGGAGCAACCTTTAATTTAAAATTTTGAATATTTATACATTTTATTATAACGGTCATAGTAATCTGTCAAATTTTCAAGGTTTTGTCTATAACGGTTCAAAAGATAGGTCCATATAGGTCAAATTACGTCTCCTATAGGGACACCCATTAAATTTTAAATAAATTTTTTTTATTAATTTCTGCTGTTGGGACCTATAGCGACACGCAATATATTTAAATTTATTTTGGTGCCCCTTACGGTTCTTAATACACGTAAAAAACATGTATGTTGTATGGGGACACCCTTTAATTTTTAATACAATGAACTGTTTTTAAAACGGGACCATATTGAAAGTATAACCTTTCAAATAAAGAAAAAAAATTTAAATTAAACAGAAAAAACAACATTAATTTTGAAGTCGGTTAAAAAAACAACTTATTGCTTAAGCAACAGCAAACGTTTTCAAAGTATTCCTTTGCTGCAGAAAGAGACACATAGAGGGCTTAAGCAAAAGCATTTGTTTCCCTTTTTTGCATTTACTTTTTGCTTTTGCTGCTCATTTTTTCTAAGCAATTACATATGCATTGAAAATATTCAAGCATTTTTAATCACTGTCTAAAAGATAAGGCCATATATGTACGTGAAATTAAATCACCATGGAGACACCCTTACCTTTAATTGTTTGTTATTGCGGATATAGTATACTTATTATCATAGCGGATGTAGCATACTCAATGAGTATTACTCATAATGTATAATTTTCAATTGTCTTTCTATAATGGTAAAAATAAGGTATTGGGACACACGTTGTGTGTAAAATCAATTGTCTGTCTATAACGGTTCATAATATAAGACCATCCAATTACATCGCCTTTGAGGATGCTCTTTAATTTATACTATTTATTTTTTTCCTTTTTTAACCGACTTCAAAAAAAGAAGGAGGTTATCAATTCGTCTGAATGTTGCTTTTTTATGTTTGTGCACGCAGAACTCAGTCATTTCTGAACCGATTTAAAAATTTTTTCTTTATTAGAAGGGAAATGCTTACATATTGGTCCCATTTTAAAAGAAGTTCAGAATTTTGAAAATTAATGGGTGTCCCCATACAACATACCTGTTTTTTACGTGTATTATGAACCGTAAAGGGCACCCTTTTAAAATTTAAAAACACTGCTTATTACTATAGCTGCCAATAACAGAAATTAATAAAAAAATAAACTTAAAAATTAAAGGGTGTCCCCATATGTGACGTCAATTTAAATATATGAACCATTGTAGACAATCACTTGAAAATTGGACAGAATGTCCAATATTTATAATCAGAAATTAAATATTTATAATTAGAAGTTAAAGGGTGTCTCAATAGTTCATGTAATTTGATATATATTGAAAAACTTTTGAACCGTAACAGAGAGACGGTTAAAATTTACAAAGAACCTGTATATCCAAGTCCTTTATAACATCAAGTATATAATTTAAATTTGGAAACTAAAGGGTGTCCCCATAATTGATATAATTTTACCTATCTAGCCCTATCTTTTGAACCGTTATAGACAAACACTTGAAAATTAGACAGAATCTCTACTATTATGTCCCGTATAATAACATTTATAAATATTTAAAATTTTAAAGGGTGTCTCAATAATTGATGTAAATTGATGCATATGGCCAAACTTTTGAACCGTTTTAGACAGACATTTGAAATTTACAAAGAATCTGTCCTTTAAAATAAGTGTTTAATTTAAAATTGTACATTAAAGGGTGTCCCCTAGGTGATATTGTTTAAGCTATATGGCCATATCTTTTGAACCGTTACTTTTTATTACTGTGTCAGTAATATAAAGTGTAAAAAATAAAGGGTGTCCTCATATCTGACGTAATTTGTCGTTTTATCTGCTTAACCGTTATGGATAGACATTTGAACGTACAGAACGTATATTACTATGTCCGTTAGATCAACAAGTATAAAAGTATTTGATTTGAGTACTATTTCTTACAGATTACTTTGTAGTCGGTTTTTTTGCAAGAATTATAAAATAAACATAACCAAGCTTCCAAAAAAATTAAAAATTTGAAAATCGGCTTAGAAATGACGAAGTTCTAAAGGCAAAAATAAAAAAATACTAACGAATTATATAATGATAATCTTTCTCCTTTCTTTAAAGTCGGTTAAGAAGGAGGTAATCTACCTAACTAGTTTATTTTAAGATTTTATTCGTTACCAATCTTTTCAATTTGTACCTTTTTAACATTATTGTATAGACAATTTTCACTTTGGTAAATGATCATTATTTTCCATTCGTAGGTCAAGTGGGAAGAGGTAGTAATAACTGTATGTATGGATATGTGTGTATATACATATGTATTTTGTACGTGTGTATGAAACAACATGGCCTTAATATAGGCAAGCTTGAATTTAAGACAAGCTTTAACACACAGAAAAAAATATAAAAGTTTGTTTTGTATCTATCATTGTATACATTTTTATGAATGTTTGTATGTATGTACTTCGTAGTACGTAAACAAAGACCGAATAATTTTTTATATGCTGGGTATTTACTTATTTGTATGAGGCGAGCAGCTTTAGTTTATATTCGTGTGTTGTGCAAAGCGTGTTATAGGTTTTAGTCGTCGTCGTGTTGCCAATTTCTTTTGAATGGTATTGAGTTTATTTTACAACAACAGAAATACTAAAAATACCTGTTTAAGTTTATATGCATTATAATAAGAAAAAAAAAATAAATGTACAAATTCGTAATTCGAAAGTCAACAAATATTTTTACTTGAAAAAAAATCTAAAAATATTAAATTTTTTGCAATCATTTGTTACATACATAAGTACATAGGTGTAATGTTATGATGATGTGCACAGTGTACATAAATTACGTGTTAAAATTTTTGTGACATTTAACAGTTTTTGGGCTGTTTGTTTAAATAAATCAATTGAAATTGAATAAAACATGAAATTAAATAAACGATACTTTTATTTTATTTTTAAAATTGTTATATAAATTTGCCTTTCTCCACCTTGTACCATCAACAAAATCCAAATATAAATCCATATATGTATATGTGGAAAATTAATATCTGTATGCAAGAATAAATACATACATATGTACATGTATACTTACATCCTCTCATATACTCGGTATGTCTGATTGCAAAACATCAAATACGAGCTCTCTACTCCATTTATTGTTGTTTTTTGCGTGATGGAGTGTAATACACATGAATACTACATTCATAGATACATACATATATAATTACATACATATTATACATACATATATCCACACATACATACATACATACATACATACATACATACATACATACATACATATGTGTTAATTGTAATGTTCCCACATTAAAAAAAATAATTAAAACAACAAGCCAGTAAAACG
>OX451217.1:95203924-95262589 GCA_949628195.1 Phasia obesa | reverse complement strand
GGAAAATATATAGCGCATATTGAAATGGCACTTAAATCATATTTAACTTTAACACAGGCAGATTGGAGATAAGATTCTCTTACCTCATCTAAAAGTTCGTATTTTATTGTAGATTTGATCAATATTGCCGCTCCCGCATGAGCTCTATTATCTGGATTATTTTCTGATATCAACTCATATCCTTTTATTTTAAAAATGGTTCTACTAGTGAAATGTGTTTCAGACACTCAAAATATATGTATGTACATAGCAATATCACGTATTTTAAGAAATAATTCGACTTCTTGTGTATGGTTAGAAAGCCCGTTAGCATTTTATAATACAATATTTAAATTTAATTGCATAATTTTGTAATTAGTATCGTCATCATGCTTAAAAGCTTGTTTGTTAATTCTAATTGTATCTGTATCAATTTTTCTAATTTTTCAAAAGAATTTGTTTAATTATTTTTTAAAACTTCAGAATAATATGACTTATTGTTTGAATTACAATTGTTTATGTTGAAAATAGCTGTGTTTCTTTACTCAACTTTGGGATCCCGCGGGATCCTAATTAGCCCGAAAAGCGTTCCCGTACTTTAAATTTGGGTAAATGTGAGCGTGTTTAAGAGATTAAATTCTTCCTCTTCTTGTACAAAACAGCCCATAGTTTTTCTACGAGCATATTGTGTAAATTGTCAAACATATGTTTGACAAAAAATAAAACAATAGAAAAAATTAAAAAAATCAAGAACAAAATTTTTAAAAAGTGTAAAATAGCAACACACATACATGTGTATTGAGAAAAGAAGTTTTATATTAAAAGAGTTACAATGTAAATGTACAAAGTAAACATTTATTCAAATGTTTTTAAAATAAAAAAATTAAATTATTTAATCAAAACTGTCAAAACACTGACTTTTTAATTTGTATTAAAAATTTCTATTTTTGGGTTCCCGTACTTTTGTGTAATTTTGTCTCTTTATGAGAAAAAATTATGTTTGCTCTCGTTTTCACGAACTTTACCCAAAAAGTAAAGAAACAGACCTATTATTAACATACGGAAACTCATTATTATAATTATTGATATTATTACAGTTTTACGTTTGTAAACTAATTGATGTTGGAGATTTAGCTTGCAGGATGATTTTGTAGACAATTTACACATGTTGGTGTAGTATCTTCCTACAATAAGATTCTTGGCAGCGATGACATTGGACAAGTTCTTTTGTTTGGTTTGGTGGAACTATGTTTACAATAGCGTTATTTAGCGTTTTTATGTCATATACATTTTTGTTATTTAAATTTGGTTCTAGATCAATAAAAACCATTGGAAGAAATTTCCTTATTTGTTACATTTCTAATTTGGTATCCTAAACTTTCAAAAGCATTTTTTATTTCGTCGGTTGGGGCTGAAGGGTGAATATTTTTAACAACAACTCTGTACGCTCTCTCTTGTTTAATTTGATACGTATGAAACTTGATTTTTTATCGTTTAAGAATTTAACAAGGTCTCTATATGGCTTAATATCTTTGACCATTACTCTTATTTGACCATCTGTTAGGCTTTTGTAGTTAAACGATGAAGATGGGATTATTTTGGAAAAACTCTTTATCATTGCATATACGAGTATATCAAAAACATTCGGTGTAGAAATTATGGCGGCTTTGACATCTTAATATTTCTTTCTTCTTCAATTTCATTTTCATCAATCTTATCGTCAACATTAGGTCTGTTTCTTTACTTTTTGGGTAAAGTTCGTGAAAATGAGAGCAAACAAAATTTTTTCTCATAAAGAGACAAAATTATACAAAAGTACGGGTACACAAAAAACCAAATTTTTAACACAAAATAAAAAACCAGTGTTTTGACAGTTTTGATTAAATAATAAAATTTTTTTATTTTAAAAACATTTTTACTTTGCACATTTACATTGTAACTCTTTTAATATAAAACTTCTTTCTCAATACACATTGATGTATGTTGCTAATTTAATAATATTTTGGATGATTCAATTTGTTTACGTTTTCTTGCTAGCAAATATCGTCGTCTTGGTCACTATTATTGCTATCATTCATAATGATAGCAATATAAATTATTTTATTTCAAAAGAATTTAGAATATGAATATTGTATTTGGTTTTGTATTTATGAGATATTTTACAATATTATATCTTAACAAAATTATCAAAATATTAAAACTTGATTATTATTATATGAATTTTATTTGAACTATTTTTGAATTAATAAATTAATTATTTAGGCTTAAGTTCTTAATTATAAAGAGATAAAGATAAATTGGATACCAGCAAAGCAGAATGCATTTTCTAGACAGCTACTTCCGTCATCAGTACTCTTCGTATCTATCTACCCGGTAGTTTCAATTGTTATTAATTTTCTATTTAAACAAACTTATCAAAGAAATAGAATCTGAGAAATTTTTAATTTTACATTATATTTCATAGAAGATAGAGCTTTTTTTGAAATTCTGCTTTGCTGGTATCTAATTTTTCTTTATCTCTTTATAATAAAGAACTAAGCCTAAATAATTAATTTATTAATTCAAAAATAGTTCAAATAAAATTCATATAATTTCACAGAGCGGGCACGGCTTTGACATTGTTAACTTCAACACTATTGTGTTAATAATCAAAATATACATTTGTAAAATAAAAAATATCTAATTGTTGTTAATTGCTAACCAAAGGATAGCTAATAGCAAGAAAGATATATACCATTTTCAAATAAAAGATAATATATAAAGAGAATTAAAATAAAGAACAATGTTTGCTTGGTAGTATAATATAAAAAAGAAATAGAGTTTACAAGTGTAAAACAATTTCAAAAAGCTCTATCTTCTATGAAATATAATGTAAAATTAAAATTTCTCAGATTCTATTTCTTTGATAAGTTTGTGTAAATAGAAAATTAATAACAATTGAAACTACCGGGTAGATTGATACAAAGAGTACTGATGACGGACGTAGCTGTCTAGAAAATGCATTCTGCTTTGCAGGTATCTAATTTTTCTTTATCTCTTTATAATTAAGAACTTAAGCCTAAATAATTAATTTCTTGATTATTATTCATTTTTGTTCACAAAATTAATCGAAAATAAATATTTTAAGTACATGTATATATGTAAGTGTATACGTATGTGTGTATATATAAAGAACGGTCCTACTAGGAGTTCACGTACAATTTAACTAAAAAGCCGAAGAAAAATAAATAATTATTATGATATCGACGAACTTAAAATATTTTAATATAACAAAGATAAACTGTTTGGAAAGTATCAACACACTCTTTAACAAACGAACAAATAATCGTTTGCATTTTTCGAATATCTAGTATGTCAGATACCGATTTGTGTGACAAAATAAATTCTGAATCATTTCTAAAATATGGATCAGAAAAAAAAACACCAATTGTTGTTGTCGTTGGTGACGGCAGGAGTCGAGTCCGTAAGGTGGTACGCACGTCAACTCGCCACGTAACTGTTGTCAGCTATTCGACTCGACATAAAGAAACGAAAACCCATACATCACATCATGTAACTACAGTAAGGTAAGATACATTCAAGCAAAAAGTTTCTCTCTTCAAGAGTTTTACTTTTTTATTCACTTATCGATTTTTATAGATTTTGTTCATTGTAATTGAATTTTCAGCGAAAAAAAACAAGTGGGAAAAGCCGAAATTGCACTATCCATTTTTCTCCTCTGTTTGTCAAACGATTTTCTTCTGTTTAAAATGATTTTAAAGATTTGTTCAGTTAATATTTTATTAAAATCGATTCAGTAGTTTGTAAGTTATTAGCGTTGAAAGTTGATACTAATACCCACGGAATTCCTTTCTCTCTAAGCACTCAAAATAAGCTTTGTGTCTGAAAGGGAAAGCAATATTAAAACTACACTTTATTTTATAACAATAACTGAGAGTTTTAAATTCTTAATAACTGTTATTTTATTGAATTTATATTTTTGTATAGTTTTTACGATGTTAAATAGTTTTGTATATTATAGAATGACCTCATGCATAATAATCTTAAAAATGTTTAGAACTTGCGAATATATATATGTGAATATGTATTCGTATAAAGATTTCCCCAAACCTTCAAAAATGATAATGATCACAGATAACACTTTTTTATCATTTCAATCTGTTAAGAAACACATTATTGAAATACATACACTGGTGCATATTCCTATAAGCGCATGCATTTTTTTTATTTCCTTTGTGCTGCATGTTTGTTATTTTTAACCATAAATAAAGTTGACGGACTGCAGTGTGTCGATATAACGGTAGTTTGTTTAAACAAGTAACTTTTTTATTTTTTATTTTACTGTTCGCTTTTTTTGAGCAATCATAAAATATTAGTGCTTAATTCAGTGGAAGATTTCTATAAACGCAGGCAGGAAAAATTAGCTTAAAAAATTCTAAAAAGCAAAATATTATCTGTTGTTGGATTTTTTTAATTTAAATGTAAGTTTTTAATGCCATTATATCCATTTGTAGCAAATATTTTTGTTTTAATAAAAATATCTAATAGTATCAAAAGATGCCTAAAGGAAAATTTCTAAATGATCAAGAAAAAATTCAAATTAAATTTTTTTCCGATCAAGGATGCTCTAACAGAGAAATCGCGCGAAAAATTAAACGTTCGGAATGCGTTATTCGTAACTTTCTGAAGAAAGGACAGAAATACGGAGTGCGAAAGCCCACAAAGGGAAACACAAAGTTAACAAAACGAGAAATTAATATGATTAAACATGAAGCCACCCGCAACAAATTAAATGCCACACAAATAAAAACTAAACTTGATCTTCCTGTTACTTCCAAACACGTTTAATACATATTGCGAACAGATCATAATATAAAATGGAAGAAACCCAAATGTAAGCCAATGCTAAAACAACAACATAAAGAAAATCGTCTGAAATTTGCACGCAAATACATGAAGTGGACTGATGAGTGGAATAAAGTAGTTTTTTCAGATGAAAAAAAATTTAATTTGGACGGTCCAGATTCGTATTCGTGCTATTGGCACGATTTAAGATCGAATGATATTCGAATGTCCAAACGTAACTTCGGTGGAGGCAGTGTTATGGTGTGGGCAGCTTTTTCCTCAGTTGGAAAAGCAAGTATTTGTTTTGTTCCAACAAAGATGAACAGCACAACATATACCGAACTTTTAGAAGATGCTCTCATCTCATTTATGGATGAAGAAATGGATGAAGATTGCATATTTCAACAAGACAATGCGGCAATACACGTTTCAAAAGAGTCAAAATTATGGTTCCACCAACATAATATTCCTTTGTTAGACTAGCCGGCTTGCAGTCCGGATTTAAACCCGATGGAAAACTTGTGGGGATATATGGCGCGTGAAATTTACTCAAATAATGCCCAAAATCAAAATATAATGACAGTTACGGAGCTAAAACTAAGAATTAAACAAGTGTGGAATGAAATCGATCACGATTTATTAAAAAAATTAATAGGATCAATGCCGGACCGTATATTTGAAGTAATTAAAAAAAATGGATCAGCTACTCATTATTAATAAAACCCAAAACGTATAATTTTTAAAGCGCGTTTATAGGAAAATGCCTATCAAAATTACATTAAGTTATTAAAAAATTAATTAAAATTAATTAAACTAGTATTTAATCTTATTTGTCGTTAGTATTAAAATAAATAAATAAAAATAATTATTTGTTAAATGAATTTATAAACCCTTAAATGTGTTTTAGTTTCGTTTTTGTACAGCTGCTTCAAAAGAAGTAATGTGCGTTTATAGGAATATGCATCAGTGTATACATAATTACAAACAACTTATATTCTCTACTGTTATAGCGAAAAAATAAAAGGGAAGGAAAATTAAACAATTTAATTAATTAATTAATGAATCGTTACAGAAATTGCAGACATTTAAAATTTCTAAAAGAAAGTAATAAAAACATAAAACTAAAAATTAACAATAAACATAATACGGAACATGTTGGCATTTGTGGTACAATTGTACTAAATTTGGTACTATTTGGTATTATTTACTTTGATAACCCTTTTATGTTGAGTAATAGGCCTTTTTGCTGAACTACAGCGTTTGAAGATTTTCGCATCGCCTCTATCAGTTTCCGGCAGTATTCGGCTGATATATTTTTCTATTGTTTCTAGTGAGAAATCGAAAGTCATTTTTGGTAAGTAGATAACTCTTCCTCTTCAAAATAACTACTGGCATACTCTATCGGATTATACAGTGAGTTTAGTGGAATTTCAAGCATTTCCTGGAAACTTAAGAGTAACCAGATCCTAACATTGTAAGATTTTGCTTATTAAATACATACACTGAACCAAATTTCGTAGGTAATATTAACGAAAAATATTAGTAGAACCTTAGCGACAAAAATAGTTAAATCAACTTAATTTTTATTCAAATCTATATACGATTTATTCATATAAACTAATTTTATTCCTATAAACAGAATTTTTTTGTCAAAAACATATTTCAATAAAGCTTGAAGAAACTTATAAAAATTCAAATAAAATTCTGTTAAATTAACTAGGGTACGTATTTTTTCACCATGAATAGTACATTTTTGTTCATTCTCTTATCATTTTCAATGAATAAAATTTTGTATTGCGTTTGTTTTTTCACTGCACACCAATAAGTTTAACACACACATTTTTCATCTTCATAGGTGTTTGGTTTTCAAACTGTTCACATCTCTTTGTCCATGAAGTAATTTTTGTCCGTCTTTCTTTTTCATCGTCAATGAAAGATGCAACAAATTGTTTCAAAAATTGAACACCACCATTCGTAATGAAATATTCATGACGCATATTTCTTTCGTTTGTACGAAGTGTGAAACGAACATGAAAGAAAATAAATAAATGCGTCATTCATTTCAAAGAATATATTTTAAAGCAGTAGTAAATGTTCTATTGAAAAGGGTTGTAAATTGACCTGCTCTCATGTTTTTACAATTAAAAATAAGAGGTCAATGCACATTTTCATTACACATTTAAATATTTACAATTATATGTACATAACGCACATATACATATGTATGTAGGTAAGACCATACATTTTATGGTACGGAACCCTACTTGTGTGAGTCTGACTCTCACTTGACTGATTTATTTTATATCACTATAGCTTTGCAATTTTTGTTTTATTATTAAATAATCTAAAATATTTCGAAATAAATTGTTCAAGATTATTAAAAGCAGTTTTTGTGTCGTAACAGGTTACTGGATATATTAAAATCAATTTTTTCCAGGGACCGTAAATATCGTTTTAAAAAAAATATTTTGTAACAGTTATTTTGAGAATTAAATAAAAAAAATCCATCTAAAACAGTTTTTTTTTTAAGTATAAATAAAAACTCAAATGAAAGTTTTGAAAACAAATTTATTTTATAGTAAAAAAATAAAACTTTTTTAGGAGTTTTATTTTTTTCGTAAATAACCATAAAAAATTTTGCATTTCAATTGAAACTGTGGTCATATATTAAATATGTACAACTTCTTCTCAAAGCTTGCACGATTAATTAAATCAACGGTTAAATTTAACAACGGTTGTAGCGACTGTGACTACGGTTACGCAGCGATCCGTTAGCACTATCACCACGGGCAGCAGGTGTCGTCCTTTCTTTTATTTTGATCAAAGATTACACACAGAAGATGCAAGCTCAAAGCTTGCTCGATGAATTAAACCAATATCAATGCTCTTACTAAAACTATTTACATTTTTATAGTTTTTTATTTGATAGGAAAGCAATAAATAAATTTGGCGATAATTCATTTATATTTGGGTATTTTTTCACAATTTTTGGGACAAATTTCCATTTTTCTTTCTTGGGAAATTTTTCATTTCTTTCGGGTAATTATTCATTCGGCAATTTGTTTTTAGCAATTGATCAATGATTTTTTTCCTCGTTCCTAAAACATAACACCAGTTTTGTCCTTTAAAGTTTACAATGTGGTTTTTGGACATTATGGAATGTCAAAATTTCTATCCATCAGGGTTGTCAGATTTTGTTCACCTATTTCGCCAAAATCGATGTGAAAAATCGGCGAAATAGTTTCTTGTTAAAATACACTTTAATTTAATTTTAAAAATACTTTTTAATAAATAACAACAAAAAAATTATCAAAATAGCCAAAATTCGTCAAAAATAGAAAAAAAGTCCACAAAATATATTTTGTTTTTTTTTTTTTTATAAAATAAAAATGACAAGTGAATACAAGAAAAGTACAATTTTTACTTAAAACAATCAAAATAGTTTGGTTATTATAGTATAACAAATGGGTGTATGTGAAGATAAATACGTATTTAACTAGCAGAGACAAAAACGATATTTTTTTAACATATCTCATTTCACAGTTAACAGAGTATTCAAAGAAATCTTCCGCTTTGTAGAAAAGTACTCAAGACGTAAAATGGCATTAAAAACAAAATGAATAAATTGTTACGCTATACTGGGTCTTTAGTGTCATATAATATATATAGCTATTGATTTAAAAAAAGCTATTTGTTGTTAAGTGAGTCTCTGAAATCAGCATGACATCAATTTTTGTATTGGCGTATGCCGTTTGCGTTCCAGAAACATATTTGTAAACAGTTCATGGTTTGTTTAGTACCGCCTGGAACATGATAGATTGCATGCGTACCATTTCTTAAATCATGCTGCTAATAGAGCTCATAAAACTGTTTAACGAATGCACTAATGTCTCGATGCTTGCTTCGAAGAGATTATAGTTACCAGATGGTGTTTTTTCTTTAGGTTCTGGGTGCAAATAATGAAGTATGATTGGTTTTTAACATATCTGCGTATGAAATATGATGTGTAGTTGGTTGGGTTAACTAGCAGGAGTATTTAATTTTTGAGTGGTTTTTCTTATAATAGAAAAAACAGGACATCCTCTAGTCAGCAGTGTGATTTCCACCGCAATTGCTACATTTTTTAACTTTCGAATTATCCCTTGCTTTGTCGCATTGGGCGGAACAATATAGGTCGCAACCGGAGTCAACTTACAGTAAGTCCTAGTATGACCATATTCTTGACAATTTAGAAACTGGACAGGTCCTGATCGCTTATGCGGCTCTTCTAGGGTTATTTGACGGTGTAACACATATTTCAGGTTATAAATAAGGTGCGTTTCGTTCTTCTTCAATCTGATATCTCCAGGTTCCAGTTTAACGCGAAATAGTGGTTGGGGGACACATTCTCGATTTCGGAGATTATCTACATTTTTTATTTTAAAACCCGCTTTTTGAAGTCCAGGGGAATTACTCGCTATTGCGATGCGAAAGCAATTTCGATTCGAAAGCTCAATGCGATAAGAGGGCAAATCGGTACTCTCTGTGACTTTCGCAACACCTTTCGCACAATTTTTAAAAATTTGGCAACATTAACAGTTTAAAATATGTAAACTGTGATGTAAACAAAGGTTAGGCCGGTTGTATGTACATGCAAATATTGATGGATTATGGTTTAAAGACGAAAATTAACTTAAAACGAGTTACACGGAGATAGGTTTGATATAGTTTCCTTAAATAAACGCTGGTATAATAAATCTGATTTTTTTCAAATGTATATACATATGTAGCCTTGTTTTAACATTGTCCGTTACTGAAAGTTCTATAGGAAATCCACGCAAATGGTTTCATATTTTACATATATAATAGCATAATATATCCCCTACAAGATCTCCATTAGGTTGTCTAAATATTTTGGGTTATATTTTGCTTCCTGCTTGTTACGCATTAACTCACTGCAACTGTTTCATGGTCAAATCACTATCACTATGTTGCATCATGAAATCTACTAAAATTTAAAACTGTCGTTGTATTATTTGTAATTTTTTGCTTTGATTTCCCTAAAAATAACAATTCATATATCAATTAACACATCTTTAAAGTAATTACATGTTTTCCTTCTTTTGCGCTTGCTCTTTTACTATTGCAAAAGATTTGGGCTTATCGAACGAATTTGACAGACGCTTTCGCATTACAGAGTGTGGTGATGCAATCTTTGCGAAAAAGAAATGCGAAAGACAAATGCGTGAACGCTTTAAAGAGTACAAATCGTTCGATTTCGTACCATTTTTCTTTCGTATCGCAATAGATTATAACCCCCCAGCTCTTATTTCAGCTGGATCAAAGTATGAATTTACGCCTTTAATGACTACCGTATACCTTTGCTACTCTTCTTTTTGCAGCTTTCAAACTCGTTTACTGCTTTACGATAACTGCTTTTATCACTAAATTGTATTTTTGTTTCATCAATAAAATGAGCTCTCGCCAATAACTGAATTTTTTTTTTTTTTTTTTTTTTTTTTTTTTATTAAAAACTTTAACACTTAACCTAAAGTTATCACACAATTTACAGAGTTTTAGTCATTATACTAACTTTTCATCTATAAAATTAATTAATATTTGGTTTATAAGAGGATGTTTATTATAAAGAAATTTTACTTCAGAGGAAAGTATTATTATAAAAACCTCTGATTTGATATTTTAGACAAGTTAATATTAAAGAAAAATGTATGTAATAATCATATACACTCATACATACACATATAATTGTAAGTCATATATACACATTTAAGTATATACGCAACACATATACGCATGTATGGTGACACAATCAAATAAATGAATTGGTCTTCTTTAAAAAAGGCCGGAAATTAGTGGGTTACTAGACATGCTACAAGAAACCTTGAAGCGTTCTGTTAAAAAATTTATTTTTTCGATAATTAATGTTATATTATTTTCTTCGTGAAGATCTTTGGTGGAGAAATGCCATGGTAAATTAAGCATCATCTTCAATAGCTTGTTTTGACAGATTTGAATTTTTTTTAATGTGGGATTTTGCGCAAACTCCCAAACTGGACAAGCATACAAAATTAAAGATTGAAAAATTACTTTAGCCAAGATTATTTTGTTATCACGACTTAAAAATGATTTACGCCCAATTAGAGGATATAACACTGCTTTCGCCAAGTTGAATTTTTCAATCTGTTTTTTGATGTGTAGTTCAAATATTAGTTTTTTGTCCAGTAAAACACCTAAATATTTAACATTATTACTCCATTGTACATTAGTGCCATTGACTTTGAGTTGATTTGATGGATAGAAACACAAATTTCTTCTACGAATAAAAAATATTGCGTTTGTCTTACTTTCATTAATTTTGATTTTCCATCTGTGGAAATAAGAAACAAGTTGATCTAAAGCTGGTTGTAAGTCTGCAACAATATTTTGACCATACTGGTGTGATGCATATAAACAAGTATCGTTAGCATATGCTGCACATTCTACTCCCCTAGGTTGCGGCATATCAGAACAGTACAAATTATAGAGCAATGGTCCTAAAACCGAGCCCTGTGGAACTCCAGCTGGAATTTCAACTAGATCCGAACATATATCATTCAGACTTACGAAATAATATCTATTTTTCAAAAATGACTCAATGATTTTAATAATGTATAGTGGAAAATTATATTGGATCATTTTATATAATAGACCGTTGTACCAAACGGAGTCAAAAGCTTTCTCAATATCCAACGTAACTAATACGGTCGAGTTACCATCTATAAACTCGGAATTAATATGATTACATAAACGTTTAATTTGATGAACTGTACTGTGAAAAGGGGTGAAACCAAACTGAGTTAGCGGTAATATTTTATTCAGATCCATAAACTTATTGAGTTTTATTTTAAGAACTTTTTCTAGAATCTTACTTAGACTACTGAGAAGACTTATCGGGCGATAACTCTGTACTGAATTAGGAAGTTTATTGGGTTTTAAAATAGGTATGACCTTTGCCATTTTCCATCCTTGTGGAAAATATTGTAATTTCAGGCAACAATTGATAATAAAAGATAAATATGTAAGGGCGGAAATAGGCAATTGTTTAAGCATAATGATTTTAATGCCATCTAAACCTGATGCTTTCCTGGTTTTGAAATCTTTTATAATTGTAGCAATTTCATTATTATTTACATATTCACATGAGTCTGTGTTAATGTTAAGTTGAGAAAATCTTTCATTAACAGTATCAATTAGGGAGATATGGGAATGGTTACTTAAGTTGTCAGAAACGCAATGATTTTGTAAGAAACTATTGGCAAGTTGATTCACTTTTTCTCCATCAGTATAATAAGTTGTAGAGATTTCTTTCAGAGGTGGTATAAATATACGCTTCTTTCTTAAACACTTAGCTATTTTCCAAAACGGTTTTGAGGCTTTATCCAAATTTTGAATTTTGGTATTCCATGCTTTATTTCTAAATTTTGATATTTCATAGCGAATCATTTTATTAAGGTTGTTCAAAAAATCAAAATCAGATGCATTTCTGTATCTTAACCAATTACGTCGATAAAAGTTACGAGTACTTATTAGCTGTTTAATGTAGGGTGGTAATACTTGTTTGTTGAAATCATTACTTTCTTTAGGAGTTGCAATTTCAATAGCTTCGATCATGCTTTTCGTAAAATAATCTACGTTTACGTCAATAATTTCTTTCTTTGTCACCGCACCTACATCAGAAGGTAAATGAGAAACCGATTCGTCTAGCAAATGTCTGTAAAGATTCCAATTGGTCTTATTGTAGTTATAACATAATTGCCTAGAACGTGAAGAATTTATATTTAGTTTAAACAACACAGGAAGGTGATCCGAGTTCAGGTCGTTAATGGTTGTAGGGTGGGTTATATACTGTGGAATATTTGAGACAATCAAGTCAATAACAGAAGGTGTGTGGTTTCTATTTGTGGGAAAATATGTTGGTGAGCCCGAGTGTAAAATAGTGTACGGAAGAATAGAAACAGTATCATAGAGGATATTTCCCCAAACATTTGCACGATTGCAATTCCAAAATCTATGTCTACTATTTAGGTCTCCACAAACGATAACATTTTTATCAACTGCAAGGAGTTTTCTAATATCTTTTCTAAATAATCCTTTAGTTTCCGAGCTTGCAACAACTCCAGGGAAATATACCGAAAACATATTTATTTCCATCTTATCAGATGTCTTTATACAAATTCCAACATTTTCAATGTGTTTAGTTTCGACAAAAATTGGTTTAAAATTACCTATTTCTTTTTTAATAAGAATTGAAACTCCTCCACCAACACGATCTGCTCGATCACGTCGAATGCAGTAGTAACCCATTTGAGGTATATGAACAGAACTTGATAACCAAGTTTCTGACAAAAAGCATAAATCTACGTTATTATTATTTAAAAAATCATAAAGTTCTAAATATTTATTTTTAATACTTCTACAATTCCAGAAAATAATATTTAATTGTTGAGCCATTATGAATAATTATTTACTGTATAAATATTTAACAGCTAATTGTGTAATAACATGAAATTGTTCTTCTTTAGAGTTACAAGTTTTTAATTTATTTAAAACATCTAATGTGAGTAGACTTATCTCTTCAGCGGTAAAGAGATCATTTGTATTTTGAATATTGCTTCTAGGTATATTACGATTTTGAGCGACTGACCATACATTTGTGCTTATTTTACATTTATTGTTTGGCTGAGGTAAAGTTGGAAAAGAGTTTTTATCAAATATTATAGTAGGACCGTTATTATTTGTTGATCTTTGACTATTTGAATGACGATTATTTTTTCTTTGAATATTTTCTCTTAAATTTAAATACGATTCCCTTACTGGACAGCTACGATCTGTTGCAGCATGCGTATCATTGCAGTTTGCACATTTAACCTTCTCTTTGTTGTTACAATCTGATGTTTTGTGTCTGCCTGAACAGAGAGCGCATTTTGTTTTGATAGAGCAACCTTTTTCTCCGTGGCCAAACATTTGGCAATTATAACACTGGACCGGTTTATTTTTAATTCTTCTTTGATAATCCCATTTTATTACCATATGAAAGAGAGTTTTTAGATTCTGTTTTAGATCGTGTAATTTTACTGAGCCGTTTTCGAAATATACTATGTAAAGATTATCAACATACTCATTGTACTTTTTTTCAATTTTTTTAACGTCTGTACATTTATATTTTTTTAAAATCATTTCTTGTTTTACTTCTTCGGCACTTTTGTTGTCTAGGCCATACAAAACAAATTTGAATGGTTTATCATATTTGGATTCATGTATGAAAAACTGACAGTGGTGTTCTTTCAATATTGTAACAATTACATTAAATGTTTCTTTTGTTTCACAAAAAATTTTAATACCAATTGAAATTTTTTAATATAATATTTGGTCAAACCAGAGTTTTTAAACATTTTATGAAATTGTTCACTGTTGTGAGAAAGCACTTTAATAGGTGAAATAAATTCTTTAACTTTTGGAAGTTGCACGGGAGTGTCTATGTTTTCAGCATTGTCATCAGTATTCAATGCTTGTAATGGAGTCCAAAAATTATATCGGCTCATTTTTAAGCCTGATGCATTAACCGTGGACTTTAAGTCCTCCGATTTGACATTAGAACGTCTTTTAGAGATTTTGATAATTTTAATAATTATTCGCAAAAGAAATTTGTCACAAAGCGCAGAGATAAAGACACGTCAATCACAGTCAACAATCGTGAGAGAACTGATAACTGAAATTAACTTTTTTATTAAGTAGTTCGAATTTTCCCTTAAATAAATTTAATGTGGTTTGAACGACTTAAGTGCCGTTTTAGGTTCACTTGTTTCGCTATCTAAGATAGCAAAAAGACTTTTTGTTTTTATTTATTTCAATATTGCCCACATTTTTGTTACTTAAATTAAAGAGGCTCATCATTTTCTGTAAATTAATCAGTTTATTGGAAAAGCAGAGTCAGAAACTAAGTTGCTTATTTTTCCAGTTTAAATCATAATAAATTTTTAATGTTAACGCTTCTGTGTTTAAGGTAAACTATTAAAAATATATCGCATTTAAGACAAACCATTGTTTTTTTCACTCTTATTATAAAAAATGGGTGATCTTTCATTAAAATATTTGGGCAATTTTTCATTATGAATATCCCCTATTGTTTTTGTTTTATTTTTAAAGTTGCAAAGCAATGATGCCGTTGTAAAGAAAGAATGAGAAAAGAGAAAAAAAATTACAGACAACTTTGTTGTATTAAAAACAAGTTTGTTTTTTCGCTTTTCTTTGAATTTGTTCACACTATTTGTTTTTGTTTTTTGTTAAATGCGAGCTTAAACGCACAAGCTAAAACTTGTATATGGTGTACTAGGTGTGCACTTCCATATTTCTCCAAAAATGGTCACTAATATTCTCAAGAATTTCTTTATAAAAGACATTTTTTTATATCTAAATTTTCTCAAATTCCAAAATTATTTCAGAAATCCGACTAATGGGATGCCTTTGTGCACTTCCACATTTGTTCAAAAATGTTTACTTATCTTCTCAAGAATTTTTTATGAAAGCTACATGAAAATTACGTCCCTGCCGGAAAACCCTTTAATTTTTATTATTCATAGTACCCCTTCTGCGAAAATTTCAAAAGTCTACCTATTATAGTTAACAAATTAGGCCATATTCAAGTAAATTACGTCACTGTCGGAGCACCCTTTAATTTTTACTATTTTGTATAGTGGCCATAGTAATACACCTCCTGTAAAAATTTCAAGATTCTACCTATTATCGCTCAATACTTAGGCCATATACATGCAAATCACGTCACTATCAGAATACCCTTTATTTAGCTTCAATTTTGTATACTTGTTTATAAAGCGAGCATAGTTTTAATTACTGTCTGCAAATTTTAAGTGTTTTTCTTCTACATCTCAATAAATAAAGACATAATTGTAATTAACCCGTCACTTTCGGAACACCTTATAAGTTTTAGTATTTGTTGCTATAGCGGCCTTGTTTATATAGCGAACTAAGTTTTAAATACTGTTTGTAAATTTTAAGTGTATGCCTCCTACAGGTCAAGAAATAAACACATATGTATACGTGAATAGCACGTCTCTATCGGAACACCCTATAAGTATAATATATTATATAACAATTACTGACCTGGCCTGTCTGGCTGTCGAATTTTAACTCTATCAGGAAGGTAGCTGTATCCATTACGAGGGTAGTTTTATAATTCTATGACCTTTAGTATTTCCGGCGCTGTAATTTTTAACGCAAGACTGATTCCTTTCAGTTTTAGCTAATACTGCCGAGTTCTGCTCAAGTTGCGTCTGCTACGAGGCCGGTTTAGTAATCACATGATATTTTTTATATATAGTGCATTAATTTCCAATGTAATTCTGATCACATTAATGGTTATCTAATACTAGATCTAATACTACTTTATTACATTCAAAAAAAAAAAAAAAAAAAATTTATTAAAGCCACAATTCCAATATAAAGATTTATGTTTTGCATAAATTTGCAATATCAAATGCACAAGATTGTGATTTAAATAATAGCCGAACTATTATTTAAAAAATTTAATATCAATATTTTGCTATTTACTGGCTTTAAATTGTAGGTTCACCTGTAGTTTGTAAATAGAATGAAGACTGATAAGCGGCAGTCAGTACTTGGCGGAGCCGCCGGACTTAGGTAGCTAAATTATACTGGTCTGCAAAGAAACTGCTCTCTGAACATAAATATGTAAATATAGTGATCTCAACTCGTTAAATTCAAATCCGCTTTCAGTTTTAGCGTATCACGTACAATTTTTTTATGGGCATGGCTAATATTTTCCCCTAAACGTCTTGACCACGCTAACTCTTTAACGGATTATTCGATTTCAATAATTGAAACACCAAAAGATGCGGAGTTATTCAGAAATTGGTGGTGAAAAAAAATATATTTATTATTAATATTTTTTTTTTTTTTTGTCTTCCAAAACTCGTAAAAAAACATTTTACATTTTTGTCCTTATTCGGAAAGCTAGGTATACTAGGAATAAAATAAGCCATAAAAGTGCTTTTACTCAGCGTATATTTGTCATATGACTTTTCACTTTTCCATGAGTAAATTCTATACACGTCGTGTAAACCCTTTCAAACATAACATGTGTATTTTCCATGTGTGCAATGACATATGACATTTTTCATTTAGAACGTGTTCTATTTTGATGTGACAAAGCATCTGACATCCTGTAATGCCAACTTGATATTTTGCTATTTTAGGTTTTTTGTGGTACCAAAAGCACTAAAAGCGTGGCAAAAGCACTACGTTTGCACATTTGCATCAATACAAAACTGTGGCGGAAAAATTATTTATTATAGGTTATGTCAGATGTAATTACACATCTACGTTTGAAAGCAAAAATTATAAACCGTATGTAAAATGTCTATTTTGACAAACACATGAAATTACATATGGGTTATCAAACTGAAGTCATATGACAAGCACACGCCGTGTAAAACCATTTTAAATGATGAAAATCGATGCACATGCGAGTATATATGGATGTTGATTTTATTCACAATTAAGTGCAGGTACCTACTTTGACAAACATTACGTAACATATTAAGATTATTACTTTTGTTATAATAAAAACCTATTAAATTTTTACTTTACCGCACGTAGTATAAGGTAAAGTATAGTAATCATGAAAATCATGAGTGGGTGGGTGGGTGTGTATACCTCTATTTTTGTGGAGTTTGTACAGGTCATACCGTTTGACTTATCAAAATGAAATTTAGTATTTGCCCTTGGTATATGGAGATAAAGAGCTGTATAAGTTTTGGGCATAATCGGGAGGGAGCAAGGGGTAGGTTACTTACTACCAAATTTTAATTCATTTTTTTTGATTCAAATATACTTAGAACTTATATTCTTTATGTAATATATACATAAAAATACCTGTTTCCATAGTGTATGGTAAAGTTGAGTGTAGGCCACTCCAGATTTTTTTTGTTTCATATTTTTTTATTGTATCATCAATATATTTAACTAACAATAATTCATATCTCATATCTTAAATCTAAAATAAAATAAATATACTAGTTAAGTCCAACTAGTGCTAGACAAAAAAAATGTATGTTTCAATATCAGTATTTTATTTAAATAAGAATATCTCAAAAACTAAACGTGATAGAATCAATCTGTAAACAGATATGGATTCAAGCTCCACACTTTTTTTGCCGACCATTGTTATTACAGTAACTGCATATCTAATATTTTTATTTTATTTAAATAATAATATCTCGAAAACTGGACGTGCACAGATTTGGATTCAGCAAATAAAAGTCCATTAAAATGAGATAACAAGGTTCAAAGTCCATTAAAATCACATAACATGGTTCAAGCTCCCGATTGTTTTTTTTTACGACCAGTGTAATTATTACCAAAGTATATCAGTTAAATAATGTGGCACTCTTTATTTGAAATGATTTAGACTATATTTTACTTAATTGTATTTGTAAATTACAATCTTAGTCGAATAAGTTGCTACAAATGTGACGTCGACTACACTTAATTAACTTCGTATTTCCATTTAAAAATTGACGATAGCATCGATATTGAAGACTACCAATCGATAGTCAGCCGATAGAAAACTATCGATAATACTATCGATTGTTTTGCAACTCTACCCCTTCGTCTACCTTTTGTATATGGTGTACTAAATGTGCACTTCCATATTTGTCGAAAAATGGTCACTATTCTTCTCAAGAAATTTTTTATAAAAGACATTTTTTAAATCTAAATTTTCTTAATTTCCAAAATTATTTCAAAAATCCTATTAATGGGGTCTCTTTTGGGACCTCCTGGTCTACCTTTTGTATATGGTGTACTACGTGTGCACTTCAATATTTGTCCAAGAATGGTCAGTAATCTTCTCAAGAAATTTTTTATAAACGACATCTCAATTTTCTCAAATTCCAAAATTATTTCAGAAATCCGACTAATGAGGACCCCTTAATCTACTTGTTGTACGTGGGGTACTACCCACGTAGAAATTCTTCTCAAGAATTTTTTTTTTATAAAATACATGTTTTAAATCTCTATTTTCTAAAATCCAAAAATTATTTCAAAAATCCGACTAATGGGTTCTCTTTTTTGACCCCTTGGTCTACCTTTTGTATATGGTGTACTACGAGTTCACTTCCATTTATCCAAAAAAGATCATGAAATTTCCAAAAAAAATCCCACATGTGTCGTTTTTTAAATCCGATTTTCTATCCCACTGTTATATTATCAGCGTGTTCATATTTAAAATATATTTAATTTTTTTTTTCATATTTTATTTATTGAATCTTCAAATATATTTTTGAACTAACAATAATTACTCATATCTTAAGCCTAAAATAAAAATAAATATACTTGTTATGTCCAGCCAGTGCTAGACAAAAAAAAGATGTATGTTTCACGGTTGCTTCTATCATTTGCGGGTTATCCCTCTAATGTTCGGATGAGAGAAGAAATGTCCCTCCTTCTTAGACGAATGTAACCACGTTCATTTAGCATGTTGCGGGCCGGGGGATTTGGATGTGTTTCAAGCTTCTGTAAATATGTAACTGCATATTTCGCTATTTCTGATTTAACTGATGGCACGTTTAGATCTTTGTGGATGTTCGAGTTTTTTATGTACCAGGGAGCAACAGTGATCATACGTAGAATCTTGTTTTGGCGCCTTTGGATTTTTTCCATATTGCTAGCTGAGGCAGTGCCCCATAATTGAATGCCATAGCACCAAATTGGTTTTAAAATTGACTTGTACAATAAAAGTTTGCAATCTAAAGCGAGAGTAGAATTTCTGCCGATAAGCCAGTTTAATTGGACTGCTTTTAACTTCACTTGTGTTAACTTTGATTCTATGTGGCGTTTCCAAGTAAGCCGCCGGTCAAGATATATGCCGAGATATTTCACGTCTGAAAGCTGGGGTATCATTTGGTTATTTATGTGAATCCCCCTATTTACGATTCCCTACGCAGTAAAAGTTATGTGAGTACATTTTTGTTCATTGACCTTAATTTTCCATTTCTTCAACCACTTTTCTAAAATTAATATGTGGTCTTGTAAATATCGTGATGCTACTTCGGGACTTTCGTTAATGCTTAAAAAAGCTGTGTCGTCAGCAAATGTCGATGTGTGGACTCGGTCCCTAGTTGGCATATCTGAAGTATACAACAAGTATAAAATCGGTCCCAATATACTACCCTGGGGAACTCCGACTTCAATTGGCTCAGGTGAGCTTAAAAAATTGCCTTCTTTAATAATAAATTTCCGATTAGTTAAATAACTATCTAACAGCTTGTATAAGTTTGCAGGCAAATTCAATTTTAACTTATATTTTAGGCCATCGTGCCATACCTTATCGAATGCTTGGGAAACGTCGATAAAAAGCGCAGAGCAGTATTTTTTTTCTTCAAAGGTCTTCTTAATTACGTTAACTAACCTGTGAGTTTGTTCGATTGTACTATGTTTTGATCTGAAACCAAATTGATGGTTCGGAATACATCCTTTGTCGGTTAGAATGGGGTTCAGCTTATTTATTAACATCCTCTCAAACAGCTTTGACATATTTGATAAAAGACTTATAGGTCTGTATGATTCAACTTTTGTGTGGTCTTTTCCTGGTTTAGGAATCATAGTTATTAACGAAACCTTCCATCCTAAAGGAAAGTACTCAAGGCGTAAAATGGCGTTAAAAATAAAAATAATAATTTTTCGAGCTGTATGGGGCAACTCAAATAACATCTTGTTACTGGTTTTATCAAAACCAGGGGCTTTCTTGTTGTTTAAATCTGTTATTACCCTTTAAATGTTACTAAAATGAAATCTTAAGGGTATTGCAGCACTAGCTTTCACAGTTGGCGAATCAACTGCATCAGTCAATACATTTGGAGTAAAAACCTTCTTCAAATGTTCAACAAATAATTTGCCTTTTTCGGTATCATTCCTTGCCCAGCCTCCAGACGAAGTTCGCAAGGGAGGCTTATGTACTACTGGCCTTTTAAGGTTTCTACACGCACACCATAATGAATAATCTGATTGAGGAGTTGGGTCAAGGTCTTTTAAATAGTTTATCAGAGATGCTGCTCTTCGGGATTCTAGTAAATCTCTTAGCCGTTTCGTGTATTCTTTAAGTCTGCTTTTAAGTTGAGGAGATCTGTGCGATTGCCACTCTCTGCGAATTTTTCTTTTCTCAGCCAAGAGTCTCTCGACGTCAACAGAATAGATTTGATTGTGTCTTATTAGTTGTTGGGTTACTGTTGCGTGTTGGGCAGCTAATTTAAGGTTTTGATCAAAATCAGTAAGACTTTGCTCTACGTCTTCTGGAGTTCTTAGCGGGATATTTTCCGAACAATGAGTAGTGAGATATTTTTTATATTTCAACCAATTTATGCTTGTGCAAGTTCTTGGTGACACGATATTTTGCTGGTTCCATATATAGACAATATTGGGTGAATGATCTGAGGATAATTCAAGTGACGCTTCAACTTCAATCATTTCTTCTGAAATACCTTTAGTTACGCCAAAATCAATAACATCAGGTATTTTTTGCTGATCAGTAGGCCAATAGGTGGGTTGTCCACTCGATATCACGTTTAGACTCATTTTTGAAATTGTGTCAAACAAAACACGACCTTTTGGAGTTATTAGGCGTGGTCCCCAAAATGTATGTTTAGCGTTGTAGTCGCCTGATGCTATGAAACAGGGACCTAGTGATTTGAAGAAATCGCTGTATTGAATCTCTGATATTTGAAACCTAGGAGGTGAATAAATCGAAAAAATTACAAAGTTTTGATGAAATTCTTCAATGCAGATGTTTGTTGCTTGAAGGTAATCTTCACAAAAATCACACAGATAATGTGCTCTGCCACGGGGGTCTTTAGTGTCATATAATATATAGCCATTTATTTAAAAAAAGCTATTTGTTGTTAAGTGAGTCTCTGCAACCAGCATGACATCAATTTGTTCCTTCTTAAGGAAGTATACGAGTTCATTTTTGTGTTGGCGCAAGCCGTTTGCCTTCCAGGAACATTTTTTTTAACCAGTTCATGGTTTGTTAAGTAACGCCTGCAACATAGTAGATTGCATGCGTACCATTTCTTGCATCATGCTGCTCATAGAGCTCATAAAACTGTTTAACGAATGCTCTAATGTCTCGATGCTTGATTCGAGACGATTAAAATTACCAGATGGTGTTTGTTCTTTAGGATGCGATTGCAAATTTGGAGTAGAATTAGTTGTCGGTGTTGCTTTGTGCACTGAAATATGGTTGGATTTTAACATATCCGCGTATGAAACATGTTGGGTTGTTGGTTGATGTAACTGGGGGTAATGCACATTTGCTCGATATTGTGGCTGCTTAGCAGGAGTATTTAATTTTTGGGTTGACTTCCTTACCATAGAAAATACTGGACAGCTTCTGTAATTGGCAGTGTGGTTTCCACCGCATTTGCTACATTTTTTTAAAATTAGTGTCATTCTTAGGTTTATCGCATTGAGCGGAACAATGTAGCTCACCACACACTACGCAAACCGGTGGCAACTTACAGTATGCCCTAGTATGGCCATACTCTTGGCAATTCAGGCACTGGACGGGTCCTGATCGCTTATGTGGCTCCTCCACTGCAATTTTTCGGTGCAGTAGGTATTTCAGATTGTAATTAGGATGCGTTTCCTTTTTCTTCAATCGCATATCTCCAGGTTCAAGTACAACTCGAAAAAGTGGTTGGGGCACACGTTCTCTATTTCTGAGATTATCTACATGTTTTACCTTAAATCCTGCTTTTTGGAGGCCATCTCTGATTTCAGCTGGATCAACATATGAGTCTACACCTTTAATTACTACCTGTAGACCTTTGCTACTCTTCAGCTGATAGGTATAAAAGTTCTTGTTACAGCTTTCAAACTCGGTTACTGCTTTCGTCAATAAATTGAATTTTTGTTTCATCAATGTTACCTCGCTTGATAGGAATTACAAAAAATGAGTTCTCCCCAATAACGGAAATTAACTTTTTTATTAAGTCGTCTGAATTTTTCTCCCTTAAATATATTGGAGGTGGTTTGATCGACTTGGGTGCCTATATATTTTATGAGAATTAATTTTATTTAACATACATATCTAAAATCAACAGATGAAGTGCCCTGTTTGAATTCATATAATTTATATCATCAAGAAAATCTGTTTCTACGAAGGAATTACCAGTACAAAAGTAATGTAAATTAGTAGGCATATCATCGTTGAAATAATTTTTAAACTTGACAAGAAAATCAGTGTTTTACATACAGTTTATAATTTTTATGTTCACACGTACACATGTTATGTACATATGACATAACCTCCTGTTGTTGAAAACTTCAAACAGCTGGTCTGCAAATTGTTGTTCTGAGGAATAACCAAAAGTGAGAGGGATTATTTTATTAATTGATTTGATTAATTCATTCAATATTATAAAAATTATAATAATAATAATAATAACTTTATTGCGACTTGATTTAATAGCTTAACAGGCTATTTTATATATGTATTTTTGTCACCATTTGTTTTTTTTTTTTTACAAAACCCGCTAGTGATATGAACTATACAAGGAACTACTTTTTTGTGTTATCATTTTGGGGCTTGTAGATACAACAGTACAGAATTGATTTATTAGAGAGAAAGTAATATAAAATAATTATAATAATTAATTTCATTTGATGATGTTCATGTCAACTTATTTCCTCTGTTTTTTATTGGGAATGAAATTTTGTTTATAAATGTTCTTTATTTGCAATCCATCCTTGGACAATAAGCAAATTTGACATGTAGCTTAATTATTACATAAGAGGGGTTAATTAGCTCCAGCGAGGTATATTAACAACTATATAAAACGGATACTAAAATTAGGAATGAAATATGTTTTTTATCGTAGTTCTTAATACAAAACAATTCAATTTCTTGAAAATAATTAATGATTTGCAGCATTTTCGATAAAAACTAATAGATAATATAACAACTGATATTAACAACTTTGTAAATCTGATTTAAAATAATGCTAGAATTCTAAAAAATAACCCAAAATGCTAAATTCAAAATTTATATTTTGATTAATTATTAATTAATTATTAATTAATTATTTAATTACCAAAACTTATTAGGAGACAACAAGTTGTGAAAAGAGCCATAAAAATCTGAACAAAAGATATGTGTGCATTTGTCTTTATTTATTAATAAATCAGGATTTAGATTTTGTTATGAAGGGAAAAACATTTAGTTCATATAAACTTTTAACCCACGATAGAGCGTTTGTAGATTTAACGGTTCAATTTTAAGCTTACTGATTTTGAATGTCTCTTATTAATTTCAAAAATTAAACTTTACAGAATAAGGTAAATACATAATAGAAACTGTAATATTCACAATGTAATTGGTAATGTACAACTGTTCGTAAAAGCGTTATTTTCTACACTATTGCAATAAAAATTTTTGTGAATTGTATTGGTTTCACTTTAAAAGTCAATTTCGTAAAAATACTAGTTAGGACCTTTTTACTTGAGATCATCATCATGCAATAGAAAATTTAACGATGATTTAATTTAATATGTGATTTTTTCTTAATGATTTAAAACTGACTCAGGTCTGCAATATTATATAAAAAACATTTTTAATACTTAAGCCCAGCAAACTACGCAAATGTATTATTTGCATTTTATACGTCTTAGTCAAGCAGTTCGATAGTAACTAAACATAATATTTTACCGATTAATCAAATAAAATTTAAAAAAATAATCGATTAGTTTTCATGTTGTTTTGAAAATTTATTTTTTTTTTTGCTTTTACGACCTAAAAAGTTACTCTGGTCTGCAATACAACAATACAATTAATAAAATTTGAAAGGTGTAAACTCTTTAGATTTTAGACTAATGCAGTACGCTCTTATTGGAATAATTTTAAAGCCAGATATGTACATGTAAGGACCCTTCCTGGTTTTAAAAACAGACATATCATATTGCACCTTCTAGATAAGATTCTGTCTATCTTTTCAGTTAGATCAAATTCACTTTTTTTAACCTATGAGGTATT
The DNA here is from genome assembly GCA_949628195.1 of Phasia obesa. Classification (NCBI taxonomy): domain Eukaryota; kingdom Metazoa; phylum Arthropoda; class Insecta; order Diptera; family Tachinidae; genus Phasia; species Phasia obesa. The sequence goes on along the minus strand of OX451217.1, from coordinate 95,237,661 downwards.
CATATACACTAGGTGTCATAATACTACGCTCTTAAAGTGTTTAATAATTAAATGTTAAAAAATAACATTAATTTAATATTTTTTAAAAAGTGTTTTATTTTAGGCACTTTAATATTGGAGATCTTTATAGTTTTTCTAAAAACAACATTATAAATGAGAAACAAATTAAATTTAAAAGACGACAAATTAAAAATAAGTAGCATATTTATGACCATGACATGTTATTGCACACCATAGATTACATAGATAGCCGACTCTCCAAATGTCAAAAACGTTTCTATAAATGTCTTCATACATACGGGTACGGCGTGAATTTAACACACATAGGGGAGTAAAATTTTTACTCGCATCAAGACACTATTATGCGCTATATCGTTGCACTTTCCAAATATGTATATAATTTACAATTTTTGCACTTGAAATTCATTCACAATTTAATGTATTTCCAGGTTTTTAACAACAAATAAATTTAATTTTGTTAAAATTTGTTAGGTGAAATTTATTTCTTTACAGTATTGTGTTTTTTTTGTCTTTTAAGGGATTAAAATTTTTAATACAGAATAAAAATAATTAAAATTAGTATTCAGTTAAAAGTTTTTTTTTTGCACATAAAAACAGTATCAACAAAAATATAAAATTCATATAATTAATATTCTTATTAAAATATTCTTAACAAAAGAAATGTTTAATTTTAATATCTAAAATTGATGATACATTTTATACCACTATGTGCACTTTAGTTGCTGTCATAGCTGCCATCGTCAAATCCATTTATCGTTATTTTGACGATTTTGGGTCCTAAAAATGTCATGATGACGATTGGACGATTTAAATCCTAATTTTGACGGTTTTAAATCATTAAAGTTTGCATCATTAATTTGTACTTTTGAAGCAACCTTGACCGACACATTTTATTATTAACAATAACTTATTAATAATAACTTGTTAACAATTCTTTGGCGTTGTGTTGTTACGCTTGTCGAAGAGGCGCAACCAATTTGACATTATTCTAAGTCTATTAGATATGAAACGCGTTGGTTATCTCTAGAAAAACTTTAAATTCAATATATTCTAAATATATTCTAGAAATTATTAACAACAGAAATAAACTGTTTCAAAGCGAGGGTACAGAAAAATGTATAAGTATAATGAATTGTTGAAAATTGTAATAAACAAAATTTTAAAAACTAGTTTGCTTAAAACTGAAGACTTTTATTTAATCTATATCTATATACAAAATTTCAGGGTATGTTGGGGATGGTCTGTAGATGGTTTGTGGTTTGCACGAAATCGACCCAGTGGTTCCGCGATATGGCATTTACATTTTCATTTATATTCCCATACAATTATCAACAAAATGCTCTCAATTTTCCATATGTGACCCGGCCTATGAAAAGGTGACTTAAGACTCAAAAACAATTTTTCCACTTTTTCTTGGTTTCGATAGATTTTAAGACGCTCTTTCACGTGGTGAAAACTAGAAGGTCCTAACTTGCTTAGAAGTGTACTAAAAATGTAGAGAAAGAAGGGCACAAATGAAAGAAAAAATCCCAAAAAACCTCACAACGCTGGGTCAGAAACTGGTTTGTGCTTTGCATTGAAAAAAAAAAACATCGTTCTTTATATACACACACGAACTTATCTCATTTATGCTCTTTTGCATTTTTTGGTTGCCTTTTGGGTATGACTGTTCATAATGCAAAAGATAAACTACTAAGAAACTGACGAAATGCGTTGTTTATCTCTTCGAAATTTTGTTTTTGAGTCATAAGCCACCTTTTCATAGACCGGGTCACATATTGTGATGTTTTGTTGTCACTTTGTCAGTTTGGTAACTTACCAAACTATGTACCGTAATGGCTTATGTGTACAATGACATTCGGTCTTTCTAATTGGAATGTTGAGCTGAATTTTTTCAGTCGTTCCTTCAAGTTTTCGAGTAAAAGCTTGGTCATACTTTGACTTACAAATCTTTGTTTTATTTTTTGAACGATGAGGATAGCGAGGCACACTGGGTTCAACTAGTTGATTATAAAATTGAAAACCTATTTTTTAGATTATGAAGACATTCATTTAGGAATATACCAGAGACGTATCCTCAGAAGTACAAATAGATGCAAAAGAGAAATGCGATATTATTTAAATTTGTTTTAATTTTTATTTAGAGCTTTGTGATCGATGTTATCAAGATGTTTTCTATTTTGTTGAAGAAAGATAAGAGCTAGAAACCTAAAAGATACTTATCTTGGGTTTGAGATGCAAACTATGGATTATAGACTTTTGTTTCGCGTTTTGACTTAATTTATTTCAAAACTCCTTGTTTTACCACATTTTTCACCTAATTAGGAAAGAGTATTTTGTCATTAAGAAATTCATTAAATAAGTTGTCTTTGGAAGCAATATTATATACAAAAGGTTATTTAAAGTTAAACAAACTAAACTAGAGGATTTTATATTTTTACTTTAAAACTATTGAAAAGCGTGTATTCTGTTTGCATGTAATTTTGTTGCGAATTCTAATTAAATGCTTGATCTCTGTATTTGTAATAATGCTGTAAGATTTGTTGATTTAAGAGTTAATTTGCTATGTTTAGCCTTTAATAGAAGTTTGAAGTTCTTAGGACGATTTCAATAAGCTATTTTGAGGATAATGACGATTTTTTCCCGAAATATGACGATATTACTTTTAAAAACCTGGGGAAATATTTTTAAAAATAACACATACAAATTTGTCTATCAATACATTCTTAAACTTAGGTTTTTTTTACAAAAGACTTAGGTTTTTGACATTTCAGTTGGCTGTCTATGTGCAATCTATGGTCCACACTATGTGTATAGTTTTACATATGGAAAATCTGGCATTCCACATTTAAAACAAATAAAATAACAAAACTTTATTTTAAATATACACTTGAAAGAAAAATATTAGAACATTTTAAATGTATTTATTTTTGTGAAAGAAAAATATGCTCCGAAAAACAACATTTAACTCAAACATAAAAAGTAGCGGATTTTAAGAGTCTATTGTCTGTTAGATTTGTGTTGTCATGTTAAAACTTCCAAAAATATATATTTACGAACAGTACACAAGTTACGGTGTGTCATACCCTCGTGTTTGCCAGACGACGGTTAATTATGGAACTAAATAAAATAGCAAAGTTTTTTTAAAACTTCACCTGACAGATCGGTCTAACAGTGCTTAATGACATTATTATATTCTTGATTTTGTTTGTTAACTAGTTAATATATTTATAATAATAAATTAACAGTATTCTATTTGCAGTCTTAAAATCGACTAACCTAACAAAAAAAAATCTAAAAAATGTTACTATGGTGCATACACTGAGCCAAAAATGCATCTAAATTCTGTAAAATGGGGTGTAGAATTGAAGAAAAGTAGTACAGCTAACAAACGTTTTAGTCAAATATGCAGACAATTTTCGTAAAAAATAAGAATTTTTTTTCAATATGACTGTCTCTTTTCGTCGTTGAATAGTTAAACTAACTAAAACTATTAGTTACTTTTTTAATTAAATTTTTATCTTCAACGCAATCTAAGAAATTGCATGACATTAATGCCTTATTAGGTTATATAAATATAAATTTAAAAAATTTTGTCTATAAAATATTTTTTCTGAAGTTAAATTTAACGAAATTTCTTCAATTTTTCCATTTTGAATTTTATTATTTTTTTACATACAGATGAAATTTAAAGTCAAGCTTAAGTTCGTTTTATTCTCTCTAAGAAAGAATAATTTAAATTACAAATTAGGTGATTAATATTAAAGAACAATTGGGAAAATTTAATTTTTAGACGCTTGCAGAATAAAATGCATTTTCTAGGCAGCTACGTCCGTCATCAGCATTCTTTGCGTTTATCAGCTTCGGGTAGTGTTAAGTCGTAAACATCATCTTTTTAACCAACCAAACTCAGATAAAGGAATACAAGAAAAATTTCTTAAATTTACAGGTTTTATTGTAATATGTTTTTAACAAGATAAATTCTGTTAATTTGATTAAAATTAGTTCATATGAAACAATCTTATATCGATGAGAATACAAATTTAATTGATTTAACTATTTTTGTCGTTAAGGTTCAGCTATTTTTTTCGTTAATATTACCTACGAAATTTGGTTCAGTGCAATATATTGTTTTTTGTCGATAAAAATTGTTTCAAAAATTGTAAATAGTTATCGAATCCACTTTACTAAAATCTGTCAAGAAAACATCAATAGAGTGATCTAATCAGTTTGGTAAAATTATCAACATGTTGAATGAATTTAAAAACTTAAGCCTCTGCACACATTTTTTTCTTTCCTTATTAAAGCAACAGCTGTTCTTAATTTTAACAATTGAATTAATGGTTAGTTTTTTGTTGTTTGTGTAGGCAGATGCTTCTTTGTACGCCCATAAAAAACATTTACTTGCGTTTATTCATTGTACACATGTGTTATATTCCGAAGGATATTATGAATTACAAACTTAAATACAGATACTTATATATATAAACTCTCCAATAAGTACAACTGACAAAGAAAATTTATTTTATTTATATACAGTGGTGTTCCATAAAATAGAGCCACCTTTTACTACATATTTCGAAAAAGAAAAAAGTATACTAAGTCTTCATAAAAAATTTTAAGGTTTTTATTTTTGTATGACCGAACAACTGACCTACTAAAATGCTATAGACCTGTTTTGATAAAGAACTTAAAATGAAGTATATACGTAAAAACATTCGAAATTCAAGATTTTAGGTGTCAAAAATAATAGAGCCTTCCACTTCAATTATCTAAAAAACACAAAATACCAAGAGATGAATAAAATAATATACTTTAATTATCTTTATTACCTTAGTACTAAGTAGAATATAATTTATTTTTGATAAGGGCTAAGCACCGTTTTGAAGTAGGGTCAACAGATTTTTGTCATGGCTCAATCGGAATTTTACTCCATGCTCCTTTTACTAACGCCCACAATTGATCTTTATTTGTAGCATGTTTTCCCTTAAGAGCTAGTTTAACTATTTGCCACAAGTTCTCAATGGGTTTAAGACTGGCAACTGAGCAGGCCAGCTTAAAACATCAATCTATTTTTTTTTTTCAAACCAATCTTTTGTCCACTTCGTAAAAAAATAACGGTGTAAAAAAACGGTGCGTAGCCCTTATCAAAAATAAATTAGATTCGACTTAGTACTAAGGTAATAAAGATAATTAAAGTATATTATTGTATTCATCTCCTGGAATTTTGTGTTTTTTAGATAATTGAAGTGGATGGCTCTATTATTTTTGACACCTAAAATCTTGAATTTCAAATATTTTTTAAAAATTTTACATATATATTTCATTTTAAGTTCTTTATCAAAACAAGACTCTAGCATATTAGTAGGTCAGTTGTTCGCTCACACAAAAACAAAAATCTTAAAATTTTTTATGAAGATGTAGTATACTTTTTTCTTTTTCGAAATTTGTAGTAAAAGGTGGCTCTATTTTATGAAACACGACTGTATGTATTTCTTACCTGTTGTATTTAGTAAATGCACCTGGCAGTTTTTCTGTTTTTTTGGTTTTGTTTTAATAATTTGCAGGTTGAAAAAACTCAATTGTTATCCCAAATTAAATAGATAGATACATACACTGCAACTGGATTGATTTGTTGTTTTATTTTAACATGTTTGTACATTATTTGATATCTTATACATACAATGAAAATAAAACCTTGCACTGTGGTTGCGAGTAAATATATATTACTATACAACGACCCAAATCGTCCATCACACGTTCCTCGACTTTGGTCGTTATAAAAGGGTGTTTATTTAGATTATACGATCTCTCAATATGTCGAAACTATAAATTTGTTGTTATGTTATTGTACACCTATGGGATATACTGGATGGAAAAAGAGTTGTGACGCATTCTAAAAATATTTTGAAAAAGGTAACTGAAATTCATTGATATATACATACATATATGTATATATATACCCTTTTTCAAAATATTATGTCTACTCTATGGTTCAATATCAAAATAGCCTCGAGAAAAAATTACGTTTGCTTCTTAGTTTAAAGTTTTGGACTCCGTTTAATATCTGTTTTAAACTCGAAATGAATCTCTTAAATTAATTGCTTGAATTTGCTGTATTTTGTATCACTGTATGAAATCCTTCTATATGTAGTATTTGTTGCATGGTATTGTTTCTTTCCCAAAATGTTTCTATAAATAGAGTTTGTGTGTTAGTGCGGACAAATTTGTTATATACATGTACCTTAATATCCTGTTTACTACCTATACCACGTTCATTATTATTAGTGATTCCATTCGTATGTGTGTGTGGCTGTGTTAGTATTTACATAGTTTGTAACAGATTAGTCTTTAGCTCGGTTTAGTGTGTTGAAGTACGAGCTCATGTGAACGTTTATGTCGGAACAATAAATGAAGTTTTTTTAATGTAGACTTTCGAAAAAACATATTACGGGATTTTAGTTTAAACTTTTTTATCAAACGAGTGCCTTAGAAAAGAAAACGAAGTGTTAATATTAAAATTCTACTTAAAAAGGAAACAATTATGATTATATGTATATCTGGATTTTTAATTGGTGAAAGGTATTAAAGAATCATTTGTTTTATCAAAATATTTTTTGGTTTTAATAAAAAAAATTTTTATTACATTTCGTATACAAATAATATCAAATATTTATAAATATAAAAGTAAATCCATGAATATTGCATGAAATATAACAACATCTTAACATTCAGATATTCCTATCCAGAAGTGTTTAAGAAATCGGATTTTATTCTATAAAAAATGGTTTATATAAAAAATAGTTTAAAGCAAATGAGAATTTAAAAGAAATGATATTAATTTGACTTTAAAAATTGTTTTTATCATTGATGTTGATGACAGTGATTTTCACAAAAATATTTGAGATTTGAAAATTGTTAAATAATTATTATATAATAAATCTTTAAAATGTAATTAGTTAAATATGAATTAAAGCAGAAAATTACTAATATACAATTGGAGATGGTGAAGTATTGTTTATAATTCATCAAAAAGTTTTACTTATAAAATGTAATAGTAGGATATTACACATTATTTCGCGAGCATTTTATGAGTGCAACTTTATCTGATGGCTACATTTTAATCACTTACTTGAATGTAAAAATAAAGGTTGATCATGAGGGTGCATTAGCATTGTTATTTCTCATGAACTTGGATTTGATCATGAGCCGAAAGATACATACAAATGTTTAAAAGGTATTAAATAAAGGTTAAAGTGTGAACAATATTATAAAGCGTGAACAATATTATAACCTTATATAACAAGTTATCCATTTTTGGGTCTTAGTAATTCTTGTGGCTTTTAACTATTGTTGGTTTTTTAACTGACTTCAATATACGGAGGCTGGTTACCAATTCGTCTGTATTTTTTAACGTTTGTGCGCGCAGACTACATTTAAATTAAATCTTATTGTCTTTTAGGGTATCTATTGATACCTACAAATTTTTTAATTTTTTTTTTTTGATATTGCCTGCAGCTATATCATTAACAATGGCTAAAATTGAATCTACCTTCATCATGTACTCGGGTTTAGGGTTAGAGGAAATATTCTTTCCACCAAGAAAATAGATAAAACCTTAAGGTTAAAGGGAATATTCTTCCTACGAAGAAAAATCGTTGAAGGAAAAACAATGTACGAGATAAGCAAAAAATATGTCTCATTTCTACGAAAACTGGAAGAACTTACCATATATCACTACGTGATTTCGAAGATATATACCGTTTTCACTCGCAGTTGCAAAAACAGCTGTTTTCAATTTTCACAACACTCGCTTCGAGAAAAAACATACATAATCTGTCATTTCCAAAGTTGAAAAATATACTTTATTCCTTTTAGTTATTTTTGCCAAATCGAAAAATAACTGCGGTTGATTGAAGCTACATTACCAATGAAGAAAAAGTTGGTGGAAAAATTATTCCCTCTAAATGTAAAGGGGTTAAATGTGGCCCTTTTAACCGTTATAGACAGCCACTTGAAAATTGCTATACCAACAATATAAAATTAGTATTTAAAGGGTGTCCTTAACTTAACTTAATTTAATATAAGTATATTGAGTTATTTTTTAAACCATTTAGACAGACAGTGTGTTTTGCATTGTCCACAACAAGTTTAAAAAATTAAATTTAAATGGTGTTCCCATAGGGACATACATATGGCGTTAGTTTTTGAACTGTTATAGACAGACAAAAAAATTTAAAGTATATACTATATGTAACAGAAATAACAAGAAAAAACAAAAGTTAAAGGGAGTCCCCATAGGTAATGTTAATTGACGCATGTGGCCTTACCTTGGACAATTATCTATAACTATAATAAAACTAACAGTTCAGTGTTTTTAAAAATTTTGTTGCAAAAGATAGTAATTGATAAAAAATACAAAACATCCTTTTTCTGTCTGCCCGTCCGAAAAAACTAGTGGATAAATTTAAATAAAATTTTGTAGGAGCTTAGTAATTTGGTTAAAAATTTTTTTTAGAAAAAATTTTCATTTTTAAAAGAAAATTGAGATAAAATCCTGAATATACATAATTTTACTGTTTTAAATGACTTGTATTTTGATAATGTAGCCTGAATTTACTTGTTTTTAGCTTACATTGGCTCTGGAAATTTATTGAGGATAGGATAGATTACTGAAACTTGACAGAAAAAACTCTTATGGTCATAGGCTGTTAAAGGTAGAAAACAAGAAAAAATCGGACGCAGGAGAAATAAGTACCCCTTACAAGAACTAATCCTACCTCAAAAAATTAAATTTTTCCATACTTTTGTTTAGCAAATGCAACTTTTATGGTCAGCGAATGTTAAAAAACCTAAACTTCGACATGGAGATTCTAGAATGCAACTTTTCGCCCCGCCCGCTTTTGTGGGCGGTGTCATAAAATATTAATTGCAAAAATAATGTAGTTATTAAAAAAAATTGCAAAAATAATGTAGTTATTAAATCATAAAAAAATGTTTTTGGTAGTTTTCAAATAATATTCATTTTTAAGCTTTTATGTCGAAGAGAAGAATATTAATAAGTCATTTTTGTAATTTATTGTTTTATAGTATAAAAATATAATAAAACATAGTATAAAAATTATAATTTATTCATAACTAGCTTTGCTTTGAATTAATCCACTTTAAGACTCTTACTTTTATAGTACTTTAGATATGGTTTATGTAATTACTTTATATAAAGGTACCTATCCCTGGGGAATTACTCAGAAACATCATAGGCTTTATATAAAATTCTAAAATTTTTATAAAATTCCCAAATTATTGTATTCTGTAAATAGTGGTTAAAAATTTCCGCTTACAAAAATAAAAGATGCTGCCAAGTTTGTAGTACCATTGAATCAGTAAAATTACGTACTTTCACTATTTCTTCTTCCTCTTTTTTTTGGTAATGTGATACGGGGAAAAATATCCTATATTTGAACCACGATACTAAGTTACCTCTCCATAAAATTTTATTAAAATGCGGACACAAACAGACAGACAGGCAGAATTTTATTATATGTATAGATAATAACTTATTTATATTAGTAACAATAAATTTTATTTAAAATAATAACAATTTATTTATTTGAAACAACTTAGAAACAAAAAACATTTTTAGCACAGTGGTTGGAAAACGATTTATTTTGGACATAATGCGGTTTCTCATGAACCACTGAAGATATCTTACATAAGTAAAGCAGAGGTGTTCTTGAGTGGAGCTTCGAAAGATGGCCTCCCTAAAGGTAAAGAGGGGCTTCAAGGTAAGTCCCCAAAGATGGGTACCTCGGGTATATAATTTTTTGGAAATGTCATAAAAAGTTTAGTTTTAGCTCAAATGTTAAGATTTTTTTAAATTTAAGTAGACTTTGAAAATATCTATAAAATATCTATATATAGGGCTGGAGTGGGAACCGTTAAAATTTTTGACCTGATTTTTATTTTATTCGCATTAGCTATAGGTTGTCTTTGAAATAGTTCAAACAAATTTACTTGTGCCAAAGTAATTTTAAATTATATAAGTAAAAAATAAGAATCATACCACCTTTTTTGGGGAAAATCCTGAAAAAACGGTATTTTTACATTTTCCCAATTCAGAGGCTTGTAACTTTTTACGAAAAGGGCTATCAGAACAAAACTTTAAACTAATTTATTCTAAATGTTATCAAGAATATAGCCAAAGTCTTTTAATCATAATCCGTTCATTAGTACACCACGCCAAAACTATTAACGTAGTCCAAAATTAAAAAAAAAATGTAACCCAATTTTCTCCCAAAATAAAAGAGATAACCTGCACATGTGAGCACATTTTTAATAGATATTTTCAAGGTCTACTTAAATATAAAAATCTTAACATTTGAGTTAAAACTAAGCTTTTTTATGACATTTCTAAAAAATTAAATACCAGAGGTACCCAACTTTGGAGGTTTACCCAGAAGCCCCACTTTACCCTAGGGAGCCAACCTTTCGTAGCTCTACTCAACATATAACATTTTTAGGATCGCGATGACCCACACTCTCAGAAACCTTTTCACTTTTTTAAAAGTGCCCAACAAAATAATTTTTTTTTTTAATTTTGAATGAAATTTTTGATCATAAAAATTTAAAGTTAAATTTTTCTAAAACAAAGCTGTTAATGTAGCCTTTCACGAAAAAAAAATCAGTACAAAATCTTTATTTGTTTAGAAACAAAAAAATATATTGCAAACCTCTCAAACTCGTAAAAATGTATGCAATTTACTTAACTTTCCTGATTTCGACAGTGTCCCAAAACGACAAATCTCAAGCAAAGGCCTTGAAAATTTACTATGCTATGCAGAATTTTGTTCTCTGCATAGCTGCGTGCTTAAATTTTTACATATCTTAAATTCAATGTTTGTCCTAATGTCCGGCTAGATTGGTAAATTACCCCTCTCTGCGTCGTGGCCGTCGTATCAATATTTGGTTCGATTTTGCTTTCAAAGTATTCCACACCAAATTCTAAGACTCTTACTTTCATAGTGCTTTAGTTATGGTTTAAATATTTATTCTATATAGAGGTACCCACACCTGTATACAATTCTAAAATTTATATAAAGTTCTAATATCATTCAAGAGTTATGCAAAAAGTGTTTAAAATATTCCGCTTTCAAAAATAAAAGATGTTGTCAAGTTAGTAGTAAATTTAAATCGGTAAAATTTCATAGTTTTAATACTTTTTCTTTCGGAAATGAGATATTTTTGCAGAAAAAAGTTTCCAAACCAAAACTTTGTCGAAATTCATCCAACAGTTTTTACGTGATGCGACCACAGACAGACGGTCAAAAATTGCTGTTTTGTATTCAATTTCTATTAATAACTAACTGCTTAAGTAAAAAATTTTCAAAAAATATTTCATGTACCTGTTACGTTTTTATTATATGTATAGTTATGTATGGGTTGTGTTGCTTCTTTGAAAACGGCAATAGTATTTAGCGTTACTTCAGTGTAAGTGTTTTCTCTCTCTTAAAATTCTTTTAAATGTCGATACCAACGAACGTTGTTTATTATGCTCTTAGTACTATCATTACTTTAGCTGCTGTATGAACTGAACTTACAAAATCTTAAATCAAATCCCGTAGCTGTTTTAACGGACTTGTTTTTGATTTTAATTGTTAAATTATTTTGTTTTTTTATTTTACTGGCACACTTAATCATAAACTCAAAGTGCACAAATGTTCAGGAAAGGGAGCAACTGTTTTTAAAAACATGGTTGCAATAATTGTAAGTAACATAAAAACAGACATAACAGGGATGCAAACGAAGTTTTCGTTGTCGTTAGAGATTTGATCTGGTTTATAAACTGGTGTATGAAAAATAACGTTTTGATAAATTTTGAGTTGTGACTGTTAATGATTTATTTTGCGATATGTTTTGCTTTTTGCTACTTACTACAAAGAATTTATTATACTTTTAACTAATTCTATTAAGGAAGTGTTACGCATTTAAACTCCTTACCGAAAAAAACAAAATCCACAAATGAAAAATAATAATTATTTCTCTTTAAGAAGTTTGCGATAGTGATAATATCGTAGCGCACGAGATTTCAGTATTAACTTACTGCAAAGAAACTTTTAAAACCAAAAAATTATGAAATAGTGAAACCATAAAAGAAATGGTATTTCGTACATTGGATATTTGAAACTATTGTGAAAACAAATTTGTCCCTATTAGTATATCATACTAATTGGGGTATCCTGCTTTATTCGGAGAATTGTTATGTTGTGTGATAGTTGAAATAATAGGATTAACTTTTAAATATAAGAGGTAAACATTTTGATTGAAAACATATGCTAACGATACATAGCAAGCTAAGTATAGTTGATCGTGAGAAAAGTAGGTGTCTTTGAGGTTGATGCCGCAATGTTTTACAATTTGTCCTTATGCTTTGTTAGTTGTAAAACTATAGGCTAATTTGGCTAAATTCTTAAAAATTGGAATGGTTAGCAAACTATCCATAGTCACCACATTTTCAAAGCCATGCTCAATTTAGTTTATGATGTTCGAAAATCATTGCATATATTTTAGCCCCTTCATTGACATTTTAATAACTTAATAATTTTTTATTATCAATGTCGTTCATTTTGTTTCAGTTTTCCTCAAAAGCCTATTGAACGAAGCGGATCCGCTCAGTATGGCATTGGGGAAGTACCAGAATTAAATACTTCCGGTTCGGAGAGTGGTGGATATGTTTATTTACAGCAACACTTCGTTCCTTCAACAGAAGCCAACAATTCGAGCAAATCAGTTTTATATCAGGCAGACAATCCGCCATCTGCTGTCTTCCAACATCATCCACAGCTCTATGCTTCATGCCATCAACATCAACAACATCATCAATTACCTGTTAATTTCCACACTGGTAAAATTAAATTTCTTATAAAATTAAACCTGTTTACATTACACTCTTTGGGACTAAAATTTTAGGTGGAATACATTACGCTCACCATATTAACACCCATGATCAAGGTTATTATAAAAATCATCATATTCACGGGCATCATAACCATCATGGAGGAGCAGTTGTTATAGCTGGAAGTGGTGTTGGTACAGGAATAGGCAGCGGAGGAACTTCACCTTCTTCATTACATCAACAAAATACGAATAAAAAAAATACCATTCGTAATGGCAGCGAGGTGCTTAAACGATCCAGAACACAGTCAGCGTAAGTAATTTTTTTATATCAGTTAATATTTATTAATAGGCATTTTTAACATTTGTTGTGTTTGAAGTTTTTTGTTGTTTTTGAAGTGTAAACTTATTTTCCACATTTATAAGATGCAAGTCTCTATCAAAAGTAACGAAAACATTTAAATGATTTGTGAAAACCTAATGGCGACGTATAACAGGTACATGGGACAGACATCGAACATCTATAGATGGTTAAGTACAATTCGGTATTTTCGTTTTTTCAACAATTTTCTTTAAGTGTTCATTTGTTACCTTTTTATTTTCCTTGTTGTAAAACCTATTTGATATAGTTCATTCGATATCAAGCGAAGCACTACGTGCAATTTTAGCCCTTTTACAAGGTAAAATTTCTTTAATAAAGAAAGAATTCATTCTCTCCATTTTGGATTCAATTAATTCTTGTGTTTTCATTTTATTTTATAATCGGATACACGCCGAACCATTGGTCTTGATGAGCCGGATAAATAAGCAAATATGTAATAAACATTACATCCATTGAGAAACCCAACGTATATTTTTTTAATAAAATTCATAAAATATGGTTGGCTTTAAAGTGAGTGTTTCTTTAAAGTTTAAAGAAAAGAAATTACATACATATATGTACGTATATGAATGTGTGCCTTTACATAAAACAACCAGTGGTTTTTAATTGATTATCGCGAATATAATATAATTTAATTATATTTTACTTTTTGTTTACCTCGATATTAAAAGGAGTTTTATGATACTCGTAAATAAATAATTTTTCACAAATTGATTAAAAATTAATTTGATTGCATTAAAATGTGTGTGTTCTTTCGCTTTTATCTTTCACACTTGGAGTTTTCTTTATTACTAAACATAGTTTTTTTATAAATTCAGATCTTTTTTTCTTCTTGAAGGGTAAACTAAATTTAATTTTATTTCGAAATGTCGCACAGTGCACTGTCTAGTGGGAAAAAAATCAAAAAAAAAAAAAACTTTCGAATTTATGAATAAAATATATATGGGATAAAAGCTGAGACTCCCTTGATTCCAAAGGTGGTTTTGGTTTTTCATGATCGTTACACCTATAAAAAGTTACACGGCTTTAAAATTGAATTTTTTTGATAATTTTTTCATAATTTTTAAGTAACAAAAAATGGGTTTGGAAAAGTAAATCTCAAAAATTCATTTTTCAATAAAAATGCATGCAAATTTATTTGTTTTATTCAGAAATGTAGCAGAAACAATGAAAAAATCCTAAAATTCAAATATTTTTAATAACACTGTAAAAAAAATTGTGAACTAAAATATGTTTACAAATATTTAGGTGTTTTCTATGCCAACTTTTGAAATATAATGATTTTAAAAATCATTAAAATTAGCAGTTGATGTTTTTAATATTTGAAAATGTATGATAACACTGTGGACCAAATTCAATTTAGGAAAAGTTAGGTCGATTCTGAGAGTGATGGGTGAAAATAGAGTCTAAATTAGAAGGCCCGTATCGCGGCATTTATTTATGTTAGTTCGATTTTTTTTTAATCGACCTTTGAAAAAAAAAAATCTGACAAACATAAAAAAACGCCGCGATAAGGGTCTTCTAATTTAGCCTCTATTTTCACCTCTCACTCTCACAATCGACCTAACTTTTGCTAACTTGAATTTATCCCACAGTGTAATAGTAGGCTGCACTCACCTGTTATAGATTAGCCTTGCTTTAAACGTTAATTATTTTTACATTTTTAATATTTGTTTTTAATATATCACAATATTTTATAGCGAATATTATAAAAAATTTGTATAATCTTTAATAAAACTCTATTTAGTATATGGTTAAACACACAAATAAAAAAAAGAAAGTGCGGTGTCGAATTTAGTAATAGATAGACTAAAATATATAAATGAGTTTAACGAGAAAAGCGTCAAATTGAAAACCATAAGGTTTTTAAATGCGTTATATAAAAAGTGGTTATTAGCAAGAAGAACCAAAATTGTAATCAAGATTTAATGAGTAAACTACTAATTTCTTCTGATCCATTAATTTAAACTAATTGAAATACAATAAATACAAGGAGCTCTTTCAACAATAATCAAGAAATTAATAATTACATAATAGTAGATGAATCTAAAAATCTTCATTCATTTTTGAAAATAGTAGGCCAAGAGAGATATGTGCCAAAAATTTCATTAAGCTACCATAACTCCTTCGATTTTTTTCCAGTTTTAGTATGGGAACCGTTCACTGGGTGTCGGTGAAATTTTTTGAAAGTTTTACACGTGCTTCAGATGCCGTTTTTAAATTTGAAGCAAATTTTAATAAAATTCGCGATGAAGATCATCACGTCTATACGATTAAGATATTAAGTAGTGAATTAGATAATCTTTGGGAAAAGGTCAAAGTTGAATATGAGCAGGGTTCAATCAAAATGAAAGGTGATGAATTAGGGTCAAAGGCCAAACCGAAACGTTCGGTTGGTGGTAATTCTTGCATTATCTACCTCTTCCACCATGCGCTACGGAAGTTTTCGATGGTAATTATCTATCGTGGCCTAATTTTAGATATCTTTTGACGGCATTGTACATAAATAATAGTCGACTTAGCAGTATAGAAAAGCGATAAAGATGCCAAGGAAATTGTATCTAAGTGTCAACTGATGCTGAGTTTGATATTACGTGGAATAATCTAAAGATTACCTATGAAAACCCTCGTTTGTTAGTAAATAATCAGTTGAAGTGCGTTTTTGGTATAGAACCGATCGCCAATTTACTATTATTAACCCTAATTTTCTAGAAAAGGGAGAGATAGAGATAGAAAAGAGAGAAAGCGTTGAAAAAGCAGAATAAAAACACAGAAAACATCAGGCAGAAAAAGAAATTTAGGTCAGAAATGTAGGGAAGTAGCCAGGGGGGGCAGGTTGGTCAAGCCAGATTGTCGACGAGAGTAACTATTCCTCGCCAAGTGGAAGTTGGTTAGAAAACCATTCACAGTTCCTCAGAAAGGAGTTAACCCTGCACGGTTCCAATAGTGAGACACAAGAGAGGCTTGTAAAGCACCGTTGTCCAAGGTGCTGGAGGCGTTGATAGTTTAACGCAGGACAATGGCAAAGGAGGTGTTCGACAGTTTCCTCCTCTTCCTCATCTTGACAACTTTTGCAAAACTCGTTATGATAAAGACCCATTCTTCTTGCATGAGTTCCAAATAAGCAATGCGCAGTGACCGTTAATATTAAGTCACGTAGCTGCATTTTTGGCTGCCGAAATAGCAAAGCCGTTCTTTTCTGATACGTTAGAGGCTAGATCGTCCTCGCCGTTTGACAAGTCGACTCATTGGACCATCTTACCTGGGCCAGTTCATATAAGGTTCGATTTATTCGATGCCCGCAAGCATAAAGGGGTATCAATGGCCCTATCGTTAAGCAGAGTTCCCTTCTTTGCCAGTTCATCAGCAACACAGTTGCCTACAATAGTCCCATGTCCCCGCAACCATTTAAGGGTGACTGTTGAATTTTCCGCCATCACATTTAAGGATATCCGGCACTCCAGGACTAAGTTTGATGTGGTAAACACACTTGTTAAGGACAGAATTGCAGCTTTACTGTCGGTACAAAACCATATATCCCTTTTGAATATTTTGTGGTACCTTAACCAGTTTGCCGCTCTTTTGATAGCAGATATTTCTGCTTGTAAGACGTTATAGTCATTTGGAAGTCTGAAACACATCTTGATTCCAAACTCTTCCATATAAACGCCACCCCCAACCCTATCACCTCTTTTAGAGCCATCCGTGTACACACTGACTGCTCCAGGTGGAGGTGCAGGACCCACCTTCAAGTCAAAGCTTCTTGTGAAGAAGGGTATTGGGGTACAGTAGTCAATAAGTCCAGGAATGACGTTCGTGATTCCCAGAATACCGGCATGAACCCATAGCATATGATTCTATGCATTTGCGACATTCAGCCTTATAGCTGTTTTCAAAGCCAGCCCCCTGACCAGTTGGTCTACTGGTAACCTGAGTATGGGAAAGAGTGCCTTCGTCGGTGTTGACCTAATGGCTCCTGTTATAAGGATAGCCATAGTTCGTAACACACCTTCTATAATAGATATGTTAGTTCTAATGTCTAGTGCTTTATACCAGACAATAACTCCGTAGAGTAAGATCGGTTTGATTACCGCTTCAAGTAGCCAGTTTACAATCCTTGGATTCATTCCCCAATTTTTGCCAATGGCTTTCCTACATACGTATATTGCTGTAATGGCCTTAGAGGTTCTCGCCTGGATGTTAATTTTCCAGGATAATTTACTATATAAGATTGTGCGTAAATATTTCGCGCTCTCAGATAGAGTAAGAGGTATCCCGTTCAAAGTCGGTAACCTGAAAGATGGAATCTTGCTTTTCCTAGAGAATAATACAAGTTCGGTTTTGGTTGGGTTAACACTCAGCCCACTCTGTCCTTCCCAGGAGCAGATCATTCTGAGTGCCGTCTCCAATCTTTGTATGCTAATGTCTATTTGGATACCAGACATTGCCACCGCCACATCGTCTGGAAATACTCGCCGCGCCAATAGTAGATGTTATTGTTATGACGCTCAGCAAGTTTTTTACAAATCTAATGATTGATTGGTGAATCCCCAATTCTCTAAGCGATTAAGTTATTACCATCGAATTGATGCCTTTAACCTTCAATATCCATGAAGGCCACCATAGTATAGTTTTTATGGTCTAGTGTGTTCTCTATATGTCCCAAAAGCGAATGAAGCGCCGTCTCAACAGATTTGCCTTTTGTATATGCATGTTGAGATGGCAAAATGTGAATTTTTTCGATTGTCATCCTAATGTGAATAAGTCTCTCTAGCGTTTTAAGCAAGAAAGATGTTAGACTGATTTGTCTAAAGTCTTTTGCTTTCGCATGAGATGATTTCCCTCTTTTGGGAATAAATACCACATTGCACTTGGTCCATTGATATAGAATATATGACCATGTGAGGCAGGCTTGATATATGTCTAACAGCAAGGGATTTACCAGATCTAGATTGTTTTGTAGATTGGCGGGAATGATACCATCCGGTCCTGGAGATTTATAAGGACGGAAGCTTTTGATCGCCAGTGTAGCTTATCCACATCAATGTTTGCGGAGATCGGTATACCCTGGAAAATGAGTGTCCAACAGGACTTTCAGTGACTTATGCGCACTAGTTGTCCAAATTCCGTCTAATTTCTGAATATACCCAGGAATTGGCGGTTGTTTGGCAAGTACTTTACGCAGTCTGCTAGTCTCGGAAAAGCTCTCAATGCTACCGCAGAAGTCTTTTCAAGATTCGCGTTTTGCGTTCCAAATCTGATTCTTAAATTTTTTCACAGAAGATTTGTAGAGTGACCAGTTACTTGTCCTCTTTGCTTCATTGAATAATTGCCGACAATTGCTATTTTAGAGGACCACCATGGTGGTCTACGAGTTGTACGATGAATCGACGGTTTACAGGACCTCCCCTTTGCCTCTTTAAAAGCATTTGTGAGTCTGTTCACCGCATCATCAATGCCTGTATTGTCCCTAATATTCATGGGATGAGCGAGTGCGACTGTGAGGAGCATTTTTTGCTTTTCCCAATCCGTACGTCGCCTATTTATATATTTTGTAGTATTATCTTTCTTTCAAGCAATTGAAAAGATAAGATAACGATGGTCGAAGAAGGAGCAGTCATTGGAGACGCTCCATTTCTCTATCAGAAATGCATAATGCAAACTAAGAAGCGTAATATCGAACACCTCTTGTTTATATGATACAACAAAAGTGGCCTCAGAGCCCCTATTTGCAACTACTAGATTATTGTTTAATATGAAATCAAGGATACACTCACCTCTTTTATTGGTATCAGAGCTACCCCAGATGTAATGATGCGCATTTGCGTCGGCCGAATCCTCATCACTGTAATCAGATAGAATGAAGATGTTGAGGTGATTTTTTGCTATAATACAGGATCTAATAGTTTTATTGTTACCTGAATCTGCTGCATACAATAATTTGTAGCCTTTTGCATGGAGTCCACATATTTTACCATTATTAATCCATGGCTCTTGGGGGGTTATTACGTATTTCGATTCGAAACGGAAATCATTCGAATTTGTATGACTTTAACATTGTGTTTCAAAAAAGATTTCTTTCGAATCGAAATTCGTAATAACCCCCTTTGACTAACGCGATGTCTTCACCTCGCTCTGCGAGACGAAGAATTGATGCAGCGATGGCTGCCTTAGAGTGGTGGAGGTTGATCTGGATCGCCCTCACCATCTTTATCTGGGTCGAAGATGACGGTGACATCAATGTCCTCTGGATCAGAGTCCAGAAGGACATCTTCGTCCTCCTCCGCAAACCCCAGACGCCCGAAGAACTCCCCGACCAGACCTAAGTCTAATTGTGAGCCCTCCGTAGTGTCAGAGAGTGCGGGTTCATCTACTTCCTCATCTTTATTGGATGGTATTGATTGGCTGTCACTATCAGCCACGCATTTACCTTGCGACCCTTCCAATTGGTCGCTGGAAGTTTCGGGGTGAGTTTGTCATCACCTTGGTAGATACTCTGCGTGACACTATCATAACCATAAAAGATCTTGCCTTGTCTCTTCCGAAGTGGTGACAACGATACCTTGTTTAGGATCACAACCGCCTTCCTTATCAGACATTCCGGTTCAGAAACCCTCAGTACCTTCAGTCACTGGTTGGTAGGTCAGTATTTCCTCGCCGGATGATCGACAGGATTGTCGCAGGGTCGTGTGGTTCCCTTGGAATGATCGCAATGGATCTCGGCCTGCGTGGTATATCACTGACCGGGACCATATCCAATCTAGCGCCGGGCCACACTTCCCCTAGAGACGTAACTGCTAGCTTTTGCTGAGTTGCTGAACTTTCACTTGTGCATAAAAGCAGCTTTATATGACCTTGGAACCAGCCAGCATCCACATTTTGAGGTGCTGGACTGGATTCATTGCTCAAGAAATCTTCTAGCAACTTGAGACGGATCATCTCCCATTTCTCACGAGAGATAGCCCCGTCACTAGCGCTTCTGTTAATGATAGCCATTATCAGTGGATCTTTGGCAACCTCACTGTAAGGTCTATTTATGACTCTGGTTGATGGCTGAGTAAGCATTTTCGGACGTTTTGTGTCCGGTTGTAAATTTTGCTGATGCATTGGCTCCTCCCCCGACCGTTGTCTTTTGGACGCAGCTTATGTATATGGTGTGTGGTTGGCCGGCACGCCCTTCGTGGAGGCCCTTCTGGAGTTGATTTTGCGGTCTTTTGGGGCTGTTATTACTGCCGTTTGGGCGGGGGGGCACATTGCAACGGAACCTGTGGACTCAGTTCGTGGAATAACCGCAGGGTTGCTCACAGCAGTCGCCGGAGCACCCGAGGCAGGGATTTTTGCTGAGCTAGAGTCAGAACGGACCGTAGAGGTACCGCTGGGTTGACCTCAGCAGCCGCTTGTACTGCTGGGGCAACATTGCATTCGGCAGGCGAGCGTTGCCCCTGCCCACCTTCTGCGACATTTTGTTGTTGAATGTTTTTTATTTTCTTTTGGTGTTTTATTTTAACTGTTTTATTTTGTTTTATGTTCATTTTTGTTCCTACGAGTATGCACGTAAGGGGTTCGACCATCCATGCAGGGACGGCGTACATGGATTAGGAAACTATTCTTTACACCCGACCCTTGGAGCGGGGGGAGCTGTTAAAGACTAGTCTTCTTTTACCACTGACTAGCCATTTAGATTCTCAGCACTGCTACCTTCACCTTAACCTTGCTTAAAATTTTTTTTACAAGCCACACCCCTGAACCATTCGTTCAATGTATCCAGAGGGATGGCTGGCATTCTGACATCTATCGGGCATGGCACTATTTTGGATGAATGGCTACCATGCTCGAGAGGTTTCAGAAACAAGGGCTGGTTCGCACAACCTAGCAGTGTCCAGCCTCTGCGCAACTGCATAGCAGAATCCACAGAGCCATGTTATACCCCCCGTGACCAGTATGGTGGTGAATCACGGGAAATATGAACATTGAGCTCGTCCCCTATCCGCCACCTGGGACGCGTCTGATGAGAGACCGACAACTCCACACGGAGGTCATGACTCAAACACTAAATAAAATCAACAGGGGTCCTTCATGACCCGTATATACATATATGTTGAAAAAAAAACGTATATGCATACCATCTTTATACAGCCCACAGGATTCCTTAATGTCTTAATAAAAATAATCATGACTCATTTATAATCAACAGGAGTCCTTATTGGCTCGTATATTTACTAAAACTCGTAAAGGGATATAATTCCTTTAAAATCCATCTTCAACAAATTTACAAATTTTTAAAAATGTATATCAGAACTCCATTTCCAATGGTTTCAGAATCATAAAAGGATTCAATTCCTTTAAAATCCATAAATTTTTAGCTGCCCATCTTCTACAGGGCTCCTGGAATTAAGATTTTTCCTTCAAAAATCTTAAAATGTTAAAAACTTCATAATTTCAGGACATATTCAATATTTTACAATTTTTGTAGAAAAACAATAAAACAAGCCGGCAGCTTCCGGTTCTATTTGGTCCAAAAATGTGGTCAAAATTCCATTTTAAAGATTTACTCCAGGGATTTATATGCCTAACAGCGCTATGTTAGCACGTTAACAAACCTTTGTTAATGTAATTGGTTCGTGTCTGATATTTAAATTTCGAAATTTATATTGATACACATTTGGTTATCGTGTATAATAACCTAAATTGCTCGCAAAAAATTAAAAATCTACATAAGGAAAAAAATTTTAAACTACAAGAAAAAAATTAACAAATAATATAAACTAAACAAAGCCACATGAATAATTAAAATAACAACAACTTATATTACTGAGTTTAAGCCTTACCAAGTTAGAATAATAAAACTCCCAAGTGTAAAGTATTAAGAAAAGTATTAAAGCTATAAATAAGTCTTCAAACATAAGGCATGTCATTTTTAGGGTTCCGTACACAAAGTGTAAAAACGTAACCCTATTGTTTGCGCTACAATGTCTGTCCGTCGGTCAGCGCCTTTTATCTCTGGAACCGTAATAGGTAGATTCTTGAAATTTTCACAGATGATGTATAGCTGTTGCCGCTATAGCAACAAAAATTAAAACTTATAGGGTGTTCCGATATAAAGGTGTTATTCACGAATATGTGTTTATATCTTGAACTGTAGGAGGCATACACTAAAAATTTACAGACAGCAATTAAAACTAAGTTCGCTTTATAAACAAGTCTAAAAAAATAAACTTAAAATTAAAGGGTGTTCCGAAAGTGGTGTGATTTGCATGTATAAGGTCTAAGATTTGAACCATAATAGGTAGACTCTTGAAATTTTCACAGAAGGCGTATAACGAAAGTAACGTGTTATTTGCCTTTATATCTTTATTTCTTGAGCTATAGGAAGCAACCACTTAAAATTTGCAGTGATTTAAACTATGTTCGCGTTATAAGCAAGTTTACAATATTTAACCTAAAAATTAACGGGTGTGCCGTTAGTGACGTGATTTGTATGTGTATATGGCATAGGTTTTGAACGATAATAGGTAGACTCTTGAAGTTTTTACAGGATGAGTATTACTATGGCCACTATAACAAATAGTAAAAATTAAAGGGTGTGCCGACAGGGACGTGATTTACATGCACATTGACTAATTTTTTAACCATAATGGATAGACTCTTGAAATTTTCACAAATGGTGTATTACTATGACCCCTATAAATTCAATAAACATTTAAAGGGTTTTTCGATAGTGACGTGTTTTGCATGTATTACGACATATTTTTTGAACCGTAATAAGTAGATTCGTCCAGTTTGTATAGAAGATGTGATACTATGACCGTTATGACAATTACTAAAAATTAAAGGGTGTTCTAACAGTGACATGTTTTTCACGTATAGTAACTTATTTTTTTAATAGTAATAGGTAGACTCTTGAAATATTCATAGAAAGAGAATTGCCATGGCCGCCATAGCAAATAACAAAATTAAAGGGTGTTCCGACAGAGACATGATTTGTACGTAAATAGCCATATTTTTTGAACCGTAATATGTAGACTCTTTAAATGTTTACAGTAGATGTTGTACTTCGGCCGCTGTAACAATTACTAATATCTAAAAGGTGTTCCATCAGTGACATGTTTTTCACTTATATTACCTTATTTTTTGGACCGCAATAGGTAGGCTCATGTATATTTCTATAGATAGTGTATTACCATGGCCGCTATAACAAAAATTGGTAAAATTTAAAGGGTGTTCCAACAGTGACGCAATTATGAATTTAATTTTAAAATTAAAGGGTGACTCATAAGGCATGAAAAAATTAACAACTTGCATTTTTAAAGTTGTACTAAAGATAGTACGGAACCCTAAGTGTGTGAGTCTAACTCGCACTTGACTAATTTATTTATTTTACATTATAATAAAACATATGTATACAAATTAGATACATACATAAAACTCCTAGTATGAACGTATAAAAAAGAGTACCGTTAGAAAAATCCGAAACTAAAAATTCCCTTTTATAGTAACAATAAATAAAATCCACAATACACAAAAAATAATATTATTGTAATAAGTCCGAACATTTTTGTTATATACTCATAATCGCTCTACTCACTAGATATTAGTCCTATTTTTATAAGTGAGAATTTACATAAAACTGATGAGATTAATTTAAACAAAGCAATTTCAACAATTCTTTTAATAACTTATTTAAATTTAGGATGTTTTTGGCGGATTCATATAATTATAGCTGTAAAAAAAGTGCTCCTTCAATGAATGCATGATCTACTCTTAAATTGCATTAAGTTTATCAGAACTGTTCTGAAAATGTCCCCCCGGGGGTTCCAACTGTCACTGCAGTAAATTGCAAATGCTTTGACGCGGTTCACTCGGGGAAAATAGGGGCACCAGACGCTAGGGTTCCTGGAACCCAAATCTGGAAGAAAAGGTCCGTGATAAAAATCGCGGGTCCTCTTCGAGCCACGACCAGTGCCCAAACGACTGGTACCACGGCAATCGGTAGCCCCACAGAGACTCCCCCGTCTCTGTGACCGGTTATTAGTGTGGTCCCCTTCGGGATTACACGTGGTGGCTGTGGTTTAAGATCGATGTATGCAGGGTGGATGCATTGTTGATCAAAATGTGCTGTTGCATTCTCAACATAAGGAGTTGGGTAGGCTCCAACCCCTAAGCAAGAGGTTAGAACATGGGTCCAGGCTTGCCATGTTCTAAGAATTGCTACTCACTGTGACTGTGCGACACACCTGAATTACGTATATCGTGCCCCTTACACAGGGCACGTTATCGTAGGGTGCGCCGTTACTACGCAGTGGGGGCGCTAGTCTACGTCTTAGTTTCACTCGGTGTTTGGAGCACCGTGGGATTAAGCCACCGTGGCAGGAGCCCACGTTAACCTAGACCACATCTGTTCTGAAAATGTATAGAACACCATTTAAGTTATTTCAAATCACTTTGATAAAAAGTGATTTTTACTTCGATAAAAAGTGATTTCGTTGTGTTCAACATACAAAAGCTTCTAAATATATACATAAATAGAATAGGAAAAAATTACATGTGCTTTACACTAACTTTTAAACAAAATTAAACACACTACGGAATTTTTCTGTCACAAATTAAACAGCGATATCTTAAAAATAATACATATTTGAGTAACAAATGGTTCAAATATACTTTGTTGCATTCATCAATTACCCGTCGAATCTCTTATAACACGGTTGTTAGAAACTCTAACGTCGTTATTTTCGCAAAGCTACTAGCATATTGCTGACTGAGTTTCAGCAAATTTTCGGCAATCTCCGCAAACGAAAACGGATACTTTTTTCAATCAAATTTTAATACTAAGGCAAGCATGTCATTATTAGATAAATGTATTTAATAATTATTGACATAATGAACATAGTTAAGCGAAAGAAGCTTTGCTCTGTCTTACCACTTCACACTCATTTAAAGAATGCGAAAGCTAATATGTTTGCTCATTGTGTAAAAAGAACCACAACTCCCTATTACACCGGTCTAAGCCTCCCACTACTATCTCTCAGATTCAATATTCTCATTGGGATGCATATTAGTATAGTTCATATAACCCTAGTAACTCTCGCTCATAAATATACCTCATTTTCTGAATTCTCGTTCCAAACTGATACTAGATATAGACAATTTTGTCTACTCAGTAGACAGTCCACCCCGAATAACTCTGTTGTACTTGACACTGCTCTTATTGACATTTGCCTGTCCAATATTTGTCGTTCAGTTCGTGCGCTTATAGATTCAGCGTCTGCAGCAACTGTCAAACCCAGAAGACTAGACAATACCCTCTATACCTACCCTCTAAAAGTTCCCAAACTCATATTACTGGCCTAAGCGGTTCTTTCACTGGGAAAGCCATTCGCATTCAATACATCTATTAGCTCCTCATTGAAAGGCAATTTCCAACGTCGACAGATGCTTACATTGTCAAAAGGCTTACAAGTGATCTACCATATGATGGATGGGACAAAACAGAAAAGATAGAGTCACCATCAAACCCACCTCGTCATTTCATACTATCATTGGTGAGTTACCTTGAGTTAAATAAAAAACTAACCCGTTTCTGGGAGCTGGGGAAGATGCTCCAAAAGTTTTAATCACGTCACCAGAAGACAGTTATTGTGCAAACTTAAATAAAGAAACTACACAAAGTTGTTGTGTCGGTCGATAGAAACGAAATTCATTTACTCAAAATCCCATCTCTGAATGATGCATATGACCGCGTTATTGAAGATTATGAAACTGTCGGCCATATGAGGGTGGTGATTACTATTCGATATGATAACCTCAACACCTCGTACTACCAAACTACGTATTGTGTTTGACGCCTCTAGCCCAAGCTCAAATGGTACGAGTTTAAATTATTTTTATACCCCGGGCCAACCCTACAACAAGACTTAACTATTTTTTTTATACGGCCATTTCCGACAGTTTCTAAGAAATGAACCCTGTTCATAGGCTTACGATGCAACTTAACTTTTTTTCTTATCACTTTTTTTCTTATGAAATTTAAGTTTTGTATTTGTTTTAATTTGGCATCGCCAACCGTGTGTAAATGTTTTTAGTTACACTTTTGTAAGATGCAGTCGTACATATATGATCAATAAAATTTAAAGTTTTTTTTTTGAGAAGTAGAAATCATCTGATTAATTTATTTGGTATTTTTGGTCCTTTCAAAGCCGAATAATAAGTCAGCGAAGTACATGTGGAAGAGCGGATTAGGTGGTGCTGTAGCTAAGTGGTTAGCACGTTGACTACTAAGCAATGGTCACTAGTTCAATACTCAGCCGTGGCAACATCAATTTTTCTGATATGTATTAATTTCTCATTATAATAATATATATCACAGCGCCCTCCTTCCGGTATTACCACATAGAACTAAATCGACGGCGAAGTAAAATAATTATAAATTGGCTATGCTAGCTTCAAACTAAAAACAATTATAACGTGCAATTGCACACTAACCATCTGTCTTATCTACTACTATCCCTTTCCAAAGGAAGTAACACAGTTAATATATGCATTAATTGCCTGAGTGTTACTTCTCTTAAAAAACGTTTGTCAAACATTGGAATAATTAGCAAGTGCGAAAATATTACATAAAAGGGAGAATAACTACACACAGACTAAGGTGGCAGCATAAAAGTATTGTTTTATAATACTGGGTAAAAATTGAAAGAAGATTAACGGAGCAGTAAATATTTGTATTTAAAATGGAAGAAATTGATAAACTAAAGAGACAACTTCAATCAATAAAATCAGCTTTATCGAGAATTTATAATTTTTGGTTAGGTGAAAACGCTATGGAAGATGGTGTAAAAGTACGTGCTGTAATAGGTGTAGAGTTGTTCAGTGAATTCGACACCGTTCAGCGCAAAATTGAGCTAGCTACTGACAATAGAGGATAAGCTTCCAGATGAAGAAAACTAAGAGAATTAAATATAAAATAAATATTCTGCAATCAAAAGTGCTAATTTGCGATTTAGTAAGGATTCCATTAGTAATAAAACTATTATAAGTGGTCAGGCTTCAACGTCGGACGAGTTTCCTGCTGCTATAGATGCTTTAATGGATCATCAGAATACAATGGGACATCTCTTAGAGCGTTTTATTGAGACAAATCGATCCGAGCGAAATGTTACGCTATCTCAAGATGGCATTCCCGCACAACCTGACTTGCGTCTGCCAAGAATTCAGATTCCCGACTTTGATGGTAGCAGTTCAGATTGTATTCATTTTCGAGACATGTTTAAAGCAGTGATTCACAATTTCTGGGGAAATTTGAATACCTGCAATCTAAATGAAAAGGTGAAGCTCTTTCATTGATCAAACATTTTCAGCTGTCAAATGAAAATTATCAAGTCGCCTGGCAAATAATAGAAAACTGTTAATTCACAATTCAGATAAGGTAAAAAATTATACTATGAGCTGTTAATAGATCAACCTCGATTGAAAACAACACTAATCATTCAGCAACAAAATCAACAAACTGCTTCTGATGAGTCCGTAAATTCTTGTAACTTCTTGTATACTACAACAAAGTTCTAGTTCTTACGTTCTACTGCCAACAGCAAACATAATGGTTTATGACCGTTTTGGTGTGCCCCAGAAATGCCGTGATTTGTTGGATGGTTGCTCTCAAAGAACTCTTATATCTGAATCTTGCGTCCAGCGTTTGCAAGCAACTCGTAATTATGACAGAACAACTGTGAATGCATTTGGTAATGTTGGAAGTTGTCGCACAAGAGGTAAGGTGGAAATCAAGATATCCGCAGCCGAAAAGGTATTTATCACAGAAGCGCTCTGTTTGTCAACATTAACAAAACTAGTACCCTCGCATAAAGTAAATGACGAGAAATTAAAGTACTTTGACAAACTGAACTTGACAGATTCATCCTATCGCAAACCTGGTAATGTTGATATTATTTTTGGAGCTGATATCTACGTCGATTGCTGTTTGAAATAGACAATTAAACATCCAAGAGGGTACCCGGCTGCAATCAATATTATTCAATATTATTTGGATGGATTATCATTGGAAAAACTTCAATGCAAGCAAGTTCGTTCATAGTATCTGCTACAACGTACTTGGGTTACAACGTTTTTGGGAGACTGAACAGTTACCATTAAGAGTAATGCATTTAACAACTGAAGAACAAGCTGAGGAACGTTATAGAAAACATGTTGAGAGAAATAATAAAGGTCGATACGTTACATGAAGGTAGCAATCAACGTACGTACAAGTCGATTATGTTTTTTACCACACCATGTCGTCATGAAACCATCGATCTCTACAACGAAATTACGTGTCATCTATGATGCATCCTGCAAAACGTCAATTCGATGGTCTTTGAATGATAATTTGCTGGTCGGTCCAGTAATCCAAAATGATATTTTCGATATAATAACAAAGTTTCGCATGTATAAAGTTGGGTTTACATCCGATATAGATGATCAATCGTTACAGCATATTGTATGGAAATTCAGTTACATAACAACCAGTAGAATATAATTTAAAAACTATTACATATGGGACATCCGCAGCATCATTTCTCGCACCGAGAACTTTGAAACAGATTTCTGATGATTGCGCCGATTTGTATCCGGTTGCTGCTGTGGCGATAAAACAGCACTTTTTTATTGGCGATTTTATGTTTTGTGCAACAGGTGTTAAACTCAAACATCAAATCTGCCATATTTTTGCTAGTTCTGGATTTACGAAAGTGGGCGTCAAATTCAGTACAGTTTTTGGAAACAATTTATATAAAAGATCGGGAATCGAGTGAGGTAACATTGGTTAATGAGTCGTAGACAGTAAACACTGGGACTTTTATGTGACACTAAAAATTACGCATTCAAGTAATTATAAAGTACATATTTCTGACATATGTAACCAGTTGACCAAGCGTATGATTCTTTCAGAAGTAGCTCGTATATTTGAATCCCATTGGATCAAATATACGAGCTTTCTCCAATCGTTGTTTATATGAAAATTTATGTGCAAAAGCTATAGTTACTTGGTCAGGTATGGGATGATGTTCTTCCATCACAATGGATACAATTTTATCGGAGAATTAACGAAATTTCAGATTTAAAGATACAGAGATGGTTAGACTTTGAAAATGAAATGGATGTCGAGTTACACGGATTTGATGCTTACGCAGCTGCAGTTTATCTTAAAGTCAAAAGATCAGATGGTTCAATTTACACCAATTTGGTTGCAGCAAGAGTACGGATTCAACGGCAATCCTTCATTGGATTTCCGATCATCCTCGCAGATGGAAAACTTTTATTACAAACAGAACATCTGTAATAATCAACGAAATTTCTGCTCAATTTTGGCATTACATCCAATCACAACAGAATCCAGCAGACTTGGTGTCATGGGGCACAAATAATTTCGTTAGCGACAGAGGAATATAATAGACACCACCCCTCCATTCCCCGAAACACTAATCTAGAAGAACGAAAGGAAGTTATTGTCAACACCATGGTTATTTCTGAAGAGAATATCAGTAACAGGTATTCCGACTTTAGTAAACTAATTCGTATCATCGCGTTGCTTGTTAGATTTACTAATAATTGCAAGAATAAACAATCGAAATCAGTGGGTATTTTGAAATCAACAGAACTAGAAAACGCCCATACAATTTCGGTTAGAAAGGCTCAAGGTTCATCACTTCCACTTGAAATTAAGTTATTTTATTAAATAAGCAGTTACCTTCAATGAACATGTTATTACCACTAATTCCATTTATTGACAGCCAATGAAATATGAGGGATGGAGGTCGAATAGTTAATTTCAATGTTGCTTATGACCAAAAGCACCCGATAATTTTAGATAGAAATAACAACCTAACTAAATTGATAGTAACCCATTACCATATTAAATATTTACATGCTGGCCAAAGGTAACTATTAGATATTATTGGAGTAAAGTATTGGTCTACATAATTAAACAATGCATTTATAAATGTGCTTCATGTATGCGACAACGAGCCAAACCATTCCAGCAGCAAATGGGTAATTTACCAACACATCATCTAGAATCTGGATGCGTATTTATCAGCACTGGAGTACCCTTTGCTGGACCTATAGAGATACGATAATGGAAAGGCCGTGGTTCCAAATTATATAAGTGTTGGATAGCAGTTTTCAGATGTCTAGTTTCTAAGGCCATACATATTGAATTTGTGACAGAATTATCTACAGCTCCCTTTATTGCATCACTAAGAAGGTTTGTTGCCAGAAGAGGAAAACCAAAACACATTTATACTGACAATGGTACTAACTTTGTGGGCTGTAACCAGTACTTATAGGAACTGTATCAATTTCACCATTCACCAGGAACGCAGGACGACATTGCCGATGAATTAAATCAACAACAAATTGAATGGCATTTTTTTCCCAGGACCACATTTTGCGGACATTTGGGATACCGCAGAAAGTCAATCAAATATCACTTACGCCGAGTTCTCAAGGATGCCACCACAACATATGAAGAGATATTAACAGTGTTATGCCAAATCGAGAACTGTGTGAATTCGCGTCCTTTTTGCTGCCGCTTTGAAGGGGAAGTGGATCCATTGACTCCTGGTCATTTTACTATAATGTGTGCTATGTTGGTAATACTGTATTAGCAGTTAAGGAAAGTACACTCAATCGTTGGCAGTATCTGCAAAGATTGGTGCATAATTTTTGGAAGAAGTGCGACCTAAATGGAAACAAAAACTGGAAAATATTCAAATTGGAGATGTTGTTATCATTATGGCAGACAATGTTCCACCGATTCAGTGGTCATTTGGACTAGTAACCGCATTACATCCTGGAGCTGATGGTCATGCAAGTGTCGTCTCAGTTGCTAAAGCAAGGGGAACCATAAAGAGACCTATAGTTAAATTATGTCCCCTACTCGTTGATGATTGAAGGTTGGTCGGAATGTTCATAGATTTATGAACAGCAACTTAAGTGATTGACATTACTTTTTTCTTATGACATTTAAGTTTTGTATTTGTTTTAATCTGGCATCGCCAGCCAGTCAGTGCTCGTGATAACCTTATCAGAGTGCTTAGCTCAGCAGATTTCCCTCTTCGTAAGAGGATTTCCTATAAAAAGGAACTCTTGGATGGTATTAATCCTGATAACTTATTAAATTCTTTTTTGTTTTTGGAGGATTACCCCAACATCGAAATAATTCAAATACCACTATTTGTTGATTATGACACCTTGTTCTCCGTTGTGTTACATGGTTTCTACGATGCATCGGAAAAGGCTTTTTGCGCTACTGTTTATTTAAGAACTGAATCGCAACCAAATTTCTTTCATCGTTGCAAACAGGTTTACTTCCCAACGCACTATTGTAGGAAGAGGAACGGCACTTTACTCAATTATCTGATTTGGAAATCCTCTCGGTTTTCTGATCTCGCTAGAGCCATACGGGTTATCTCATATATTTTCCATTTTTATAAGGCTACTTAGTGAGTAGTACTCACCCATTCTTTAAATGATCTTTTCATTGCCCCTCTGCAGAAATACAACATTTACAGATCAGACCATGCCAGAGATTGTACAGGGTGGGCCAAAAGAAACCAAGGGCTCTCCAAAAATTTGTCTTAAAAGTGCCATTGTGTCTCGGGCAGTATGGGCAGTGGCTCCGTCCTGCTGAAACCACATACCAGGTCTGTTTTCAAGAGCAGGACGTAAAAAATTTTCTATCATATACCGCTCTCCATTTACGGTTACAGCACTTCCATCTTCATTCTCGAAGAAGTAGGGCCCAATGACATTTTCAGATGTGATCCCACACCATACTGTACACCTGATGGGATGCAATTGGCGTTGATGAATGGCTCTTGGATTTTCAGAACCCCAGAACCTACAGTTCTGCTTATTAACAAAGCCATTCAAATGAAAATGAGCTTCATCACTCATAATCAAATTTTCAATAATGTCGGCGATATGCTCTTTGCGTTAAAATAATTGATCTCTGGTTTAAATAATACAATTCCAAGTGTTGTCTATATAATCTGAAAGAAAAATAAAAAAAAGTTAATAAACAAAAAAGTTATTAAACTTTTACACCCCTTGGTTTCTTTTGGCCCACCTGTATATTCCCGAATATATTTCGTTATATCGAGGACTAACCCTGCCACGTAAAAGTAATATTGACTCGAATGAGTTGCTTAGGATAAACGGTAGGTAATCTCAATGCCCTACTTTATCATATGAAGAGAGATTTCTAATAATGCTCCCCTATGAAAGCCGTTTTACACGTCTTATGTAGAGTTACTTCATTAGTACTCTAATCATGGTGACAAGTCCCTTCTTTTACGACTAATGCGCGTAGAATTCTGGGTGCCAGAACTTAAAAATATGCCAATTGAAAGTTCAGTACCTCGATTCTGTAACTTATGTGAGAAACTTTTTTACATGAAAATATAATAGTCATTCTATTTTCCAGGCTGTCCCTAAAAATTAAATAATGTAATAAAATTGTCATTATAAAATTGTCATTATCTCTAGCTCATTCTGTGTAAAACAAGATGACTATAACAATTATATGTTAAAAGTTTCTCACATACGTTACAGAAACGAGGCACAGGTTCCGATCGTTTCTGCAAAATTGTCTTCAAGCCTAACTTTGATGATCGTCCTACATTAGCAGCTACCTTGCAGCGTTAATGACTTACCACGAAAGCTTCGTTCAGAAGATCTTTATAAACGCATTGCTGCA
Source organism: Phasia obesa (assembly GCA_949628195.1). Taxonomy (NCBI): domain Eukaryota; kingdom Metazoa; phylum Arthropoda; class Insecta; order Diptera; family Tachinidae; genus Phasia; species Phasia obesa. The sequence continues at coordinate 95,204,617 of OX451217.1, read as the reverse complement.
GCTTACAAAAATCTACGTTTAGCTGATCCTAAGCCTTTTACATCATGTGCTATTCTAACTGCTGATATACATATATCCCCAAATAGTTAAGAGACTTAGCACCCCATGACTTAGATCCCATGTCAAGTGGTAAATCTTAAAAAGAAAATTATATCAAATTTAATGGTAATTTGTAAATTAAAATAATAAAGGAGAAATTATTGGTTGATATTTCAATAATTCTTAACCTTTTTATGTATTTATATTGAATTTTTAAGTACTGCAATAATTCCACAATATACAAATATAAATTGTTTGTTAAAATTATTCAGAACAATACTTATACCCTTTATTTCACATCAAAATTTGTTCTAAAATAAAGGGATACATTTTAAGCTATAATTAAGAAACCTGATAAATCAGATGTATATAAATAATAAGTTCAATATTATTTGTTTGTGAAGTGTTGCCAGAATGAACTGATGTGTTTGATAAGAATTACGTTGAGTTGCTGTTTAAAATAAAGAACGATGACCGTAACGAACGACCTAGTTCATTAAATCTCGCTGTACGATATGAACGATTCAGCGAAATGAACTATTATGCACAAGTCTAATATATATATATATATATATATATATATATATATATATATATATATATATATATATATATATATATATATATATATATATATATATATATATATATATA
>OX451217.1:95120852-95203724 GCA_949628195.1 Phasia obesa | reverse complement strand
TCTAATATATATATATATATATATATATATATATATATATATATATATATATATATATATATATATATATATATATATATATATATATATATATATATAGTACAAACTTGTACTCATTTGTGCACCTCCCTCACCTCACTCATAAAAAAAAATTTTGAGCACTTTTTACGTCATAGAAATAAAAGTAATAAAATAAATTGACAATTTTTTGTTGTAGTTTATTTCGTATTAGGTACTTAGCAATACAGTGTAAAATTCAAACCTTAAAGCATCAATTTCTAAGAAAAAAATAAAGAAAACGAAAACAACTCCAATGTTCTCAATTTTGCACCTTGAAAAATATTTCTGAATACGAATATTTTTAATACTTAGTAAGACATCATTTACGGGATTTGGCATACTCCACTAATTTCTGTAGATTTTCTTTTGGAATATTCTTCCATTCATTTTGGATCCACTGCCAAACCTCCTCTAAATTGATAGGGGCTGATTGGTACTGGTCCCAACTGTCTTCACGATTGACCACAAAGTCTCGGGACTTTGTTCTGGCCACTGCATTAATTGAAAATGTTGCTCACCAAGCCATTCTTTCACGATTTTGGACGTGTGTTTTGGATCACCATCCTGCTGAAAAATTACCTCTGCAGGATAGGCGCTCTTATCTATAAAATCGGGAAGATGATTCTGCAAAATCCTCAAATGGTCTTCTTTCTTCATTATAATTTTCTGAATTTTTTCACCAGGGTACAGTAAACCGTCTAGTGGAAAAACAAAAAAATCTTTCGAATTTATCAATAAAATACATATGGGATGAAAGCTGAGATCCCCACGATTCCAGAGGCGGTTCAGTTTGTCATGTGCGTTAACACCTATAAAAAGTTACACGTCTTTAAAATCGAGTTATTTTGATAATTTTTTTATAATTTTTAAGTAACAAAAAATGGTTCAAAAATTCATTTTTCAATAAAAATGTGTGCAATTATATTTGTTTTATTCAGAAATGTAGCAGAAGCAATGAAAACATCCTAAAATTAAAATATTTATAACAACACTGTAAGAAAAATTGTGAACTTTTTAGCCAAAATATATAAAAAAAATAGTGAGCTTCGATGGGCCCGAAAAAATAGGCACTTAAAAAAACTACTTTTATGCATCAATAATCTTAATTTCTTTTATATATACTAAAATATGTATAAAAAGGTTTATGTGTTTCCTATGCCAACTTTTGAAATATAATGATTTTAAAAATCATCCATATTTGATATTTTTATTAAAATTATCAGTTTATAATTGTATTATTTGAAAAAATAGCGGGCTATGCTTTAAACCAGGACGAACTAATGAGTGCGAATGCTTTAGAATGCCTACACAAAACAATTAAGAAAGAACAGACTTGAGCATACTCGAAAAAATAGCAGAGAAAATTGTAACCAAAATTTAATGAATAAACTCCTGACTTCTTCTGATCCATTAATTTCATCTAATATAAATACAATAAATACAAGCAGCTCTTTCAATAATAATCAAGAAATTAGTAATTACATAATAGTAGATGAATCTATTAACACTGATTCAGACTTAGAAATTTATTTTAATGATTAAGAAATTGTTAACAATTGTTATGTTATTTGAATTTGTTTGTAACTTTATTATTAATCTTTATATAAATATGTTTTTTATCTTATTTAATAATTTAATTAAATAAAATATTTAGTGTTGTATGGAGTATCTGAAATTTTATTTAGTCGAACTATTTATTTTACACTTAGATGAAATTTGAAGTCAAACTTAAGTTCGTTTTATTCTCTCTAAGAAAGACTAAATTAAATTACAAATTAGGCGATAATATTAAAGAAAAATTGGGAAATTTAATTTTTAGACACCAGTAGAACGGAATGTACATTTTCTAGACAGCTACGTTCGTCATCAGCACTCTTCGTATCTATCTACTTTGGGTAGTGTTTAGTTGTAAGCATCATCAATTTGGTAACATATAATGTTATAATGCTATACATATAATGTTATTTGAAAACCAATAGTTATGGGTATTTTCAAAACTTTAAATAATAAAAATACTAAAAAGTTTAAAATAATGTTATATTCAAAAAACGTATACGACAACCCTAAAAATAAGAGATTGGTTATATTTTATAAAAAAAAAAACTATCACGCTTTAATTTTGTATGTGAAATGATAGAATAAATTCAAACAAATAATAATTACTGAAATGGGAGAATTTTGGGTATTTAAATGTCCCCGCACCGGAAAAATAAAAGGATTTCTAAAAATATTAATTCATTTTTGAAAATAGTAGGCCAAGAGAGATATGTGCTAAAGCTACCATAACTCTTTCGATTTTTTCCAGTTTTACTATGGGGACCGTGCGCTGTGCAGGGCGGCGACAGCAATATTGTTTACTGTTTGTCGTCTGACCAGATTACACAATCCAAGTTTTGCCTTAACATTTTTTTCCGACAATGCAGGTTTTTGTTGTTTTAACTGCTGCAATATTTAAATAATGTCGAGCTTAAACTTAAAAAAAGTAATAAAAAGCAAAAAGATTTTTTCATTTCTTTTCTTCAAATTCTTCATAAAATGCAGAGGTGCATAATTGAGTACATGAGTTAGTTTGGTTTTTTTCGTTTTTTTTTTTCTTGGTGTGCTTATTGCATTTTGTTGCAAATTTTATATAGTTATATATAATATATAATATATAATATATAATATATAATATATAATATATATATATATATATATATATATATATATATATATATATATATATATATATATATATATATATATATATATATATATATATAATATATATATAATTTTTGTATATTTGTATATATAATTTTGTTATTTTTTGATACAGTACTAATAGACAGTGTATCCCCATTTTATTTTTTAAAATTTGTTTGGTTCTATTTGGCCCGCTACCAGTCAGTTTAACACCTAGTACCCAATCGGATGTCAAGTCGAAATTATAAAGTTGGACCTTACTTTGAAATTGTTGCTTGGCTATTCTTTGAATTAACTCCGCCAAAGGTTTTTAATTGGACTTATGTCTAGTGCAACCCCATTTGCCTGGAATCAAAAGTGGAAATTTGATAACGAATTTTAACAACTTAATTTTTTAAATTGTTGACTAGTACGATCAGAGGACGATTATGCCAACCGTAAAATTCGCCAAGTGCTCTATAAGCTCGTCGAACAGATCAAAGATTTTTAAAATAAATGCTCACAATTTGAAAGCGTTGCTGGATCGTACTATTTTTTATGGTGATTTGCCAAAATGCACTAAAAAGAAAAGTAAAAACAAATTACTGTTTAGAGTTATCCCTATTAAAAGATCAGACAAACTAAAAATAACACCCCTTGTAACTACTGTACGATACTAATTATCTTATATTTGTCGAAATACAGAGACTTTACAATGTTAAGCCATCGAGATTGCAAAAAAATGTTGGCTAAAAAAATATATTAGAGATAAATTTAAAATTTAAGAAAACAAATTTCAATTACAATTGTACGTTAAAGCTCAGTTAAATACTGCAATAAATAACTTTAAATTATAAAAAGTAAAATGAATCACTTAACCGCTGTTAACGTTTTGTAGGTACGAACTTTCACAGGATTTGCTTGAAAAGCAAATAGAATTGCTGGAACGTAAATACGGAGGCGTACGAGCTCGAAACGCAGCAATTGTAATTCAAAGGGCATTTCGACACTATATGATGGTAAAGAAATTTGCCTCAATAACAGCAATGGCCAAAGCAGAAAAAAGACTTAGTCGGCGAACAATGGTTGTTGTTGGTGGAGCAGTTGATGAAGCAGCGGCCAGTAATACATCAGTGTCTCCCGCATATAGCAGTAGTACAGAACCTCAATTAGAACCAAATCAAATTAGTGCAGTGCTATCGCAAGAAACTCCACACCAAATACAACCTCGAGTTACCATAATGGCAGGTCCTCCCGGTGGTATTGGTCATCCATCTCTGACGTCTGGTTCAAGAACTCCTCCAACACGATCGTTGTCTATGCGTGAGCGACGACATGCAGACGGTGGTACAATACCACGCAGTCAATCAGGTAAAATTTTTTAAAGAGTAGAAAATGTTGTTAAACATTTCCATATTTAATTCTAATTTTTTAGTCGAACTATTTATAAATGTACAAATTAATTGTTAAGTAAGACTGAAGTTTTTTTATTCTCTCTAACTAATCATTAATTGAAAGAATATTTGTTAACAAATTAAATGATTAATTAAAAAATGGAAATAGTTTTATTTCAGACCCTAGTGGAATGTAACGAATTTTCTGAATATCTGCGTTCTTTAGTATTCTTCGTATCTATCTACTTTGGGTAGTGTTCATCTATCGAACCAACTAAGCTCAGATTAAGTTAAGACTATACGTATTAACACGATAATATTTTACTTTTTATGGGAGGTACCACTCCCACTATCCTAATCCAGTCTGTATTTTGCTAGACTATGCACATAACTCTAAGGGTTACTTGTACAAAGTTTCAAGACTCTACCTATTGTAGTTCTCCACGATAATTTTGGACTTAATATGGGAAGCACCACACCCACTGCCCCAATCCAGTTTGTATTATGCTAGACTATACACATTTCTCTTAGGGTTACTTGCACAAAGTTTCAAGACTCTACCTATTGTAGTTCCCTACATACACGATAATAATTTTTCACTTAATATGGGAGGTACCACGCCCACTGTCCCAATCCAGTCGGTATTTTCCTAGACTATGCATATTTCTCTAAGGGTTACTTGTACAAATTTTCGAGACTACCTATTTTAGTTTTCCACGATAATTTTTCACTTAATATATGAGGTACCATGCCCACTGTCCCAATGCAGTTTGTATTTTGGTAGACTATGCGCATTAGCATAGGGGTTACTCGTGCAAAGCTTCAAGGCTTTATATATTGTAGTTAGCCAGGAACAAGATAATAATTTTTCACTTTTTGTGGGAGGTACCACGACCACTCTTCCAATTCAGCCTGGTTACTGGTGCGAAATTCCTAAGGTAGGTTCCAGATCTAGCAATTTCGTCCGCAGTTTCATTACCGGGCACCCCTGTGTGCCCCGGTTGGAATGTGTCGCCATCTCATCTAAAGATGTCCGGCATTCCCGAACCAATCTGGACGTTTATCGCGGCCTTGCTGTCGGTACAAATCCGGATATCTTTGTCATATATCCTGTAGTACCTTAGCCAGCTTACCGCTCTTTTTATGGCTGAAATTTCGGCCTGAACAGCGCTGCACTGATTTTGCAGCATAAACTTCATCCAAGTTTGAAAACGAGGGATGAAGTCACCCCCCCCCCCCCTACTCCATTGTCCGTTTTAGATCCGTCTGTATAAACAACAAGCACGTCATCATGCTGGCATACATGCGCCAACATGGAGTACGTGCCGGACATTAATACTCCGAAATTGTAGCCCGCCCCATTTTGAGATGAACCTAGAGGTCAAGAGATTCCAAACGAAGCTGATAATCGACTTACTTCCATTTAGTCACTTCAGAGCCTTTATAATAGCCTCGGGTTTCACATTGTTGAAGGTCTATGCCTAGAAAAGCCACCAATGCATACTCCTTATTAGGGTGGCTCTTATTTTTCAAAGTTAGAATTTGTTTCACGGCACCTCCCAGATTGGTTCGAACTGCTAAAAAAAAATACTTCCTTCTAAATTTGAGCTCAATCGGATAAGGTGAAATGGTGCCCCTGAGCCGCCCAAAATTTGCAAAATCCCTAATTTTTGACTTTGATTGGCAATAACTTCGTTAATATTTATTTTACAAAAAAAATTGTAAGTAGAAGTTATAGATAAAACTCAGAGCAACAACTCTTGCTCTGTCGTATCTCTTATATCTACTGATTTAAAAAAAAAAAAATAAACAAAAAACCATAGATTTATTCATATAGCTAAGTTTAGTTGTTACTTGAAATAAAAATTAATGCATTGATATTTTAATTTTATATGTAGCAACTATTTTTTGTTTTATTTTTCAATATTTTTTATTGTTAAAAAAGTTATCTTCATTGATTTAGAGTAAATTTTTTCAATAAGAATATGATGAATTGAGTTTTTCAGGTAAGAATTATAGTAGTATATTAAAAAAATGCCGGGAATTCCCGAATTTATACCGAACGGGTTAATATTAAGGGCAAGAGAAATAAAAGGGGAAAACCTGATTGTACTCTGAAATTCGTTTTGTTCTCTTAATCGTTAAAAGTAAAGAAAATCACAAAAGTTTCATACAGAATTTGTGTGAACGTAAAGTTCAAAAGGCAAAAACGAAAAATTTTTTATGAAAGGTTAGCTCAACTGAATTGCAAAAATAGCAAAAATGCTATTAGTTTATGTGATATAGAGCGAATTAAAAATTTTCTTAATAATGTTCTTCAGGAAAAACAACCGCGAGATGACTATAGGGAATTTATCGAACTTGCTCTTATTTTTCTCGGAAAAACACCAACCCGATCAGGTATAAAGTTTCGAGCCCCAGGCGCTAAGCATCACGCAAGATGGATGTCAAAGGCAATATATTCTTTAAAAATATTTTTGTTTAGAGACGAGTTCGCTTTAACAGAGATTGAACTAAATGCTCTTTGCGATGTTTGTATTTTTATTGTCAAAGTGTACGTTGCGGCTTGGTTTTGCGCTCCTTCACCTATAAAAGCTCCGTATATATATATATCGAAGTGTTGAAAGTGAAATTGCTACCGTAGCTTTGGAAAAATTTTGCAGTCACCTGTGGTATCTAGGCACAGAAAGTGTTGCTTTAGCATTTTTTTATGAAAATGTGCCAGTCGAAACAAAACAAAAAAACGGTAAAAGCTTTGAAGAGTGAATCTGATGTAAACAATGAACGTAGATGACGTTATCAAAAAAGGTATTGCGCACTTTGTGAATGAAAACACTAAAAAAAATTTTTAAGCGTTTTGAATTATCTGAAGAGTTTTTACAAACAACTCCCACAAAGTGGCCGAGTAACAAAAAGTTTATGGAAGCTAAAAAAACTCTTTCAGGCTTAAAAGTAGTGAATGATAATGCTGAGAGAGAAGTCAAATTAATGCTGGATTATAATAAGGGTGTGAATATAAATTCGTCAGTTAAATACGGCCCACATCTCTGTTAACTGCGTTCCACAAACTGTTAAAAAAGTTGATTTTTTTAAATTTAATTTTTTTTAGTCTAAAACACCAAATTATTAACAATTTTAGATAAATTATTGATAAAAACTGTTCAATTTTATACTTTTTCTAAAAAAAATCATATTTTTCAATCGGGTTAAGAATTATACTATCCTACAAATAGGCGAGTTCAGGGTAGGATATGGGGCACTTTGGATCGACCTGAATAGGGTTGTGATATATCAGGTGAAAATTTGAAGGGAGTAGATTCCAAAACTATCAACACTATATTTATACCTTTCTCAGGAAATGCCGTACAACAGTTACAATATAGGGTACATTTTTATACATCTATGTCTGGAGACAAATTGGGGCCCTTTAGAACACACCTGAATAGGGTTCCGATACATCCTCTGAAAGCTCTAAGGGAGTAGAATTCAAAACTGGAAACAGTATATTCAGTTGTTTCTCAGGGAAATATCTATAGGGGGTGGAATATAGGGCGGAAGTTAGAAAATGGCCATAACTATAGAAATATAAAATTGGTTATTTGGGTCATTTAGATGAGACCTGAATGGGGTTCCGATATACCCAGTAAAAGCTCTAAGGGAGTAGAACTCAAAACAGAAAATAATATATTCTGTTGTTTCTCAGGGAAAAATCTATAGGGGGTGGAATATAGGGTGGACGGTAGAAAATGCCCATAACTATAAAAATTAATTATTTGGGTCATTTAGAAAAGACCTGAATGGGGTTTGGATATATCCCGTGAAAGCTCTAAGAGAGTAGAATTCATAACTGTAAACAGTATATTCAATTGTTTCTCAGGGAAAAATCTACAGGGGGTCGAATATAGGGTGGAACATAGAAAATTAAATTAGTTATTTTGGTCATTTAAAAGAGACCTGAATGGGGTTCCGATATATCCTGTGAAAGCTCTAAGGGAGTAGAATTCATAACTGTAAACAGTATATTCAGTTGTTTCTCAGGGAAAAAATCTATAGGGGGTGGAATATAGGGTGGACGTTAGAAAATGGCCATAACTATAAAAATTAGTTATTTGGGTTCATTTAGAAAAGACCTGAATGGGGTTTCGATATATCCCGTGAAAGCTCTAAGGGAGTAGAATTCATAACTGTAAACAGTATATTCAGTTGTTTCTCAGGGAAATATCTATAGGGGGTGGAATATAGGGCGGACGTTAGAAAATGGCCATAACTATAGAAATATAAAATTGGTTATTTGGGTCATTTAGATGAGACCTGAATGGGGTTCCGATATACCCAGTGAAAGCTCTAAGGGAGTAGAACTCAAAACAGAAAACAATATATTCTGTTGTTTCTCAGGGAAAAATCTATAGGGGGTGGAATATAGGGTGGACGGTAGAAAATGCCCATAACTATAAAAATTAATTATTTGGGTCATTTAGAAAAGACCTGAATGGGGTTTCGATATATCCCGTGAAAGCTCTAAGAGAGTAGAATTCATAACTGTAAACAGTATATTCAATTGTTTCTCAGGGAAAAATCTACAGGGGGTGGAATATAGGGTGGAACATAGAAAATTAAATTAGTTATTTTGGTCATTTAGAAGAGACCTGAATGGGGTTCCGATATATCCTGTGAAAGCTCTAAGGGAGTAGAATTCATAACTGTAAACAGTTATGAATTCTAAAAGGGGCGGAAAAACATTTTCATCGGTGAGATGTTTTTTGATCGCTTTAAGATGTTTTTCGATGGATTAAAATCAATAAATGGTAAAAAATTTGGTTTTTTAGGTACTTGAAACCATAATTTTCAATCTTAATTATATTATAAAAAAGAGCTAACCTAAAAAACGGTCAGCACCACAGGATTCAGCGTACTCGAATTAGGTTTACCCACCGGGTGCCCCGTTTGTTACCAAAAAAAGTGTCCGATTCGAGCACAGTGTTATTATTATAATTAATTTTGGATTCTATAAGTTTTATAAAATACATATTTTTTTTTTTTTTTTTTGTTATCATTTATAGTCCTAGATATATGTACATATAAATGGTCAAAATTTTTAGTACTGTATTTATATGGACATGTTTTGTAATAATAAAATAAAAATTATAAAAATTATTTAAAATCAATAATACAAAAATTTTTAGTTTTTAATCAATTTTGAAAAATGCAAGCAACCCAACTTTAGGGAGTTATAATGGTTAAAAAAAAAATCATAAAATTGTATAGGTGTTATGGAAGGCCGAAAAAACTGTTTCCAGTTATGAATTCTACTTCCTTAGAGCTTTAAAGGGATATATCGAAACCCCATTCAGGTCTTTTCTAAATGACCCAAATAACTAATTTAATTTTCTATGTTCCAACCTATATTCCACCCCCTATAGATTTTTGCCTGAGAAACAACTGAATGTATTGTTTCCAGTTTTGAGTTCTACTCCCTTAGAGATTTCACGGGGTATATCGGAACCCCATTCAGGTATCATCTAAATGACTCAAATAACCAATTTTATATTTCTATAGTTATGGCCATTTTCTAACGTCCCCCCTATATTCCACCCCTATAGATTTTTCCCTGAGAAACAACTGAATATACTGTTTCCAGTTTTGAATTCTACTCCTTTAGAGCTTTCAGTGGATGTATCGGAACCCCATTCAGGTGTGTTCTAAAGCTCCCCAATTGGTCTACAAACATAGATGTATAAAAATGTACCCTATATTGTAACTGTTCTAGGGCATTTCCTGAGAAAGGTATAAATATAGTTTTGGAATCTACTCCCTTCAAGCTTTCACCTGGTATATCGCAACCCCATTCAGGTTGGTTCAAAGTGCCCCATATCCTACCCTGAAATCGCCTATTTGTAGGATAGTATAATTCTTACCCGATTGAAAAATATGATTTTTTTTAGAAAAAGTATAAAATTGAACAGTTTTTATCAATAATTTATCAAAAATTGTTAATAATTTAGTGTTTTAGACTAAAAAAAATTAAATTTTTAAAAATCAACTTTTTTAACAGTTTATGGAATGCAGTTAACAGAGATGTGGGACGTATTTAACTGACGAATTTATCTTCACACCCTCGATTATAATGGCATTTTATCAAGATGTGAAGAACAAAAACAATATATTTTACAAATTGTTATGGATTACCGTTTACGTTTTCCAAACTGCAATAAGGAAATTCTTTCTTAACTATACAAATTATAACAAAAAACAAAGCCATAAAAAACTACTTGCCACAAATAACAAAAAAATATTAACTTATCAATGATTTTTCCATGTAACGCCTATACTTAAGTATGTAAATAAAATCATCAATATAAACATATGAATAAATCCATGGTTTTTTGTTTATTTTTTTTCTAATTTATTAGATATTAGAGATACGAAAAAGATTTGTGAGCAAAAGTTGTTCCTCTGAGTTTGATCTATAACTTCTACTTACAACTTTTTTTTTGTAAAATAAACATTAACGAAGTTTTTGACAATCAAAGTCAAAAATTAGGTATATTGAAAATTTTGGGCGGTTGAGGGGCACCATTTCCCCTTATCCGATTGAGCTCAAATTTAGAAGGGAGTATTATTTTTAGCAATTCGAACCAATCTGGGGGGTGTCGTGAAATAAATTCCTCCAAAAAAATGTTGCCATATAGTTACTGGGACCCTACTCCTTATGCTCCAGAGATTTCTCAACAAACCGTACGAGCACATGGAGCGTTGTCTCAACCGATTTGCCTTTGGTGTATGCATGTTAAGATGTGGAGAGTCATGTCGTATTAATCGTTGTTCTAAGGTGGAGATCGATTATCCGCTCTAGGGTTTTTAAGAGGAAGGAAGATAGGTTAATAGGTCTAAAATCCTTCGGTTATGTGTACGAGGCCTTTCCCCCTTTGGGGATGAAGACAACGGAGCACATAGTCCACACCTCCGGAATATACGACCATGAAAGACATGCCGTATAAATCCGAATTAACCATGGTATAGTAATATCCGCATTGTGCTGAAGATCAGCCGGTATGATGCCATCTGGACCCGGAGATTTGAATGGGTCAAAGCTCTTCATTGCCCCCATAAGTCCTTCTCAATTAATTGGTATTGGAGATTGTGTGTATCACTCGGAGCCGTTCCTGTGCTCTCCGCTTGGGGGAGTGGATATCCATGAGTACCTCAGGGTCTCCTGTCCACTAGTAGTCCAGTTTCCAGATGGTTTCTTAATGAAACTCGGAACAACAGAATAATTTCCACGACGCCGCCTTCGCATTTCTCACCAAGTTCTTAAATCTGTTCATTGAGGACTTATTAGCTAACCCTAGTTTTTTTTTGCCTCTTTCAAGTCTGCGTGAGGCTTTGCGAGCCTCCGCTATATCAGAGTTCCACCAAAGTGCCTTCCACGGTAGACATTTATTCTGCATGATTCCATTGCCGCTAACTCGAACTCAATATCCTGTCGATTAGTTATAATCGGTGGACTCGAGAGAAAGCCTAAAAGAATAGACTGTTGTACCCCCCAGTGCTCACTAGCGTTACATTAAGAACCTCCCCTCTATTTACAACAACAAAAGTGGGTTCTGAACCTTAGCTGGTGGAGTTCGCATTCATGCGCCATATAGCTGGAGGCGATAATGATGGTGCCAGGGTTCGTCTCCCAGGCAGCTGTTACCGTATCTTCATCACTGAAATCAGAAAGAATGAAGATATTCAAGTCGCTTTTGGCCACTATACACGATCAGATCTTATCTGAACCATTCGTGTGCAGTAGCTTTTAGCCATTAGCACCTAGCCCGCAAACCCAGCCCTGATAGAGTGGTGGAAATTGACTTCAATCACCTTCTCTACTGGTGGATACGATTGTGACGTTGACTTCTTCTTGGTCTGAGTCCAAGAGGGCGTACTTGTCGACTACCTCGTCCATCCTCTCAAAGAATTCACCCACAAACTCCGAGTTTGAGAGTGTTTCCTCTTGAGAGGTTATACTAGCAGTCTCCTCGTGTGCCACGTCCTTAGAAGTAGGTTCGCCTTCTCCCAGGTTTCCCCTATCGTCACCCCGGTAGACACGCAGAAGCATCGTTTCAAAACCGTAATAGACCCTTTCACGTCTCTCCCTAAGCAGCGTAAGGGATTCCTGGTTCAGCAAGACGGTAATCCGTTTGGATGAACCTTCAGGTTCGGAAATCTTGACTACCTTCCAATCATTAGTTGGCAGTTCAGGATTCCTTATCTGAATGAGATCCATTATCTCCTGTGCTTTAAATGGCTCGTCGGGTATTCGGGCAGTAGCTCTAGGCCGACGTAGAATCTCAATAGAGACCACCTCGAGTTTAGCACCCTCCCAGAGGTCTTCCAAAAGAGCGACAGCCAGCTTGAGAAGCATGGCTGATCGTTCAATTGAAAAGGCCATCAATTTGACACGCCGCCCACGAAATCATCCACTGATGGGAGAGACCTGGATTGTCCTTGAGGACTTTCCAGAACACTCCCATCAGTTTTTTCGGCACCACCTCCCAGTTTGGATGGGAGATTGAGCTATCCGTTACGTCGTTACAACACGTACGAGGTTACCTTTGGGAACCTCGCTGAAACTTCTGTCCGTCAACTTGTGTTTAGGACGCTTTGTATCGGCTGCTGGCTTTTCGCATGCGCTTCCTTCTCCAACCTCTGCCGCTTAAGCGCGTCAGTGGACGAAGATGGAGGTTCATGCGGTACAGCCAATACTGATTTTGCCCATTGTAGGGAGGTTGATTTCTCCTTTGTTAGGGACTCAACTGGCTTTTTGCCTAGTTGGCCAACGCATTTCTCGGCTGCTCGCCGTTTCAATAAGGCCCTTCTGGCGGGTGGGACGTGCCGTGTGGGTCTAGTGTTGTTGCCCGGAGCAACCCGAAGACTAGTTCGCAGATCCTCCACTGGCGGGGGGAGGTGAGACAGTGGAACCCGAAATATTGTTCGCAGGCACTGGGGCAGCTGCAGATGATGTGTTTGCAGCGCCCAAATCAGGGGCTTTAGCCCTATCGGCAAGGACATTTGCAGCTTTTGAAGTTCGTAGAGTAGTGTCCTTCGCTGCCTTTTTTATTTGGATGGCTCTGGTTGTCCAGACCCTCCTCATGCAAAGTTTCAAGGCGGTTTCTGTTGTAGTTTGCCAGGAACACGATAATAATTTTTCACTTTGTATGGGTATCGGTACCATGCCCACTATTCCAATTCAGTTTGTGTTTAGATAAACTATGTACGTTAATATAATGGTTACTGGTGCGAAATTCCAAGGCGGTACCTATTGCAGTTCCCTAGATACAGGATAATAATTTTTAACTTTTTATTTTACTGTCCCAATTAATTATTTTATTTTTAGGTATACTATGCTCATATATATATATATATATATATATATATATATATATATATATATATATATATATATATATATATATATATATATATATATATATATATAGAAGATTATTAAATATTGTTTCAGCCCTATTTACAAAGAATAAACGAACTTGCCCGTTACTTAACAGTAAAGTTTTTTACTAATAAAATGAAATATTTTTAGGAGCTTCCAACACTACGGTTTCCAATTCAATATCTAGTGCAACAGGATTAAGTCATCCTCATGTCAACTTGTTACATACTGCTGACCCTCATTACTATGCTGCACATAGCACGCAAATTTCTAGTTACTGTGGTAGTTATCAGTCTGTTCAATACGATGGAAGTTTTGCAAGTTCGGCAAATAGTTCCCATTTAGATTCTTCACTAAACGTGTCTTGGGTAAATACGAGTGGGACGTCTCCACATACACCATACTATTCTGCAGCTCAAATTTACATGAGACCTCGTGGTTCGTCTACTTCTTCGCAAGATCGGAAAAAAGTTCCACCAGAAGTGCCAAAGAGAACTTCTTCAATAACTGCACAGCAACATGCGCAACACTTAGCTGCACAACAGCAACAACACCAAATCCATCAGCAAATTATGATGATGCGACAAACTCCTCCGCCTCCTTCGCTCATGCGTTCGAATGGCCTGTGTAAATCCGCTGAAAATGGTAGTCTTACTTCGGTGCAGAGTTCAGGCAGCGACTCAAGCGCTACTTCTGTAGAACGGAATGCCATCTGCGATTTGGGATCGGATCGCTCGAACTCCCCAAACACTTGGAAGCGAGGCACTAATCTGAACAGTTCACAACAGTTTGCCCACACATCAGATCTGGCATTCGCACACGCACAAAATTCTACAGCAATGCCGGCGTTGGTAAGTGGTGTCCCATCTGCGGAAGATCATGCTATTTCTTCACATACAAGTGCAGCCCAGTATGAACACCATGAGCAAAATGAGCATCAACAAATAATAGGTGTCTCTACCCAAACTCCTCCCAACTACAAAGTTTCTGAAACCATTCGTAAGCGCCAGTATCGTGTGGGATTAAATCTATTCAATAAGAAACCTGAAAAGGGAATAACATACTTAATACGTCGCGGTTTTCTAGAAAACACTCCTCAGGGTGTCGCGCGTTTTCTTATAACACGCAAAGGATTATCACGACAAATGATTGGCGAGTATTTGGGAAATTTACAAAACCCATTCAACATGGCCGTACTTAGTTGCTTTGCAATGGAACTTGATTTGTCTGGCATGCAAGTTGACGTCGCATTGCGGAAATTTCAAGCCTATTTCCGAATGCCTGGCGAAGCTCAAAAAATAGAAAGGCTTATGGAGATTTTTTCGCAACGATTTTGTCAGTGCAATCAAGATATTGTGGGGCGGCTGAGATCAGCAGATACCGTTAGTTTTACAGTGAAAGATGCAATTTTATTTTCTAATTAAATTTTTTTTCTTTTCTAGATCTTTGTACTAGCGTTTGCTATTATTATGCTTAACACCGACTTACATACGCCCAACTTAAAACCAGAAAGACGTATGCGTGTCGAGGATTTTATAAAAAATTTGCGAGGTATTGATGATTGTCATGATATTGATAAAGATATGTTGGCTGGAATTTATGAACGAGTCAAGGCAAATGAGTTTAAACCTGGTAGTGACCACGTAACACAGGTAATGAAGGTTCAAGCAACTATTGTGGGAAAAAAACCAAATTTAGCTCTGCCACATCGTCGTCTAGTGTGTTATTGTCGCCTTTACGAAATTCCCGATATTAATAAAAAAGAACGACCTGGCGTTCACCAACGTGAAGTATTCCTCTTTAACGATCTGCTAGTCATAACAAAAATTTTTAGCAAAAAAAAGTCATCGGTAACATATACATTTCGCAACAGTTTTCCGCTCTGTGGAATGGTTGTAACACTATTAGATGTGCCCAACTACCTTTTCTGCATTCAGTTGTCCCAAAAAGTAGATGGCAAGATTCTTGTTACATTTAACGCTCGCAACGAGCACGATCGTTGCAAGTTTGCAGAAGATCTAAAAGAATCTATTTGCGAAATGGATGAAATGGAATCTTTGCGAATAGAAGCTGAACTTGAACGTCAAAAGTCAGCTCGAACGAGAGCTTCTGGTAGTTCGGAAAATCGAGATAGTGGTGTGGCAGATGTTGAGTTGTGTCCATGCCCATATCAAACACCGCAAACAATTGAACCTGCATATAATCAAACAGATAATGCACAACAATTGAAACGAAGTGCTCTAAGCAACAGTTTGTTGGACATACATGAACAGTGTAAGTAGTTCTCTAAACATACATATGAAGAGCCTGAATATCAAGATTTTATATTGTTATTTGCAGTTGGGGCCGATAAACCACAAAGACGTGGCAGTGTTGGCTCTTTAGACAGTGGAATGTCAATATCATTTCAATCGACAACAACTAGTAATGCATCTCGTGAAAATGCTGCTGTCATAGCAGCTGCAGCAAACGCCGCAAACTTGCGGTTGGGAACAACTGCATCTCTGACTGCAGGTGCGACGTCTGGAGGTTTGTATATCGCACCAGGTGTTCAAGGTTATAGCCCAATAGCATATATCCAACAACATTCTCAAGCCGTTCAACAACTTCAGGTACATCAGACTCAACAAACACAGCAACATCAGGCTCCAACAACTGGTCGCATACAAGGACGAGAGCGTAAACTTTCTCGTTCAGAGGAAAATAGATCGACTGAAGTCTGAAACATTTATTTAGAATTTAATACATAAAAAAGTTTTATTGTATCTTATTGTCTCATAAATCTCATCTCGTATATCTCCATACATCTAGATATGTAATTTTTATTTTCGTTTTTGTTAATTAATGTTATAAACAAATATTTTGTTTTCTATAAAATTTTGTATTATTGGTTTTGGTATGTTATGTACAATACAATATGTTCATACAATAATACCAGGTATTATGCACTAGAATTTAAGTTCTCAATTGTACACATCATAGTGTCATCATAGTGTTTAACAAATATATATATATATACATTCATACTTATATATAAAAAAGAGATGCCAACGAATAATGTTTTTTCGTTTTTTAGCTTCTTGTGTTCACGATTTAGATAAAAGTGTAAATTTTATAAATACCAAAAACAAAATATATCAAGACTTCTCTTGATTTGTCATTGCTTGTTTGATTGAGAACTCTCTCGGATAATTGTGTCTGCTTTTAGTATTCAAAGATTAGAAACAAGTGTTTTCGTAGTTACTCTCATCTGCAAAATTTTATATATCGATGGTCTCAGGTAGAAAGGCCCTAAGTCGAATTTAACGAAATCGAGTTTTTCACACAAATACACCTCGTCACTAAAATATTCACCCTTATTCCAGTTGTCGTCGTCAACGTCGCCGTCATTTTAGTGTCAACATCATTTTGTTCCAACGTCATCATCAATTCAATAACTATTTTGCATTCTATAACAGGATGACGACGACGTTGACTGTTTATCGTTTATGTCAACATATCACACACACATCTCTAAATATTTGAAACAGCTTTAGGGTTTGCTTATTATTTTTGAGCGAACATTTTATTACAAATGTATTTTACTTGTGAGATAAATTCAGGCTCGAGTGATGATGAAAATGCAAGGAAACAAAACCTCATATTAGAACGAAAGCTTCTAAGACAGAAATTGGACATATTTAACCTACCGGACAGCAAGTAAGCAACAATTTCAGTATATTGCTTTAATGATCGTATAATTTATTTATTTTTTTTCAAAGGTTTTATAGTTACTTTAGAGTAAACAAGACTGTTTTTAAATATGTCTTGGAAACAATTACACCTAATTTGAAAAGTGGGGTAAGGTCAACACATATTTCCAAAACAACGAAGTTGGCAGCTACGTTAAGATTTTTAGCAAAAGGGTCATACCTTGCTAGTGATAAACTTTGTTGTGTCTCCGCTAACTCATTAAAACTGTAAAGATTTGCACAGCTTCCTCTAACGGGCTAAAAACAAACTGCTTAAATATCCCTCCACCTGCTGCATGACATTCAGCTTTGTTGGCGACCATTTTCTTCTTTATTTTAAACTATATATATATATATATATATATATATATATATATATATATATATATATATATATATATATATATATATATATATATATATATATATATATATATATATATATATATATATATATATATATATATATATATATATATATATATATCTTTATTTTAAACTATATATATATATATATATATATATATATATATATATATATATATAGTTTAAAATAAAGAATATATATATATATATAAATATATATATAGTTTAAAATAAAGAATATATATATATATATATATATATATATATATATATATATATATATATATATATATATATATAGTTTAAAATAAAGAATATATATATATATATATATATATATATATATATATATATATATATATATATATATATATATATATATATATATATATATATATGTATACGCTATATATATATATATGTATACGCTCATATCGTGTTGATCCTTTCAAACTTAAAAAATAACACAAAAACAACATTAAATTAATATTTTTTTTTTTTTGTATTAAAATAAATATTTTATTTCAAGCACTTTTATAAACCAGATCTTTTGGAAATAAATTATTTATAGTTTTTCTAAAAACAACATTATAAATCAGAAACTAATTTGTCAAAAGTCTACGCTCATAACAAATGCAATTTTTTCATATTTTTATTTATTGCATCTTAAATATATTTGAACTATCAAAATTACTCGTATCTTAAATCTAGAATAAAAATAAATGTTGCTGTATCATTTGCGGGCCATCCCTCTGATGTACTGACGAAAGAAGCACTATTTTGCAATCATTTGCGGGTCATCTTTCTGATGTACGGCCAAGAAAAGCAGTATCTCTTCTCTTTAGTCGAATGTAACCAGGTTCATTCAGTATATTACGCGCCAAAGGGTTTGGATGAGATTCAAGCCTCTTTAGATATGTGACTGCATGTTTCGCTATTTCTTCTTTAACTGATGTCATGTTTAGGTCTTTGTAGATGTTAGAATTTTTTTATATACCAAGGAGCACATGTAATCATACGTAGTGTCTTATTTTGGCGCCTTTGAATTTTTTCTATATTGCTAGCTGAGGCAGTGCCTCATAATTGAATGCCATAACACCAAATTCGTTTTAGAATTGACTTGTACAATAAAAGTTTCCAATCTAAGGCGAGAGTGGAATTTCTGCAAATAAGCCAGTTTAGTTGGACGGCTTTTAGCTTCTTTTGTGTTAACTTTGGTTCTATGTGGCGTTTCCAAGTAAGGCGCCGGTTAAGATGTTTGCCGAGATATTTTACGTCTGTTCTGTTTTTGGCGTTGATAAGTGCGGACGCGATTTTTTTTTAGCTCGCATTAACAAAAAACAAAACATACATACATTGTGTGAATAATTTCAAACAAAAACAAAAAAACAAACCTGTTTTAATACAACAACAAAGTTGTCTGTAATTTTTTTTCTTTCTTTCTCTTTATTTTTTACAACGGCATATTGAATTGCTACTTTAAAAATAAAACAAAAACAATAAGGGCTAATGAGCCTCTTTAATTTAAGCAAAAAAAATGTAGACAATATTGTATTAAATAAAGACAAAAAAATTGAAAATAATTTGTGTGTAAATTCTACGCAAGTTATACGTGCCCAATCTTGTTCGTCGCTTTTGCTAAGCGATGACAATAATATAACAACAAACAAGTCGCCTTCTGAACACAGTGTTACCAACAGTAATATGGATAGTGTTAAACCCAAGACGCAAGTGGGAATGGACAGATACATTACGGTATTAAAAAGAGGTCGAAGCCCTAAATCTTCGCAGCTTGCACCAATGTCTAAGGTACATAAACTGTATTATTATTATTTATTTATTTAGTAGTATTTGAAATACTTTATAGTTTATCATACATTTCAAAAGAATTACATATTGTGGTTTCTTATAAACTTTATAACATTTCTTTTAAATAATACAAAATTTTCTTCATTTTTAATAAAAATTGGTAATGAGTTAAATAAATTTAAGCCTTTGTAAAAAAGTGTTTTTTGTATTGCGTTGGTTCTTGCTCTTTGTAATCTAAAATCTGACCCATTTCTAAGACTGTACGGTTGTACTTCTCCAACATAACTTAATTGGTCACATAGATAGTGCGGTGCATTTCCTCTTTTCATTTTGTGGATAAAAATTAGCGTGTTCAACTCTAGCCTTTGTTGAATATTTAACCATTTTAAATAATTTAACATATAATCTAAAGGTGCATAACGGTTACATTTTAAAATTGAGCGCATTGATTTATTTTGAAGTTTTTGTAATCTTGTTATTTGTTGAGATGTGCAGCATGTATAAATTATTGTTGAACCAAATTCAAAATGTGGTTTAATCATTATATTATAAATGTTTATTGCAGTTATTATATTTACTTTATTTCTTAATCTTTTAAAAAATCCAATTTTTTTGCCAATCTTTTTACATATATAGTCTATGTGTTCTTTAAATTTTAATGTGTTGTCTATAATAAAACCGAGGTATTTGATCTGTTTCACTTTTTCTATTTCTTTATTATTAATTGTTATTATAATATTACTATTCATATTTATTTCCATTATTTTAGTTTTGCTTTCATTTAATTTAAGTTTATTCATTTTTAACCATTTTTCTACATTTATCATATCCTGTGTTAAATTTTGTTGACATATTTGTTCTGTTTCGGCTTCAGTAAAAATTAACGTGTCGTCTGCATATAGAACAATTTCACATTTGTTTAAAATATTCGGTAGTTCATTAATATATATAATAAATAACAGTGCTCCTAAGACAGATCCTTGGGGAACTCCATATTCGCTTCCAATTGACGTTGATTTTATATTATTTACTTTGGTTGTTTGTGTCCTTTCGCTTAGGTAAGATTCAAACCATTCTCTTTCATTACCTTGTATGCCATACATATAAAGCTTACTAAGAAGAATATTTCTATCTATTGTTTCAAATGCTCTTTTGAAGTCTAAAAATATTGCAATTATCTTATTATTCTGTTCTATTTTTTTCCATCTGTTTATCACATAATTTACAGCAGTTTCACATGAATATTTTTTACGAAAACCTGACTGATACTTTGAGAATAAGTTGTTATTTTCCATATATTCTTCTAATTGCTCTTTTACTACCTTTTCAATTATTTTTTCGCATGTTTTTAATGTATTTATTGGTCGATATTCTTCACATTTTTGCGTTTTTCTTACTTTTTCAATTGGTGTCACCATAGATTCTTTCCAGTTGCTTGGAAAGATTCCAGTTTCCATAGATTTGTTAATTATTTTCAGCAAGGTTTTTCCTATTATGTCCCAATTATCAAGAATTATCTTTATAGTTACTTTATTAAAATCAGGCTTATTTTTCATATTTTTACATATTATTTTTAGTTCTTGTAAATTTATTGCACGGAATTTAAAAATTTTACTTATCACAGGTACTCGGTTTATATATTGCACATTTTCTATACTATCTCTAATTGTTTTAATACTGTCAATAAAATAATTGTTAAACTGATTTGATTAAATATCACAGATTTTATCACAGGTTGCTCTTTTTTAAGGACTAAGTCTTTTATTCTTTTCCACATTTGTTTTTGGTCTTTGGTGTTACTTATTTGATTATTGTATTTATCTTTTTCATATGTTGTTTTTATAAACGTTTCTTATATTTTTATATTCATTCCATGCTGCATGCGTATTTTCGGTTTTAGCAAGTTGGTGTTTTATAATTTTATCCTGTTTTAGTTGTCTAAGTTCACTGTTAAACCATTTGTTTTTATCTTGTTTTTTTATAGTCTTTTTTATTGTAAATTTTTTAATTGCACTCTCTATAGAATTGTCAAAATGATTAACAGTACAGTTTATGTTAATGTTCTCATTAACGCCTATTATTGATCTTATTTCATCTCTATACAACCACTTATTATATTTAAAATATTCTAATGGGTGATTTTTTTGAGGTTAGGATTTTCATGCATTAGTATTTGACAGATCACGTGAGATTTCAGACATGGTGCCAAAGAGAAAGATGCTCAGTATGCTTTGACATTTCATCATGAATAGACTTACTAACGAGCAACGCTTGCAAATCATTGAATTTTATTACCAAAATCAGTGTTCGGTTCGAAATGTTCAAATGTGACAAATTTTGTTCAGCGATGAGGCTCATTTCTGGTTGAATGGCTACGTAAATAAGCAAAATTGCCGCATTTGGAGTGAAGAGCAACCAGAAGCCGTTCAAGAACTGCCCATGCGTCCCGAAAAATGCACTGTTTGGTGTGGTTTGTACGCTGGTGGAATCATTGGACCGTATTTTTTCAAAGATGCTGTTGGACGCAACGTTACGGTGAATGGCGATCGCTATCGTTCGATGCTAACAAACTTTTTGTTGCCAAAATTGGAACAACTGAACTTGGTTGACATGTGGTTTCAACAAGATGGCGCTACATGCCACACAGCTCGCGATTCTATGGCCATTTTGAGGGAAAACTTCGGAGAACAATTCATCTCAAGAAATGGACCGGTAAGTTGGCCACCAAGATCATGCGATTTGACGCCTTTAGACTATTTTTTGTGGGGCTACGTCAAGTCTAAAGTCTACAGAAATAAGCCAGCAACTATTCCAGCTTTGGAAGACAACATTTCCGAAGAAATTCGGGCTATTCCGGCCGAAATGCTCGAAAAAGTTGCCCAAAATTGGACTTTCCGAATGGACCACCTAAGACGCAGCCGCGGTCAACATTTAAATGAAATTATCTTCAAAAAGTAAATGTCATGGACCAATCTAACGTTCAAATAAAGAACCGATGAGATTTTGCAAATTTTATGCGTTTTTTAAAAAAAAAAAGTTCTCAAGCTCTTAAAAAATCACTCTTTATTTCTTTTGATTCAGAGTTTTTGGGGTTTTCACGTTTACATTCAAAAATAATGTCAATTGACTCATGGTCTGATATTTTATTTGCATTATTAACTTTTACTGATATATTTTCTATATTTGATATTACATAATCGATTAATGTTTTTGACCTTTCCGTTATTCTAGTATATTCGTTAACCTTTTGTTTCAAATAATTATCGTTTAACATGTTTTTAATTCTAGTTTTATATACTCCATCTTTCGACCAATCGATATTGAAATCTCCCGCAATTATTATGTTACTATTATTTTCACTTATTTCCTCTATAACTTCTTCAAAAACTTCACAGAATTCTACTTCACTGCAATTTGGTGATCTGTAAACCGCCATTACTATAAAATGTGTATTACAGTAACTTAACATACAAGCATTTATCCAATATTTAAAATCCTTGACTTTTTCAAACATTTTTATTTTAAACTTTTTTTTATAATAAATGCTGACTCCGCCAGTCCTTTTAGAATTTGACAAGATAATTATTTGTTCGTATCCATTTAACGCTGTTTCAGTTTCTTCAATATCATGTGTAATATGAGTTTCTGATAATATTATAAATTCTGGTTGTTCATTTAGGGCAACAATTTCCAATTGATTGAAGTTATTTAATAAACCTTGAGCATTAGTGTATATTCCACGCCATTTCTTTAGTTGTTAGAAATTGAATCCCATTTGTTTCTTCTTGTTATTCAACTTATTTTGATACACAGGACATTGTTTAAACATTGTAAAGTGATTCTCATCAAGACCAAGATTTAATTTTTGATTTACACGTATACAGTTTATACATTTATTCATTCTCTCATTATTACAATCATTTGTTCTATGGGCTCCATGGCATTTTAAGCAAATTTCTATATTTTTACAATCGCTTGATTTGTGGTTGAATCCCTGACATTTGAAACATTGCATAACCTCTGTTCCATCGAATACCCTGCATTTTTCCCAACCAATATTAATTCTTTTTTCTTTCATTATTTCCTGATACGATTCATTATCTATTTTTAATTTAGCATTATAAACTGTTCTATTATTTCTTTTAAATTCATACATTTTCATAACATTCAGTTCACTTTCACGTAAAATATTGTTTTGTTTCTTTATTTTATCCACCAATTCGTTATCATTATATTTAAAAGTCATGTCCGTTATGTCAATTTTCATTTCAAAAGGGTGTGGAACTTTTATTTCATAGCCTTCCTCATTTCCTTTTCAATTGCTGATTTTATTTTTATTCTTTCCTCATCATTTTCAGTTTGAATTACTAAAGTTCCATTTTTTCTATTTTCTACATTTGATATTTTTAGATTCACAGGATCAACTTTATTGTTTAATTCTTCCTTTGTTTTTTCTACATTCTGCTTTTCTTTGGGCTTTATTATAAGTGGGACTTTTTTATTTGGATCTGGCATCATTGAAATATTGCTTCTTACTGGGCTCTAATGGAATAAATTCCCATAATCGTTTTGCTATCTTAGATAGTGAAACAAGTGAACATAAAACGGCAATTAAGTCGTTCAAACCACCTCCAGTTTATTTAATAAAAAAGTTAATTACAATTATTGGCGAGAACTCATTTTATGTAATTCCCATCAAGCGTGGTAACATTGATGAGACAAAAATACAATTTATTGATGAAAGCAGTTATCGTAAAGCAGTAAACGAGTTCGAAAACTGCAAAAAGAACTTTTATACCTATCAGCTGAAGAGTAGTAAAGGTCTACAAGTAGTCATTAAAGGTGTAGATTCATACGTTGATCCAGCTGATATAAGAGCCGGACTCCAAAAAGCGGGTTTTAAAATAAAAAGTGTAGATAATCTCCGTAATCGGGAACGTGTCCCCCAACCACTATTTCGCGTTGAACTGGAACCTGGAGATATCAGATTGAAGAAAAACGAAACGCACCCCATTTACAATCTGAAATACCTGTTACACCGTAAAATAACTGTAGAGGAGCCGCATAAGCGTCCAGGACCTGTCCAGTGTCTAAATTGTCAAGAATATGGTCATACCAGGGCTTACTGTAAGTTGCCTCCGGTTTGCGTTGTATGTGGCGAGCTACATTGTTCCGCCCAATGCGACAAAGCAAGGGATGACTCGAAAGTTAAAAAATGCAGCAATTACGGTGGAAACCACACTGCTAACTACAGAGGCTGTCCAGTTTTTTCCATGGTAAGGAAAACCATTCAAAAATCAAATACTCCTGCTAAGCACCCACAATATCGAGCAAATGCTCATTATCCTCAGTTAGCCCAACCAACAACACAACATGTTTCATACGCAGATATGGTAAAAACCAATCATACTGCAGTACATAAAGCGGCACCGACAACTAATTCTACTCCTAATTTGCAATCGCATCCTAAAGAACAAACACCATCTGGTAATTTCAATCGTCTCGAAGCAAGCATCGAGACATTAGTGCAGTCGATAAACAGTTTTATGAGCTCTATGAGCAGCATGATGCAAGAAATGGTACGCATGCAATCTACTATGTTGCAGGCGGTACTTAACAAACCATGAACTGTTTAAAAATATGTTTCTAGAATGCAAACGGCTTACGCCAACACAAAAATGAACTCGAGTACTTCTTGAAGAACCAACAAATTGATGTCATGATGGTTTCAGAGACTCATTTAACAACAAATAGCTTTTTTAAAATCAATGGCTATATATTATATGACACTAAAGACCCCCGTGGTAGAGCATGTGGTGGTTCAGCAATACTAATAAGGGCTCGAATTAAACATCATTTACTGTGTGATTTTTGTGAGGACTACCTTCAAGCAACAAACATCTGTATTGAAGAATATCATCAAAACTTTGTTATTTCTTCGATTTATTCACCTCCTAGATTTCAAATATCAGAGAGTCAATATATCAACTTTTTCAAATCACTAGGTCCCTGTTTCATAGCATCAGGCGACTACAACGCTAAACATACGTTTTGGGGATCACGCCTAATAACTCCAAAAGGTCGTGTTTTGTTTGATACAATTTCAAAAATGCGTCTGAATGTGATATCAAGTGGACAACCCACTTATTGGCCTACTGATCGACAAAAAATACCTGATGTTATTGATTTTGGCGTGACTAAAGGTATCTCGAGAGAAATGATTAAGGTTGAAGCGTCACTCGAATTATCCTCAGATCATTCACGCACTATTGTCTATATATGGAATCAGCAAAATATCGTGTCGCCAAGAACTTGCACAAGCATTAATTGGTTGAAATATAAAAAGTATCTCAGTACTCATTGTTCGGAAAACATACCGCTAAGAACACCAGAAGATGTGGACCAGAGTCTAATTTATTTTGATCAAAACCTTAAATCAGCTGCCCAACATGCGACAGAAACCAGACAACCAGCAAGATACAATCAAATTTATTTTGTAGATGTCGAGCGGCTCTTGGCTGAAAAAAGAAAAATTAGAAGAGAGTGGCAAGCACACAGATCTCCTCAACTCAAATCTAGACTTAAAGATTGCACTAAACGGCTAAGACAACTGCTAGAGTCTCGAAGAGTAGCATCTCTGAAAAATTACTTGGAAGACCTCGACGCAACTGCTCAATCAGATTATTCATTATGGCGTGCATGTAGGAACCTTAAAAGACCGGTCGTACGTAAGCCTCCCTTGCGAACTTCTTGTGGAGACTGGGCAAGGAATGATACCGAAAAATGCAATTTGTTTGTTGGACATTTGAAGAAGGTTTTCACCCCAAATGTATGTACTGATATAGCTGAGTTACCATCAGTAGAGACTAGTGCCGTAGTACCCCTAAGATTTGAATTTAGCGATATTGAAAGGGCAATAGCAGATTTAAACACCAAAAAGCCCCTGGCGTTGATAAAACAAGTAACAAGATGTTAGTTGAATTGCCCCGTATAGGTCGCAGAATTATTCTGTTTGTTTTTAATGCCATCTTACGTCTTGAGTACTTTCCCACAGAGTGGAAGGTCGCTTTGATAACTATGATTCCTAAACCAGGAAAAGACCACACAAAAGTAGAATCATACAGACCTATAAGCCTTTTATCAAACGTGTCAAAGTTATTTGAGAGAATATTAATAACTAAGCTGAATCCAATTCTTAGCGCGAAAGGATGCATTCCGAACCATCAATTCGGCTTCAGAAAACAACATAGTACGATCCAACAAACACACAGATTAGTAAATGTAATTAAAACGACCTTTGAAGAAAAAAATACTGTTCTGCGCTCTTTATCGACGTTTCTCAAGCATTCGATAAGGTTTGGCACGAAGGCCTAATATTTAAGCTAAAGCTGAACTTGCCCGAAAACTTGTACAAGCTCTTAAAAGCTTATTTAACGAATCGCAAGTTTTTATTAAAAGAAGGCGACTTTTTAAGCTCGCCACAGCTCATTGAAGCCGGAGTTCCCCAAGGTAGTATTTTGGGACCAATTTTATATTTACTGTACACATCGGATATGCCAATTAGCACCCTAGTCCACACATCAACTTTTGCAGATGACACAGCTTTTTTAAGTATTCATGAAAGTGCCCAAGAAGCATCACAACTTTTACAAGACCACATACTCAATTTGGAAAAATGGCTAAAAAAATGGAGAATAAAAGTGAAAGAATAAAAATGCACTCACATAACTTTCACACTGCGCAGGGACTCATGCCCTCCTATTCGCATAAATAACCAAATGATACCACAGCTTTCAGACGTTAAATACCTGGGTATACATCTTGACCGTCGCCTTACTTGGAAAAGCCACATTGACTTCAAGTTAACACAAATGAAACTAAAAGCAGTACAACTAAATTGGCTTATTGGCAAAAACTCCACCCTGAGCTTAGATTGTAAACTTCTACTGTACAAGTCGGTCCTCAAACCAATTTGGTGTTATGGGATTCAGTTATGGGGCACTGCCACAGCTAGCAATGTAGAAAAAATTCAAAGGCGCCAAAATAAGATTTTACGTATTATTACATCTGCTCCCTGGTATATAAAAAATTCGAACATCCACAAAGACCTAAACATGCCATCAGTTAAATCAGAAATAACAGAACATGCAGTCACATATCTAAAGAGGCTTGAATCTCATCCAAACCCTTTGGCGCGTAACATGCTGAATGAACCTGGTTACATTCGACTAAAAAGAAGAGATACTGCTTTTCTTGGCCGTACATTAGAGGGATGACCCGCAAATGATTTCGAAATCCGTGAAACAAACATTATTTTTGTCTAGCACTGGCTGGACTTAAAAAGAATATTTTATTTTAGACTTAAGATACGAGTAATTATTGTTAGTTCAAAAATTATTGAAGATACAATGAATAAATTATGAAAAAAAAAATTTTAGGTCTGAAAGCTGAGGTATTGTTTGCTTATTTATGCGAATAGGGAGGCACGATTCCCTACGCAGTGTGAAAGTTATGTGAATACATTTTTGTTCATTAACCTTTATTCTCTATTTCTTCAACCATTTTTCTAAATTTAAAATGTGGTCTTGTAAATATCGTGATGCGACTTCGGGACTTTCGTTAATGCTTAAAAAAGCTGTGTGGTCTTTTCCTGGTTTAGGAATCATAGTTTATAACGAAATCTTCCATTCTGAAGGAAAGTACTGTAGACGTAAAATGGCATTAAAAACACAAAGAACATTTTTTTGGCTACACCGGCAATTCGAAAACCATCTTAGGTCTGGGGGGTTACTGCGTAATTCGATTCGAAAGCTAAAATTTTTCGAAAGCAATTTCCGAATCGAAAGCTTAATCGTACTGCGTAACTCGTTCGAAACGGTGGCAGAGTTGTATCGTTAAACAAATGGGAAATTATGTTGAAAAGTTGGTAGCACTGCTACTTAATTGTCAAACTTGGTAAAAATAGCCCAAAACAAAAAGCAGTTAAAAAAAAAAGTTTAAATATTAAACTTTTCTAATTAATTTTATTGTAATAATGGATAGTGTTTTGTTGTGGATTAAAATTCATTAATTAATTAAATTTAATTCCAGAAAGAGTTCAAAGTAAAATAGTAAGGGTCCCATCAAATATCAATAATCTTAATGATAAAAGGCAAGAGACCATAAATATTTTCTAAATTATATTAACAAAATGTATCATTTAGTTTTGTAAAATGCTTCTTTCAGTAAGGATTCAATTACGTATATACTTAATAGCATAGAAAGTGAATTAAAAAGGTCACAAAGATCCGCTGCTATTTACCTACGTTAAATGAGGCAGTCACTCTACAGTTGCTGCCTCATATTAACTGATTTATTCCTAGGATCTGGAACATTAGATTGACCTTTTGCTAACTCTGAATGCTTAGACATGAATTGAACCATTTCTTCGTACTGTTTTTTATAAGATTTTTTCTGAATATTCCTTTAAATAACAATTATTTAGGCTTAAGTTCTTTATAATAAAGAAATAATAGATACCACAGTTAACAGACTGTAATGCATAATACAGAACTTAACCCTGAATAATTATTAATTCATTAATAAAAAATAGTTCAAATAAAATTAAATTTACATTAAACATTAAAATAATTGTATTAAAACCAACGTTATTAAGTTTAATTTAAGTATTATACACTTTAATTTATTTTGAAATGTTAAAATACTTGCATTTGTACTTTTCTTTCAATTTGTCACTAGCAAAATAGCTTTCGAACAATTTCCTAATGGTTTTTGCGTAACTGATGCTTGTTTTCGTACTACAGAGTTGACCTTTCGAAAGGGATTTTTGATTTTCGTAGCACAGAGTTGTTCTTTAAATAGGGATTTTTATTTTTCGTTAGAGCAAACAATCTTCCGCACTTTCGTAACAATTTATACGAAAATCGTAATACACAGTACGAATAGTTCGAACTCGTACATTTTTTCTTTCGAAACGAATTACGCAGAAAATAGCAACGAGAGAATAAAACTGAAATTTACATAATTACTCTCCTAAATATGAAAAATTAAATGAACGCTTTACTAGCAAAAATTAGCAAGTAGTCTACTACGGTGGCGACAGGAATGACTTTAAACTTGTACCGATTTGACCATTA
The DNA here is from genome assembly GCA_949628195.1 of Phasia obesa. Taxonomy (NCBI): domain Eukaryota; kingdom Metazoa; phylum Arthropoda; class Insecta; order Diptera; family Tachinidae; genus Phasia; species Phasia obesa. The sequence continues at coordinate 95,174,131 of OX451217.1, read as the reverse complement.
AATAGTACCTTTGTAAACGTAATTGTACTTAAAGGGCAAACATAAAGTAATCTACCGTTGTTAGCCAGAAATGTCGCTTTAAAGAAGTTTGAACTGATAATAGTAATCTCAAGGAAACTATACAAATAATTCAAAAATAAAAGCACAATAATTTAAATAAAATTATTGTTTTAAAATATTGGGTAGTTTTTGAAAGAGCTTATGATGCATTTAAGTTTTAGATGTCAATATTTTGGGTTAGTCAGTGCTAATAAACATTCTTATTTCAAAGAAACTTCTATAATATTTACATTAATAATATTCCAAAACACAAATAAAGTACTTTGCGTTGACGGAGACGTACTGATTGTGACAACACTCATTAGAAAAGCTATATTTCAACTTATTGTACGTTGAAAAAGGTGACGTATAACGTATGACGGATTCTATGTACCCCGGCATTAACACTTCATTTCAATTGTTTTTGAATTTCGATTTTATAGGCGACAAAATTAATCTAAACCACTAGAAAATAAAAATATCCATTTTTTATTTGTTTTAAAAATTAAAAAAAAGAACTAAAAACAATACACAAATGTATTTACAATTATTACATTATATTGTTATACGCTATGTAAATTTTAAATACAATTTAAAATACTTACCAAACCATGGTAGAAAAATATAAGGTAGAGTCTTTAGGTCTGTTCAGTGACTTTCCTAGCAGAAACTAGCAACGAGAGAGTAAAACAGAAATTTACATTATTACTCTCCTAAATATGAAAAAGTAAATGAACGCTTTACTAGCAAAAGTTAGCAAGTAGACTACGGTGGCGTCAGGAAGGACTTAAAACTTGTACCGATTATACCATAATATTACCTTTGAAAACGTAACTGTACTGATAGGGCAAACATAAAGTAATCTGCCGTTGTTAGCCAGAAATGTTGCTTTACAGAAATTTAAACTGATAATAGTAATCTCAATGAAACCAATAATTTAAATAAAATCACAATAATTTAAATAAAATTTATTGTTTTAAAATATTGAGTAGCTTTTGAAAGAGTTTATGATGCATTTAAGCTTTAGATGTTAATATTTTTGGTTAGTCAGTGATAAGAAACATTCTTATTTCAAAGAAATTTATATAATATTTACATTAATAATCGCCCGTTTCTTTCATTTCTTTGAATTGGTATTACACATGTCGCTTTTCGATAAAAACAAACCTGTATCCAAAATCTATTACAAACGTTTTTTAATTTAGAATTTGACAAAAATTGTCGTTGTTTATTTTTCAAGTGACATTATAAAATAATTAAAGTTATTAAATAAAAAAGGCAAAAAAAATAATAATAAAATGTAGGCATAGATTCGGCTATGTTAAAATTACGAATGGAAGAAATAGATCTCAAGCGGCGCAAGTTTTCATAAGAAGAAAATAGATTTTATTATTTATAATGTTTGATAAATATATTAGATAAGATTTTTAGTTTCTTCTTCCTCGTTAGAAGATGTTCAACACTTAACATTTTTACTCTCAAATATTTCAATAAAACTTATAAATTTTCAAAATTGTAACAAAGTGACTCTTAAATATTAAAATATGTTAGTATGTTTCAAATTATAATCTGTTACAAAAACACTTACGACGAAAGTGTTACACAATACCAACAAAATTTAAATTCGGGTTCGACTGCGACAATTCTTCTCATTCGGCTACGACATACATAATACGGGTAAATATTCCAAAACACAAATATGTAACGGGTCCGCCAAATAACTTTTTTTTTTGAAAATGCTATAAAAAAAACTATTGAATATTTTCTCAAATTTCTTTTTACTTTACCATACGTAGTATAGGGTAAAGTATAGTAATCATGAAAAAAATCGAGGTCGGGATTTCGACGGATTTATACGTTTTGAGGTCCCCTGAATCCATTTTGGCTATTTTCGCGATGATGTCTGTTGGGTGTATATGCCACTATTTTTATGGAGTTTGTACAAGTCATACCGTTTGACATATCAAAATGAAATTTAGTATGTGCCTTTGGTATATGTATGTAGATAATGAGCTGTATAGTTTTTGGGCATAATCGGGAGGGGGCAAGGGGTAGTTTCCTTACCCCCAAATTTTGTGAACGCTCTACAGGTCATACCGTACGACATATAAAAATTGAATTCAGTATGTGCCTTTGGTTTATGGAGATGAAGAGCTGTATAAATTTTGGCCATAATCGGGAAGGGGTAGTTTACCTAACACCCCAAACCGAAAATAATTAATTTTTCGATTCGAATATATTTTGAACCTTTATTCTTTGTGTAATATATATTCATAAAAATATCTGTTTTCATTTGGTATGGTAAAGTTGAGTGTAGGCCACTCCAGTTTTATTTTATTTGAAAGTACAATCCTTCCGGTTAATAATGGAAAATAATTTCATTCAAATGGCTGCCTCGGCTGGCCATGCAGTAGCCTAAACGATCGGTCTAATTTTTAAGCACATTATCTATTATGTGCAGCTGTATTTCACCAATGGCTTCACGAATATTGTCCTTTAAAGCGTCAATTGTCTTTGTCTTGTCGGCGTAACACTTAATTTTGACGGAACCCCACAGTTAATAATGCAACGGTGTCAAATAGCACCTCGGAGCTGGCCAAACGACATAAGCTCTGCGGCTGATAATGCGATCTTGAAAAACAGGGCGCAAAACATCGAGTGTAGCTTCGGCTGTGTGGCACGTAGCGCCGTCCCGTTGAAACCAAATCTTGCCTATATCGACATGCGACATGTAGCCGTAACAAAGAAACCCATGAGAGTGGGCAAACAATTGATTGTGTGGAAACACAATAGTTTAGATGCCAATGATGAGGATGGAAATAGTAACGGTTCAGGAGACAATACAATTTTACAACAATCCAGAGCCAGAAAAACGAAAAGACACTCTAAAGCATCAGAGAACCAATCACTTTTACAACAACAGCTTAAAATCCAAAGTGATTTATACAACGATGTAAAGAAAAATTTGTCAGAAATCGGTTGATATTCTCGGGAACATACAAGGTGCGAGAGGAAGAATTAAAAATAAAAAAAGAAAAACTCCAACTTTACAAGGAACAAATAAAGAAGAAGGAAAAACTAAACTCAGTGATGCTAAAATTAAGAATGGAAGAAATAGAATTCGAAAAACGAAGAATTGAAATAGAAGAAAACAGAATGCATAACTCTTAAGATACTTTTAAAAACAACATTGGTATAGAATTTTATATTTTTTTATTTTAAGCGCCAAAGGCGGTGATATATGTAAACATAACTGAATTTATGAAATAATGTACGAATTAATTAAATACAAATTATTTAAAGAGTTCATATTTTGTCTTATACATACTTGTTGCGTTCATGTCGCTAATACTTTCTTGGGAAATGTCATCTACATTCTCATTTTCCAATGGGATATCAAATTCAGTGGAGTTTATCTTGTAGTGAATACAAATGTTGTGTAATGCTGCGCAAACTGCCGTAATATTTGCAGACATATATGGAGTGTAATGGAGCTGTCTTTCACCAAGCACACAACGGAAACGGTTTTTTAAAACGCCAATAGTCCTTTCAACCACATTTCTAGTTCTTGAATGAATTGTGTTGAATCGACACTCAGCACTGCCTGCTTCAACAGCCCTGAAAGGGGTAATCAAATACGGCTCTAGTGGTACCCTGCATCGCCTTCAGATGTGTAAATGATGTAATTATTAGTTTGAAATACGATCTCATTAACTGAAATGTCCAAGGATGTAACACACTTAAATTACATATAATTATGGATAATTAACCCGAAGTGTATAATTTGTTTTTTTTTTAATAATAAAAATGTGGGTTATGCCTTTGGTCATTTCGGGTGACGATATTAAGAATTTTTAATTTACCTAACAGCCATGTATTTCTTTCCCCATTTGCAAACATTTGTGCAAGATATGGCCTTAGGTCAGTAGTACTCCATATTAAAGAATCGGTGATTTGTTGAAATATAACGGATCCTCAGTTCATGATCACAAACCTGTCACATAGTTAAAAATTAGAAATACGTCTTGTTCTATAATTTTATTTTACTATTATTACTCATCACCCATTGCATTAAGACTATAAAACCCTTTTCTGTTGTAATATTTATATCGTTCTTCTAGTGCCGGAGCTAATATTTTTATGTGTGTCCCATCGACACAACCAATTACTACTGGGAACCCCGTCTGTCGATAAAAATATTCGTTTATTTCTATCTTTTCTGGTTCAGTCATTTTAAATGATATCCACTTCGGACATAGCTCCGTTACCATCGCATCAATACACTCATGGAACGCATTACTTATCGTTGGTTGCGCAAGGCACACATTAAAATAATTTCCAGATACTCCAGCGAGGTTTCGCATAGTTGCTGGAAGTCGTGTTGTCTTGGTAACACGCGTTGATCGACATTCATCCTGAAGTTTATGTGATATCGTTCTTAGAACATATCTGAAAGCGTCCTTGTTCAATCTGAAGTTACTTTTAAATCTGTGGAAGAACTATTTAAGTATAATTTCTAGATAAATTCACAGTAAACTTACATGGAACTTGGAAGATTGAATATGTTAGATCGGTGTCTTAGTTGTCTCCGTAAACTTACAAGTTCCTGGCTCCTCTTCATCAGAAGATGCAAAATGTGCAACACTTAACATTTATATTAATAATTATTACTTTTATTTAATAAATAACAAATAAAAATTATTGAATTTAATGTTTCTTCTATCAGATGATCCGTTATTGTAAATGAAGGAGCACGTCTAATCTACTACAAAAACACTCACGTCGAAAGTTTTACATAATGCCCATAAAATGTAAATTCGGGTTCGACTACGCCATACGTAATTAGGTGGATTAAAAACTGTACAATAGCAATTTTAAAATCACAATTGTACCAAAAAAAGTACGATTGAAATAAATGTATCATCCCTGATTTGTTTACTATTTATTATTTAAAAACAAAAGGACCTAAATTTAAAATGGTAAAACTAAATTTTATCGTTTGATACCCTCCCTAAATTACAGAAAAACAATACACCAACAAAATTTTATTCACTTTTATATTATTTTAACTACTAAATACTGATATTTTCCTTAATATTGCAAAAATTTCTTTTTTTTTATATAATTTTTTCAAAATAATATTTTGAACACAAAATCCCGAACAGCTGATTGAAAAATTCTTGCTAGTAAACATTTTACAAGCAAAAACTCGCAAGTATTTTTTTTTCTCTCACATTTTTATTCTCTTGTTTTACTCTCTCGTTGCTAGTTTTTCGAGTTAATGAACACTTTTCCAGTAACAATTAGTACTAACTCAGTTACTGAACAGAGCTCTTGTTACTGGTTTTATCCAATCCAGGGGCTTTCATTGTGTTTAAATCAATTATTGCCCTTTCAATATCACTAAATTGAAATCTTAGGGTATTACAGCACTAGCTTCGACAGTTGGCAACTCAACAATATCAGCCGATACATTTGCAGTAAAAACCTTTTTCAAATGTCCAACAAATAGATTGCCTTTTTCGGTGTCATTTCTTGCCCAGCCACCAGACGATGTTCGCAAGGGAGGCTTACGTACAACTAGCCTTTTAAGATTTCTAAATCACGCCATAATGAATAATCTGATTGAGGACTTACGTCGTCTTCTAAGTAGTTGTTAGTGATGCTGCTCTTCGGGATTCTAGTAACTCTCTTAGCCGTTTCGTGCATTCTTTAAGTCTGCCTTTAACGTCACTAGACATCTACAGAATAAGTTTTATTATAACTAACTAGTTACTGTCGTATGTTGGACAGTTGATTTAAGGTTTTGGTCAAAATCAATTAGACTCTGATCTACGACTTCTGGTGTTCTTAGCGGTATGTTTTCCGAACAATGAGTACTGAGATACTTTCTATATTTCAACTAATTAATGCTTGTGCTAGATGTTGGTGACACGAAATTTTCCTGGTTCCATATATAGACAATAGTGGGTGAATGATCTGAGGATAATTCAAGTGATGCTTCAAGTTTAAACACGACAAAATCAATAACATTAATAACAGTAGGCCAATTAGTGGGTTGTCCACTCGAGATCACATTCAGATGCATTTTTGAAATTGTGTAAAACAAAACACGACCTTTTGGAGCTATTAATCATGATCCCCAGAATGTAGGTATGTTTAGCGTTGTAGTCGCCTGATGCTATGAAACAAGGACGTAGTGATTTGAAGAAGTCGCTATACTGACTCTCTGATACTTAAAATTTAGGAAGTGAATAAATTGAAGAAATAACTAAGCTTTGATGAAATTCCTCAATACAGATATTTGTTGCTTGAAGATAGTCCTCACAAAAATCACACATTAAATAATGTTTAATTCGAGGTTTTATTTGTGTGGCTGAACCACCACATGCTCTGGGTCTTTAGTGACATACAATATATAGCCATTGATTTTATAAAAGCTATTTGTTGTTAAGTGAGTCTCTGAACTCAGCATGACATTAATTTGTTAATAATTAAGAAAGTACTCGAGTTAAGTTTTGTGTTGGCGTATGCCGTTTGCGTTCCAGAAACATATTTTTATACAGTTCATGGTTTGTTTAGTACCGCCTGCAGCAGCATAGATTGCACCGGTACTATTTCTTCCATCATCCTGGTCATAGAGCTCATAAAACTGTTAACAAATGCACTAGTGTCTCGATGCTTGTTTCGAGGCGATTATAAATAGACTTAGTTATAACGTTAGTTGTGTACGGAAGTATGATTGGTTGTTAACATATCTGCGTATGAAACATGTTGTGTTGTTGGTTGGGCTAACTGATTATAATGAGCATTTGCTCGATATTGGGGGTGCTTAGCAGGAGTATTTAATTTTTGAGTGGTTTTCCTAATATGGATAACCACCAGCAGTGTGATTTCCACCGCAATTGGTACATTTTTTAACTTTCGAGTCATCCCTTGCTTTGTCGCATTGGGCGGAACAATGTAACTCGCCACACAAAGCAACCAGAAGAAACTTACAGTAAGCCCTGGTATGACCATATTCTTGACAATTTATCTGATCTCTTATGCGGCTTTTCTACGGTTATTTTACGGTGTAACAGATATTTCAGATTATAAATGGGGTGCGTTTCGTTCTTCTTCAATCTGATATCTCCACGTTCCAGTTCAATGCGAAATAGTGGTTGGGGGATACGTTCTCGATTTCGGTGATTATCTACACTTTTTATTTTAAAACCCGCTCTTATTTCAGCTGGATCAAAGTTACTCTTCAGCTGATAGGTATAACAGTTCTTTTTGCAGCTTTCAAACTCGTTTACTGCTTTACGATAACTGCTTTCATCAATAAATTGTATTTTTGTTCCATCAATGTTACATAAAAATGAGTTCTCGCCAATAACTGAAATTAACTTTTTTATTACGTCGTTCGAATTTTTTTCCCTTAAATAAATTGGAGGTGGTTTGAACGACTTGAGTGCCGTTTTTGGTTCACTTGTTTCGCTATCTAAGACTGGAATTTATTCCGTTAGAGTCCTTGTATTTATGTACTTTAGACATTGGTGCAGGCTGCGAAGACTTAGGGCTTCGTCCTATTTTTTTAATACAGTTATGTATCTGTCCATTCCCACTTGCGTCTTGGGTTTTTCTACACTATCCATATTAGTTTTCGTAATATTGTGTTCAGAAGGCGACATGTTTTTGGTTATTTTATTGTCATCACTTAACAGAAGCGATGAACAAGATTAAGCACGCAAAACTGGCGTAGCATTTATACACAAATTATTTTCAGTTTTTTGTTTTTATTTATTTCAATATTGTCCACTTTTTTGTTACTTAAATTAAAGAGGCTATTAGCCCCTATTGTTTTTGTTTTTTTATTTTTTAAGTAGCAAAGCAATAATGCCGTTGTAAAAAAAAGAAAGAGAAAAAATTTTACAGACAACTTTGTTGTATTAAAAACAAGTTTTTTTTCGCTTTTTTAAATTTATTCACACTATTTGCTTTTGTTTTTTGTCAATTACGAGCTTTAAAAATCGCGTTACTGGACTTGGTTATATACGTCTAATTTTTTTCGCAATTTTTATTTAGGGTTATCAAAGTAAATAATAAAAATCCTTAACATAAATTAATGCCCATTATTATAACTTGCCATTCGCTAAAGTTAGGATTTTATCAGGGAGATAAGTGGTTTTTCGTTATTATAAGTATACTTTAATAGAGGGCTGCACAAATCCATTTGAACACAATCAAGACATGGCACATTTTTTAAATGGTATTCTGAAGTAAAGTCGCGTACAACAAATACTGTTAAATACTGTAGAAATAAAAAACAAATACTTCCTTGTGTGTATTTAAAAAATGTCATTATTTCTTAATATGTGTTAATAACAACAAGACGTCTTAAATATTTTAAGACATCGTGATATATCATATCAAGACGTCTTGATATTTCAAGATATCTTGATATTTCAAGACGTTTTAAAACATACCTAGAGTAAAGTATAGCATTGCAACTACATGTTTATTAGACGATAGTTAAAGGAACACACAAGAGCACAAACACTTAAGAAATTTGTTTTTTTGTGCATATTGTTTGGTAGTTTTGTTGAATAAAATTCCATTTAGCATTGCACTGTTACTTTACTTCATAGCTAGCCAAATCTTCATTTTCAATACACAATTGTGGTTCAAAAACAATAAAAAAAAAAACTCACACCGACGCTTGTTCTCTTCTATTTCAGTTTGATTTCAGTCGTTAATAGAGCTGCAAAACTATCGATAGTCGGCCCATTCGATAGTTTCGATAGTTTTTAAGAAAACTATCGATACTATCGAACTTTTTTAAGTGCTAATTCTAGCAACAAAATAATTAAAGTTTTTTAATAAGACTTTAGCAGTTATTTTTGCAATGTTTACTATTTGAATAAAAGACAATTATAGAATCCATAACGCAAATTTTATTTATTATTATTAAATAATATTATAATAAAAGAACAAAACATAAAAAAAAAGAAAAGTAAAAAAACAATTAAGAAATGGTTTTTAAGTTTTAAATATTTAAATGTTGTTTTTAAATAAATACAAATGAATTCTTATTTAATTGTTTTAAAAATAGAAGATAATTTCTTAAAGATAAAAAAAAAATTAATGTATAACGTAACATAAAAACTAAAACTCTCTTTATTCTAAAGAGATCTAAACAAAAACAAAACTTAGTTATTCGAAAGGTACATTTGATTCGATGATAATTGAAAAATTTGATTCATTTTTTAAAAATTGAGTCCCACTATCAGCATTATTTGTCGATAAAAAACCTTCTTTTTTCATAAGTGGGTCTAACAATGTTCCCAACCTTGCTACGGTTCTCTCTTCATATGGAAAAAGCCTTTTTTTCACTTTCTCTATGAGAAAAGCACAAGCCTGTTGGCCTTCAAAAGTCTTCAAGGTTGACTTAACTTCATCGAGAGCTTGAAAAAGACCACACGTTAAAGGAATGATTAAAGATATTGTGACATTCGTGCTGGACGAAGTTTGAGTCGTTGCTGCGTCAATTGGCGTTAATAGAACTTTCATATCATTAAGTATAGCTACATCATCAGCTGTTAGAGGCGCTGGTGCTTTTGGCGTTGCTAACAGTATGTTTGCAATAAAGGCATTTGTAAGTAATATCCTGTCAATCATTTTTATGGCGCTGTTCCATCGCGTTGGTACTTCTTGCTGCAAACTATATGGCTTTTCCCTACCTTGTTCAGCTTTAAATTTTTCGTAAGCAATAGTGCTGCTTTTAAAATAAGTCACAATTTTCTTACATTTCATTAAAATGTCTTTTAATGGGTGATTTTTTTGAGGTTAGGATTTTCATGCATTAGTATTTGACAGATCACGTGAGATTTCAGACATGGTGCCAAAGAGAAAGATGCTCAGTATGCTTTGACATTTCATCATGAATAGACTTACTAACGAGCAACGCTTGCAAATCATTGAATTTTATTACCAAAATCAGTGTTCGGTTCGAAATGTTCAAATGTGACAAATTTTGTTCAGCGATGAGGCTCATTTCTGGTTGAATGGCTACGTAAATAAGCAAAATTGCCGCATTTGGAGTGAAGAGCAACCAGAAGCCGTTCAAGAACTGCCCATGCATCCCGAAAAATGCACTGTTTGGTGTGGTTTGTACGCTGGTGGAATCATTGGACCGTATTTTTTCAAAGATGCTGTTGGACGCAACGTTACGGTGAATGGCGATCGCTATCGTTCGATGCTAACAAACTTTTTGTTGCCAAAAATGGAACAACTGAACTTGGTTGACATGTGGTTTCAACAAGATGGCGCTACATGCCACACAGCTCGCGATTCTATGGCCATTTTGAGGGAAAACTTCGGAGAACAATTCATCTCAAGAAATGGACCGGTAAGTTGGCCACCAAGATCATGCGATTTGACGCCTTTAGACTATTTTTTGTGGGGCTACGTCAAGTCTAAAGTCTACAGAAATAAGCCAGCAACTATTCCAGCTTTGGAAGACAACATTTCCGAAGAAATTCGGGCTATTCCGGCCGAAATGCTCGAAAAAGTTGCCCAAAATTGGACTTTCCGAATGGACCACCTAAGACGCAGCCGCGGTCAACATTTAAATGAAATTATCTTCAAAAAGTAAATGTCATGGACCAATCTAACGCAAATTTTATGCGTTTTTTTTTAAAAAAAAGTTCTCAAGCTCTTAAAAAATCACTCGTTATATAGTCTTGGGCCAAACAATCTTGCACTACAAGATTTAGTGTGTGAGCAAAGCAAGGAAGGTTTCTTTTCTGCAATATGTCGCACGCCTTGATCATGGTGCTGTTATTATCAGTGACTATTGACGTCACTTTCGCCATCAGACCCCACTCTTCTAAGACGGCATGCAATGATTTCGCGGTATTTTCTGCATTGTGGTTTGTGGCTATTAAAAGTTTCTTCGTCGATAGAACAGCAGTGCGTAAAACAAATTCTTTTGCTATAAAGTGACAAGTAAGTAAGGTAGCCCTCATTTGCTCGCGAGGTCCAACAGTCTGCTGTAATAGCACAAATTGACTGTATCTAAAATTGACTGTAACTTTGTTTTTGTACTGTTGTACATTTCAACCATCATTTTATTTTGCAGAGTCGTACGTGAAGGTAAAGCATAGCGAGGATCTAAACATTTTACGAAGTCTCGAAAACCTCTATCTTCCACTATGCTAAACGGCTGCACGTCGATGGCAATCATAGTCATCAGAGCTTCATCCAGACTTTTCTTACGTTCTGTTTCTGATCCATAACATTCACTTTTTTTAAAAAACGATGTGATGACACTACTCGGTTTTTCATCTTTTTTACAATTCGGATGAGCTCGTTTAAGGTGGTCTAACAAATTAGATGTATTTCCGCTGGTTTTATAAATTGTTGTACATAAACTGCATTTAGCATAGTTTTTATTCTTCGTCATTTCAAAATAGTTCCAGACGTCTGAAGGTGTCTTGTGTGATTTTTTGAGAAGGGATTCTTCGTCATCACTGTCTTCTTCAATAATTTTGATGTCGTTTTCTAAATATAAGTACATACATACATAAATTTCCATTAATATGATATATGTACATACATGAATATTACTAATTACCATTTATTTTTTGTAGAAATCTTTCCATAACTCGCGAACTTCTAGTTGTACTTGTCTCGTAAACTTATTATATTTACATATATACATTTATTTATTTAATTCTCTAAAATAACAAACTATTTAAACAAATTAATATTTCTGTTTTACTTAGTTTAAATTTGATTTATCACCTGTTGTTTCTACAGAAAACGTAGACATTAGGCCGCTGCCGCCGGACCAAAGCAGCTAGTTTTAACTAAATTTTATTACCAGAATTATTCAGTTAAATAAGGAAGCACTCTTTATTTGTTTTGATTTCCTTTTAGTTTACATAAAGCAAGTCCATTTAACTTTATTTTTATTTGTATATTAGTACATAACTACAAAAGTTCACAGACGGCTAAATACCTGCGTGGAATAAGTTATTGCAAATGCGACGTTGAGTACATCTAATCAACTTCGCATTTCCTATTAAAATTTTCCGATAGTATCGATATCCAAAAAAACTATCGATAGTCAGCCAAAAATAAAACTATCGATACTATCGATAGTACTATCGATTGTTTTGCAGCTCTAGTCGTTAATTGAGTGTTAACGAGTGAACATATGCGGATGCTTACTGCTTTTTTCAGCTTTATTGTTTTTTCAGCTTTGATAAATAAACCAGCAAACAAAATTATATAATGAAAGACACAAATTTTTGTTTTAGAAGAGGAAAAAAGGAAAATGTTTTTTCTTGATCAAAAAAACTTTTATATGCAAAAAATTACATATTGCTGCGAACAAATTTTACCCGACTTAAAATTTATTTGTTCCAAGCAGAGAAATAAATTAAGTTCTTCAAATTTAAAACATATTTTGTTAATAAGAAATTGTTACCAACTCTTAAATTTGGAAAACTTAATTTATAATGCCTAAATACACTTAATTTTTTAAAATGTAATGAATTTTACTTTTGAAAGCAAAATGGAAATGAAGTTTGAAAAAAGTTAATAAAATTAATACAAAAATATGCCTCAGTTTTTACATAATTAGACAATTTTTTTACACATATTTGATTGGTCGAGTTTAATTTACAATTAAAACTAAAAAAATTAAGTGTATGACTTTATGAAATCTGTTCTATAATTTAACGTTTGAAAAGTTTTTTGTAAAATATTTTTTGCTAGCATTCCATCAATAAATGGTCTGCCTCGCTGAGCGATTTCCAAGCTTATTTGGCTTGAAATCTCCATTTTTATTTTGCAAAATTTCCTCATGTTGCTCTTCTTTCAGAACCCATTCTTTAATTTTTTGCATATAAAGATTTTTTTGATCAAGAAAAAACATTTTCCTTTTTTCCTCTTCTAATTTATTTATTTCTTTGTGAAAAAGGTCAAAATGCCTTTTAATTGAAAAATTTTTTGTTTTAAAAGTTTGGTAACATAAAATGCATTGCATGTTACCAAAAGCATTTTTAATGACAAAATTATTTATTGTTTTTGTAATGCTTAGTTTTTTTGTTTGCTGGGCAATATTATCTTATCCAATACAGATGCATTTCATTTATTGAGAGTTCTGGCCATCTATGCTTTACTTTTATATATTTTGCAACTTAACCTATGTATATGGTAAAGAAAATTGCATTTGTGTAAATGCCACAAACTAATTACGTCCAAATTATTTTAAATAGAATGTTTAAATTTTGATACATTTGTATTTCTTCTGTAATTTTATCTTCGGCATTTAAGTTTGGCTCTCTTCGAACATTTTTACTGTGCTATTTTAAACCAGATTTCATTACGCGTGAAAAGGGATAATAATTGTGGTTTTAAGAAATCTGTTTGATAAAAAGTATTTTCGGGAATGTCCAAAAAACAGGTAAAACCGTACTCATAAATAGTATTGCTATAAAATAATATGCGAAACATATTCAATTGAACATTGAAGGGAAAATGTTTCATTTAAAGTGACTAAGAGGTAATTTCAAATTTGAAAACGCTTTAAAATTGTATGGTAATTCAGGTCATTTTGATGTGAAAAACTAATTTAATTAGCAAAAGTTTTCACAAATGCACAAAATCTGTTAAAATACACAAATTTGGGAATGTTAAAAAAGGTAAGAGAATACTTATAAATAGTACGCAATAAAATAATATAGACGTTTTAAATTGAACATTAAAAATGTGTTATCAAAAAACAGTAAAATATACATAAATAGTTATTGAACACTAAAAATTAAAATGTTTTAATTAAACTCTCTTTTCTATGTATCTATTTAAAAACTACTACAAAATTTAGTAAATCCAAGAAGAAATTGTTTTGATTTAATAGTTAATTTGATTAAACTTAACTATTGGTTAATTAGCTTTAGTGCGCTTTATTTAAATACAATAAAAATCGGTGACTACAAATTTTAACTCTTTATTTCCTTCTTCAGTACAACAATTGTATATCTGCATAATTAAGTATTTTTAATAAAAAAAAACACAATGTATGAATTATTGACTAATATAAAGCACCATAAAATTTAATATTTAAGTTTTAAAATTTGTACTTGAAAATTAGTTTTCTCTTTATTTTTAATAACTTTATCGTATTGAACTGTACAAAGTATCCAACCGTTCATATGATACACACAAAAACAACAGAAGCATTTAAAAAAGAAACAAACTACAAGTAAAGATGATGGTCTTCAGTTGTATTTTTTCAAATACTTGGAATATTTGCTCTTCATTTTTACTGACACACAAGGCTTTATTACGAACAAATACTGTCTTGTCAGTATTTAAAAATAATTAAATACACGAACTTATTTATTTACTTCGTGCTACGAACAGTATACGACAGTATTGTTACGAAAGAAGAATTTGTTCATTATAGGCTCTTAACAACAATACTCTCGAACAACAACATTAATGGTTTGACGAAAGAAAGAAACGAACAATAAAGAGCATCGCTAGTCATATAGTTGTTGTTGTCGATTAGTCTAGAAACGCCTCAAAAGCACATTAAATAAACAATATTCTGTTAAAAACACTGGCACATACATAAAACAAGCATAAACAAATAAACTGCCACACAAACAGGTATAAAGAAATAAACAACCACACAAACAGGTGCAAAGAGATAGACAACCACACAAACAGAAAACAAGAGCAATAACAATCGAACCTGCCAGATGTGTCTTGAATAGAACATTCTAGTGCTTTTAAATCACCTATATAAGCGAATCGTGCTGGCGAGTAGTATGGCAGTATTATTTAAAAAGTTAAAGAGTTCAGTTGTCGAATTTTAAGTGTTTAACAGTTTGCTGTATTTTTTTAACAGTGGTGTTAATAAATAAAGTGACTTACAGTAAAAGTAATAACAGTGTGTATTTATTTTGCAATTAAAAGAACCCAACGTAAAGTAAAATCGTAACAGTATTTTATGTTGTTTGTGCAAACTAGAGGCCTGCACAAATTCATTTGAACATACAATCAAGAAATGGCATATTTTTTAAATGGTATACTGAAGTAAACTCGCGACGAACAAATACAGTGGAAATAAAAAAATACTTCCTTGTGTGTATTTGAAAAAGTTTTGATATTTCAAGATATCTTGATATTTCAAGACATTTAAAAACATTTCTAAACATTTAAAAAAAATCATTTTATTGTTTTTTTTTTATAAAAAGTTAAACATAAAAATAACTTAATGTTAACAATATACGCTAGTTAAGAAAAATGGTTAAAATATTACATTATTGTCTCTAAAAATTGTTGTTTCATCAGTATTAATGTGTAGATGTATCATGTATTTAAAAGTATTGGAGCTTGATGAAATATTCGTCCTCTTTTCTGATAGCAGTTGCCTGGCAACGGAAAACACTCTTTCTGATGCTGCACTCTGGCTGGAGTGGATAATATTTTACAACTTAACTTATATAGTAAAGGAAATTGCGTTTGTTGTAAATGCCACCAATTAATTACGTCAAAATTATCTTTAAATGGAATGTTCAAATTTTGATACATTTGTATTTCTTCTGTAATTTTATCTTCGGCACTTACGTTTGACGCAGGCTTAACAAAGTTTTTAAAATACGATGAAATAATTGTGTTATTAGTCGATGACGTTTCTTGACTTGGTCTATTGTCTTCATTGTGCCAATATCTCTTAAGTTCCTCGATACATTCAGACTTTATAAGAATTTTGTCTTGTTTAGAAAATTGTAATAATTTATTTTTAGGTGGAAAAAGAAAATGTACAATTTTGTGCATCGTAGTAAGTTTGGAAAACACAGTTGTTTGTAAATTACAGCCCAATATTTCCTTAAATCGTCTAATAACTTCAATTTCGTAGTTTTCAGGTTTGCAGTTATCCATTAGTTCAGTGATATATGCATAAGCGAGATGTAATGTTGCATATTTTTCACCTTCTAATGTTTAGATGCCTGCTCAAATGGTTTTAAAGTATTCACAATGCCTTTAACATAGCTAATAATAATTTTTCAATTCTTTGCAGCTCATTTTTACGCTGAAGTACGTTGCATATATAGACAATAGTGGGTGAATGATCTGAGGATAATTCAAGTGACGCTTCAACTTCAATCATTTCTTTTGAAATATCTTTAATTACGCGAAAAACAATAACATCAGGTATTTTTTGCTGATCAGTAAGCCAATAGGTGGGTTGTCCACTCGATATCACGTTTAGACTCATTTTTGAAATCGAGTCAAACAAAACACGGCCTTTTGGACTAATTAGTCTTAATCCCCAAAACGTATGTTTAGCGTATGATGCTATGAAACAGGGACCTAGTGATTTGAAGAAATCGCTATATTGACTCTCTGATATTTGAAACCTAGGAAGTGAATAAATCGAAGAAATAACTAAGTTTTGATGAAATTCTTCAATGCAGATGATTGTTGCTTGAAGGTAATCTTCACAAAAATCACACAGTAAATAATGTTTGATTCGAGCCTTTATTAGTATTGCTGAACCACCACATGCTCTGCCTCGGGGATCTTTGGTGTCATATAAGCTATAGCCATTGATTTAAAAAAAAGCTACTTGCTGTTAAGTGAGTCTCTGCAACCAGCATGACGTCAATTTGTTCCTTCTTAAGCAAGTACTCGAGTTCATTTTGTGTTGGCGCAAGCCGTTTGCGTTCCAGAATGTTACAATACAATTACAAATTATATTTTAACTTAAATTATCGATCATAGTAACGAAGACTTTCACTCGTTGTAGCGAAAACACCCAGAATCTTTGTTGGGAATCGAACCTACTTTGAAAGACTATAAATTTAAGAAACATTTATTTGTGTTGTAGTTCAGTATTTGTTTAGTGTGAAAAACATATAACAAAAATATAAGAAAACAAATAACAATTTGATAGCAATACAAATAACAAGATGTTTTGAATAGTTCAAACGGCTAGAAAGAAAATTAATTCCACATAGCAAATTGAAAGTGCTTTCATTGCGAACAACTTCTTCTTCTTACGTTTCTTATAGAAGCAAAATAAGATATCAATTCCATTTTCGAAATGAATTAACCTCTTCGATGCTGGAAATAAATAATTAATCAAAATATTACGTAAAAAAACTAATAAAACAAGAGTACATAGTAAAAACCAAAGCTAAATAAGATGCACATAACACGAGCAATTACAAATTTTCTTGTACATGGATTGTACAGACGATATCCTTTTGTATGAAGTTGGTAACCAACAAATTTGATTTTTTCTCCTTTGGGCAAAAACTTACCAATTTTAGGTTTTGGACGCTTTTTCAGAACAGCTGCATCACAACCAAATGTTTTTAAATGTGACACTGACGGTTGTCTACCATACCATTTTTCATAAGATGTAACATTATCGAAAACCGTTGTTGAAGCACGATTTCTTAGGTATGTCGCTGAATTTACCGCTTCACTCCATAAACTTTGTGGTAATCCAGATGATTCCAGCATACACCTCGCCATTTCCACAGGACTTCTATTCACCCTCTCCGAAACACCATTCTGTTGAGGTGAATAAGCAACAGTTCCTTTCTCAGCAAAGTGTTGTTTTAATTTAGAATTAACAAATTCTTTACCATTATCACTGCGTAAAATTTTTATTTGGCGGCCTGTCTGCTTCTCCGCGGTCCCAGAAAAATGGATGAATGCATCAAAAGCATCACTTTTGTTTTTTAAAAAATACGTAGATATATAACGAGAGCAGTCGTCAATAAACGTTATAAAATATGACGATCCGCCAACAAATTTGACACCAATTGGTCCACATAAATCAGTATGCACCAATTCTAAAACATTTTTCGTTTGAATTTCTGCATAATTTTTGTAAGTGTAGCAGAAACAGCACAGGTAACACGCTCAATACTCTTTGGCATTTTTATATTTAAACCTTTCACCATGTTCTTTGTTGTTAATTTATTTAAAACACTAGGTGGCCAAATCGTTGATGCCACTTTTCCACAATATTTTCGTCAATAGCTCCATTAACTACTTCAAAACTTTCCATCTTTTCAAAATTTGCAATAAACATATCATTTATTAGGCCAGCTGTGAAAATAATTTCATTTCTACTACTCTTTACTACAGCTTAATTTTCGGCGAATTTGACCATATGAGCTTTAACTATTTATTGATAAAAAAAAACTAGAATGTAGTTGCGGTACATACCAAACATTTCTTAATGTAAGTTTGCAGTATTCTGTTTTTATTTTAACATTTTCAATACCTTCAGCGAAGACACTGTCACCAGATGCTAAATTAATTTTTTGTTTTGATTCTGTTAAGGTTTCAAAAACGTCTTTCATTCTGCACATCTACGTGGCTCCCTATACAATATTCAAACCTCTTTTAAGTTCATGTTATTATCTTTTAATGAACAAGCAAAGTCATCTCTTTTGTCGTGATTCTTTGCATGGCCTTTTTTACCACACCGAAAACATTTAATGTTGCTGTTGTTGCATGCATTATAATTTGTATTTTTCTTTTCATTAAATTTAAATTGCAAATTTTTATTATTATTAGCAGTTCTGTTATTGCTGCTGTTATTAACATTTTTCTTTGTTCTTATGAAATCATTCCGCGAATTTGCTCGCAAAAGCAGTTTCATTTGTTAAGTTACTTTTGTTACCTTCTTCTTCTAATATTTTGGAAATTAAGTTTTCACACTTTGGCAAACTATTCCTGTTTTCTTTAGCTACTACAAAAGATTCCAATTCATCGGGAAGTCCTCACAGTAGTAAAATGGATAAGAGATTATTAGTAAATGGAAAAATAGCTCTTGTCGAAATCATTGTTTACGAAATCATTGATTACGATTTAAGAACATTAAACCCTAGAAGTTAAGCAATATTATAATCTTTTTCTAATTAACAACGTACATACAATACATTTGTTTATATGCATGTACATATATAAATAATTTCATAACATTTTGAAATTATAAATTTATATTAATTTATATTGTAAAAACATAAATTTATTGCAATTTCATATTTGATAATACCTTCTATCTGAAATATCACTCATATCACATACACACACGCACACACACAAATTTCAGTTTTATTGGGTATCAAAGAAATTATTGATTCATCAGCATAAATCCATGTGATCAAATATATACATACGAAGAGCCTACTTTTTTTTAAATAGTAGTACTATTTTTAACAACTCAAATTGATATTAATTCATACACTTCTCATGTAGGTACATACATATGTATGTAAATAGGAATTCCTTGAAATCTTTTTAAATATGATCGTTGGCATTGTCACGAAACTTTTTCTTTCGAAACTTTTTTTTGGGACAGTCAACCATTACCATGGTACGATGGTAATACCCCGCGGACGTCGCCCTCCCAACCATAGTCATTTGTATCATTTCTAATGACCCCTATCCAAAAAAAAAACTTAACTCAACAACTCACCTCACATAATATTTATTTCATCGTATCAAGTTGCTTTCGGTCTATCATAAATCTCATCGCCTCTACCCGTTGGGCAAAATTAGCAACACATAATAATTTCAAATTTAACAGAACAATTTCATTTTTATACCCTTCACCACAGGTGGAAAGGGTATATATAAGTTTGTCATTCCGTGTGTAATTTCTACAATATTCATTTCCGACCCCATAAAGTATATATATTCTGGATCCTTATACATAGAGAAGTTGTTTAAGCGATGTCCGTCTGTCCGTCCGTCTGTCCGTGTGTCCGTGTTAGTGTTGTAATGTCATATGCCAAGGCACCAGAAGAGATACAAAAAATTTAAGCACACCAATCTGTCAGGCATAGTTTCAAAAATTTTGGTATTGCAATTCAGCAACATCGGATCATTCCTTTGGAGGCTGTGGGCCAAAAACCACGCCCACCTATATTTTTTCACGTTTTTTTTTAATTTTTTTCGGCTTTAATGATTGTGTTTTGCCTTTTTTGTCAAATAAATATTAGACTGTGACAGGTAGATCCCAAGGAGTGCATACAGATCTCGGGGGATCAATAACCTCCTGCAAGGGGCGATTTTTGTTTGTTTTAGATTGGTAGGGTTTTTATGCTTTGATTTGTATTAGAGACCTTAATAGAAAACAATACACATAGAGGTAGCCAATGGACCCACAGGGTACCCACTGATAAATAGGAGCAGTTAAAAGGACCCCATGTGTCAATATGAGGATTTTTTTTTTTTTGGAAAGGATTTCTCTTTGCTTTAGTCTAACCATTCCAACTCAATATAGATTGCAGAAAGGTCCTAAATTTAACAAAAAAAAAAATTTACAAAAAAATTTACAAAATAAAATTTTACAAAAAAATTTACAAAAAATTTTCAAAAAGATATTTTAATGAAAAATATTCGAATAAAATTTAAAAAAAATTGTTTAAAAGTTATTTTTACAAAAAATTTTTACACACAATTTTCAAAAAATTAAAACAAAAATTTCAATATTTCTTTGAAAATGAAAATCATGACTGTAAGATAACATATACTTAATATAAAGAGTAAACATATGTATGTATGTGTGTATATAGACCCACCAAACCAAATGTTCCGATTTCATAAAGAATTCGTAACGACTAGTCGATAAAATCTTCCGATTTCGGAACCGAAATATTACTGAAATCTTAACTATTTTTATATGAAAGGTTGACACGACTTCGCAACGATATGTTGGAACGAAATCGAAACGAAATGTAGTTACAAAATCGCAACGACGTTTAGGTACGAATTCGCAACGACATGTAGGTACGAAGTCGCAATAAAATGTTATCTGTGGGTATAAGCTAAAATATCGTTCTCTGAAAGTTAAGTGAATATATGTAATAATTATTTAATGATTTGGTATTCAAGCCAATACTTTACCGTAATTAATTCGATTTCAATTGTCCATCTTGTATATACATAAGTATATATTTATTAAATTTTTTTCGTATTTACTAGAATTTTTTTATTCAATACAATTGTGGTTTTTATTTTCTTACATATATATCTAAGTTTTATATATTTTTTTATTTGTTCAGACAAACAACCGAAATGTCTTAACAATTTCGTTATTTTTTCAGTTTTCAGACAAACTACCGAAATGTCTTAAAGAATTCGTTACGACAAGTCTGATTTCCAACAAACTACCGAAATGTTTTAACGAATTCCTTGCGACAAATCTGACTTCAGAAAAAATCGAAAGCTTTGGTTTGGTAGGGAGTAACATAATTTTTTAAATGTGTTTGATTTTTATACCCTTCACCACAGGTGGAAAGGGTATATATAAGTTTGTCCTTCCGTGTGTAACTTCTACAATATTCATTTCCGACCCCATAAAGTGTATATATATATATTCTGGATCCTTATATGTACATAGAGAAGTTGATTAAGCGATGTTCGTCTGTCCGTGTTAGTGTTGTAATGTCATTTGCCAAGGCACCAGAAGAGATACAAAAAATTTAAGAACACCAATCTGTCAGACATAGTTTCGAAAATTTTGGTATTGCAATTCAGCAACATCGGATCATTCCTTTGGAGGCTGCGGGCCAAAAACCACGCCCACCTATATTTTTTTCACGTTTTTTTCGGCTTTAATGATTCTGTTTTGCCTTTTTTGTCAAATAAATATTAGACTGCGACAGGTAGATCGCAGGGAGTGCATACAGATCTCGGGGGATCAATAACCCCCTGCGAGGGGCGATTTTTGTTTGTTTTTAGATATGTAGGGTTTTTCTGCTTTGATTTGTATTAGAGACCTTAATAGAAAGCAATACACATAGAGGTAGCTAATGGACCCACAAGGTACCCACTGATAAATAGGATCAGTTAAAAGGACCCCCCATGTGTCAATATGAGGAAATTTTTTTGTAAGGATTTCGTTTTTCTTTAGTCTAACCATTCTAACTCAATATAGATTGCAGAAAGGTCCTAAATTTAACAAAAAATTTCAATAAAATTTAAAAATTTTTTTTTTTAAAAATTTAAAAATTTTTTTTCAAAAATATTTACAAAAAAATTTACAAAGCATTTTCAAAAACATATTTTACAGAAAAATATTCGAAAAAATTTTTTTTAAAAAATTTCCCAAAAAATTTTCGAATGACATTTTACAAAAAATTTTTAAAAAAATATTTTTACACACAATTTTCGAAAAATTAAAACAAAAATTTCAATATTTCTTTGAAAATGAAAATCATGACTGTAACATAACATATATTTAATATTAAGAATATACATATGTATGTATGTGTGTATATAGAGTAACATATTTTTTAAATGCGTTTGATTTTTTTAAATGCGTTTGATTTTTAAATAGATGATATCTCTGTTTTAAAACCTAGGTGCATTAAACACATAGACATCATCAGGATACCGACTACAAACTGTCAAAAATAAAACGATTATTTTGAAGTCAGCAAAGCTACATGCTACACGGCCACCGTTGTGGCTGTCGTCAACTTAGGTTAATTTCTATTTTATGCAACAAAAGAAAATGTCACAAAATTGTGAATTACAAATTCATATACAAACAAAAAGTTTTGGAGGAAATATTTATAATATTTACTTAAAGTTACTTAATTTTATAAAAGCAAAATAAGTATTTCTACAACAATGTCAGAGTTTACGAAGTAGCTGTCGGCTTCAACATCATTAAGTAGCTGACGACACGGCGACAATTGTAGCAAACGGAATTTGTTTTCATTTGTCTTCTATTTCTTTAACTCATGAATAATGATTTTTTCTCATACGACTTAATTTAAGTAAAGAGTCAACAATATGGATAATGCTGTACATGTCTGTATAAATAAAATCACCGTGGTGAAGGGTATAGAAGATTCGGCACGGCCGAATATAGCACTTTTACTTGTTTTTAATAACTTATCCTTATCCTACATGAACAAAACTTAATCTTTAGTGGCTTTCTTCCTTTTTCACATTAACAATTTCTAATTACATAAAAGCATATAAAATATTAAAACAATTTTTTTTTTATTTTAATTTAAAGTTTTTCCGTTTCCGGTTTTGGGGTCTTCACAACATAAAACACATAATTACATTTATCACAAAACAAAAGTAAAATATATATGTATGAACACAAATCTTTTTTTTAATTAAAATAGAAAATCTTGAAGGACAATTATCAAAATTTTTCTTTATGACAAAATCATGATTGCCCTAAAAAGGGTTTTCTTTCTTAAAAATTCCAAATTAACTGAACTAAAATGGTATAACTATCCTGTTCTTATATATATATTTTTTTTTATTTGATATACCTGTAACTTATTTTAACAAAGATATGAAGATTACAATTATATATACAAAAAATTAACACAATAAAATTAAGTCATCAAGAAGGACCAAACTAGTTTTTTATATTGGCATATCATTCAAGCCTAAGATTGACGATTCGGATTACTCTAATTTACTTTCCTGAAAGAGATCTTTAAGGTCTTTATTGATTTAACCTTTTCCCTTTTTCCAGGTCTTTTCCTTTGTACCGATAAAAAAATTACGAACTATCCCTAGCCAGATCCTTTTACAATCACAACGCTGCACTACATAAAATAACCACTAGATAAAACTAATAACGAACAAAACAATTTTAGTACTAAATAACTAAATATCCTTATATTCAAATATACGTATAGATTTGCGCTTCCCTAATGCCACTTTTTAATAACTATTCTCACAAATATAATAGTTGCAAACCACACCAATTCTTTTAAAATTTGGTATCTACTTGACTTCCATATTTGGATTTTAAGCCTTTTCCTATCATTAACCTTTTTAATCTTTAGAGTCTAATATGTTGTTTAATTATAATTGTTTTTACCAGATTGCCTGTTAGATACGGAGCATCAGGTTGTATACTGTTTACCAGGTGGACCTCGTAGCCTTTATTTCTTCACACGATCCGGTGACCTTTCCTTTTTTTATATTCCTTGTTCTGCCTTCCATATGGACGGCGTATAATTCAGTGGGAAAGAACATTCAATCTCCAAAGTTTATCCTTGACAGTTTATTCTTCTTTAAGAGAACCCGGTGGGCAATCCTAGCCTTTATTTATATATATTTTTTTATGGCGTGGTAATGTTTCGTTTATTAAAACTCAATTTTGATTTTTTTTATTTAATTTTTTTTTTCAATAATGCACATATGTATATGATTCACATTATTAACTTTGTTTCAAACTTTATTGAGGATCGTGACGTTAACTTCTTGCTGGTCAATTTACAACTTATTTTTTAAAACCTCTACATTTTCTTTTCTGTTGACAATTTTTACATATCAATCTCTTGACACTCAACCATACCCTGACAAACAAATATTTAAAGCTAGTCTAACTGAATTCATATACTAACAAAAAAACTTTTACAAAAAATCATTACATGTAAACAGATAAATACTCACATAAACAAGGTGAATGCCCTCTATTCACCTAACCTTGAACCGGTGTTGTTCTTGTTCCTTAATTTCTTTGGTTGTAAAAGAGAAAGCGTAAACATTGATATGCACATTATACTAAACACCCTTTTCTGTATGCCAACTCTGTACTAATGATACGATCCATATTTTGACATTTGATAAATAGTAAAACAGGCAATTGCCGTGTAAAGACGTTTTTATTATTGCCGGTAGATTTGCTTTGTGTTTTCAATCAACGTATTGATTATAGTAAGCTACGTGTTTTTTTCTTTTTCAATAAAAAGAATTTTTTTGATTTTAAATAATTTTGAGTTGATTTGTTTTAATATTTGCTATTGGACATTTGCCATTCATTGGAAAGTTATTAGTGTGTGTGCGACATGAACGGGGTTCATCGCCCGAACTATAATCGGTTTCGGGATCTTGACTTCTCGGCCGGAAAAAGTAAAAGCAACAAATTCAAAAGACCACGAGCTGAAGATTTCGTTCCTCTACCAGAAATAACAGCGAATCAAGACAACCTGCCGCGTTATTAAGTTGCATCAGCTATACTATCTTTAAAGGATAATTTGCAAGTACTGCCGCTAGCATCTCATAATGTTTTTCAAGTGGAAAGGGGACTTAACCATATTTCGCGTGACCGTCTAGAGGTCAAGGAGATGAAAAGTGGTGATCTACTGATCAAAGTGCCTGGTATTAAGACTGCTGAAAAATTCCTTAAAGCCAACTATATTGACATCATTCCTGTAAAAATAAATTTACACAAAACGCTTAATACCACTCAGGGACGCATTTTTTCAAGAAAAATTATGAGTATAACTGATGAAGAATTATTGGAGTCATTAAAAGATCAAAAAGTTGTAGAGGTGCGTAAAATAAACAAAAAAGAAAATGATAAACTTGTTGCTACAGGTGCAGCAATAATCACTTTTGACCATTTCAACCGCCCTGAGTTTTTAAAACTTGGCTGGGAAAGGGTCCCAGTTGATGAATATATCCCCAACCCCATGAAGAGTTTAAGCTGCCAGAGACTCGGTCACACCAAGAAATGGTGCAAAATCGGTGAACAATGTCGGGAATGTGGCTACGCAGAAAAACATGATACATGCATTCGTAAATACTGTGTCAACTGCCAAGTGGAAACTCATCCTTCGTATGACCCCGAATGCCCTACATTCTGGAAACATAAGTCGGTTAATTACATCAGAATTTCTAAAAAATGTACAACTCGTGAAGCATGGAAAGTTTTTTAACGATAATCCCACTTTAAATATGCTTAAACCAAATCAAAGAAAAGGTTCAACAAATCCAACATACGCACAAATAGCAAACAACAACACTACCTTAACTAACCAAAATTCTACAAAAACTGAACAAAACCCTATAACAACAGAAACTTCTTTATATACCAAAACCAAACAAACAGAAAATCAAAATGAACATGCAGAAAAAGCATTGCACAGCTCCATTGCAGAAACCTTTATTTCTCAATCAAATGATAACATCAACTTTAAACCTCAACCATCTCAGGTGTATTTAGACACCTCGGAAGTATTTATTGAAACTCCTACTCTTCAAGGTCAAGAATCTTTATCAACCGTAGGAAACTCTATTTCTCAAATAATCTCTCTTAGCAAAAATCAATCAAAACAAATTACAAATACAGCAGCAAATGAAAAAAGTAACGATGTTATTTTGGAAGATGAAAGTATTTTCAGTGTTGACAATAGTAGCAACTCTGAAACATCTTTAAATGAAAATTTATTTTAGAATTCAAATAAAGACATCACTGATGAAATGATAATTCAAGATATAAATGATGGTCTAGGATTTAACACGCTACCAAGAAATTCTGAAAAAACAAATGATAATAATGATTCACCATGTACACAAAGGTACAATAATTTTCTCCAACTTAATGTGTTGATAACTCCAAACACATTAAGAAACACACAAAAACAAAAGCCCTCAAAGGGGGGGGGGGGGTAATAAATTTTATGACTTTGGACCTAAACATTACTATTCTCCAGTGGAATATGCAAGGCTTTATTAATAACAAATACGCTCTAGAGCTTTTAGTAGCAAGGCACAAACCAAATATCGTAGCACTTCAGGAGACTCATATAAGAGAGAAAACTCTACATTTATTACATTTACCAGGGTACCAAGTATTTCACCATAATAACATTGATTATGACTACGCAAAATCAGGAATAGCAATATTGGTGAAAACAAATTTGAACGTTATAAGCCATATACCATCTACAGGTAATTTACTTTTCCAAACAATCAAAATTAAAGCCAAGGATGAGCTTCATATTACGAATATTTATAAAGAAAATAATGTTAACCTATCTGCAACAATTGTTAACAATATATCTATTGAAGAAAATGTCCATAATGTATTGTTAGGAGATTTAAACTCTCAGAACGTATTGTGGGGTTCGTCCTCAAACTCCCCAAATGGTAGAATTTTTGAAGAATTTGCTAATGACAACAATTTGGTAGTATTAAATGATGGTTCACCCACCCTACTTAACACTAGAAATACTTTAACTGCTGTTGATGTATCTATGTCATCCATTGATGTTGCTCCTAACTTGACCTGGACTTGCCTGCCAATTCCGGAGGTTGCTGATCACTTTCCGATTAAGATAACGAATAACATTGATATTGTTAATAGAAAATTTTCATCCCGTTTTATGGACAGGAAAGCTGACTGGCCTCTTTTTGAAAGAAGGGTAGCTCTAGTTGAAAGACAATTTGAAGTGTCTTCTAACATGAACAGAGAGGCAGCTCAGTTAAAACGTATTTTTAGAAAAGCAGCGAATGAATCCACTCCACTCAGCCGGAAACCTAAGGATAAAAATAACCCCGTATGGTTTAATTCGGATATTTCTAAATTAATTTCCTTGAGGCAAGAGGCATGGAAACTTTTTAAGAGGATTCGAAATAAGGATAATGTAATTAATTATAACAGTTTATGTGCAAAAATTAAAAAAGAATGCAAAATCGCCAAAAGAAAAACAAGGGAAAATTTTCTTAACTCCCTAAATCCCCAAATCGATGTTAGAATTCTTTGGAGTAAAGTCAATAACTTAAGGGCAAATCGTATACAGAGGTTTCCTAATATATATGCAGATGATAACAGCCTAACACACCCCTTGGACATTGCTGATGTTCGATCCTGAGGTCATATCTACGAAAAATAATTTTAATATTGAAAATCTACTATCAACAAGTCAGCAGTTTGTAGCAATGAACCAAAAAATTTCAATACCGGAAATAAATGAAATAATGAAGAATTTAAAAGGTTTGACTCCAGCACGTGATAAAATTACTTACGCAATGATAAAAAATGCTCCAGACGTTTTAAAACTACGCTTTTGTGCTCTTTACAACAACATACTGTCGACTGGAGTATTCCCACAGGATTGGAAGACTGCTGTCCTATCGCCGCGGCGCGCCGGTACCAAAACCCGGAAAAAATCCTAACAGTCTTGAAGGTTATAGACCGATTTCTTTGTTGCCAGTTTTATCAAAGGTACTTGAAAAAATTTTGGCCAGACGCTTTGGAAGTATACAAGAGGGAAACTGTCTAACTTACAACATGCCTTTATTCCTAGACATGGAGTTCACAGCATATGTCAACAACTTGAGGAAGTTTTACGCAGAAACCCGAAAAATGGTAAGCATAATTTAGTGCTTTCAGAGGACATTGAGAAAGCTTTCGACCGAGTAGTGTCCACATACATCATAATGGAGCTTCATGAATGGGGTATCCCGATAAGTATCCTTAAATTATTAGATTCGTTCCTCAGAAACCGCACCATAACGGTTAAAGTGGATGGATTTTTCTCATTGACACACTCACTGGATAACGGAGTGCCTCAAGGCTCCCCACTATCCGTGGTACTATATTCTGTGTATCCAAATTCACTGGCCAAAGCTGTAGAAAACCTGACCGGAATTGACTACATTGGCATTTACGCTGACAATGTTTTTGCAGTGGCGTCGGGCAATCCAGAAATAGTTCGATTTAATTTTGATTATCTGGATACGAAAATATATCAGTGGGCTAAGAGCAGAGGTGCTGTTATACCAGTTCATAAATCTGAAATTCTACATGTTTGTAGAAAAAGAGACTGTACTATTAACACAATTACTATAAGGGACGTTAATATTAATCTTTCGGATCAATTACGAATTTTGGGTCTACTTTTTACCAGAAATCTTCTTTGGAACAGTCATGTTAATCACTTAACTTATAAACAAAGTAAAATTAATAACCTGCTAAAGCTCATTTGTTCAAGGAAGAAAGGTCCACATATGGAAACCGCCCTTAACATCTGCCGCTCTTTAACAATTGGAACAATTTTGCATGGTATAACGATTTACGGCTGGACATCGAAAAAAATGTAGGTAAAATTAATACATCCATCAACAACTGCTTCAGAACAGCCTCGGGTCTGCTTCGTACAACGCCGCTTGGTAAATTAAGAACTGAGGCTAATTTCACCGATTTTCGTACTCTATTGGAGAAAACTGCTGTTAATGTAGCATCCAGGGCGATTACCATATCATCTGATGGCTTACATAAATCTTTTTGGAAAAACCTTAACTCTGCAATAATTTGTCCACCTTCTGCCACTGATAACGTTATCTCTATTTTAAAAAACTCAAACATTTCGTTGCCCCAAAAGCCAATAATACCTATGTTTTCTAATGCTATGGTTCAAGCAGATGATAGTCTGAGTCGTTACGCCAAATACAATACTGATGCAACGTGCTTCAAGAGAATGTTCTCAGAAAAAATGTCTTCTTTTTCACCAAATATGGTATACTACACGGATGGATCATTTCAGAACTGTATAACATCTTATGCCATAGTTAGACAATTTTCAACCATACAATTTGAAATTATTAAAGAGTCTCGATTACCGGATCATACGGGAATTTTCACGGCGGAGATTGCAGCTATAAAAACAACCATTGATCTCGCCACCCAACATGGTGGCAAAACGTTAATTTGTACCGATAGCCTAAGTGCAACTCAAGCTATAATTAAAAATCGCAATGGTGTTTATGATGATATATTACAGTTGGAGAATGGAACTCACCAAATTTTAATACTGTGGATTCCATCACACATTGGTATTAAAGGTAATGAATTAGCTGATTATGGTGCTAAAAGGGCACTGAGTTTACCCCAGATAACAGAAACTCCTTGTTTCCCAAAAGCCTTAACAAATCCGTTTAGGGTAACCCAAGGCCTGCAAAACATATCTTTAACCAGACCTAGATATAACAGCCATTTGACCAGGTCCGAGTGTATTTTGTTAGCCCGCCTAAGGGTAGGTAAATGTGTGTTTAACTCGAAACACTTCTATGAAAAAACAGATCCGCCAAGATGTTTCAATTATAATGTTGTACTTGACATTCCTCATTGGCTGAAAATTTGCCCAGTTTCGGGGATAGAACAATCACTGGAGGAAATACTCGATTGTGCGACTACTAATAACATCACGAAAATCAAGAGAAGTCTGCAACAGCACAACATTTAGGATGTCTAGGTCTATATTTCACAAGTTTATTTTCTTTTGTAAATTAAAAAAAAAAAAAAAATATTATTTTTATTATATCTTTCCCCTTTTAATATTAATTGAATTTAAATTATACACATTTTTTTTTGAAATTTATATATATCTATATGTATGTGAATATTACAATACGAGCGCATATGGTCTTGTAACCGGCGCCCTTATTCTATATTGTATGAATTAATTTGTAAAATATTTTGTAAATAAAAAAACAAATCTGTACATAGTATGTGCTTCACATTTATTATTCACATATTAATATAAACAAAATTTACATTATTAAAACAATTAAAAAATATATATAACAATTATCTTCCAAACACAAGCAAACAACCAAACAATCTAAAGAATCGAGAATGAGCAACGAACCAAAATCACACAACAAAAGTTCCACCAAACCATTTGTATTTCTGGAGGCATCTAGGCTAGTGATTTTTAAATTAGTTTTATTTTATAACCTGGAGTTCTCTCACGACACTCCACATACCCAACACAATTCTGACGCTTCCAGAAACATCGCAGAAACGGCAGTGTATGGTATGTGAATGAGACCAGCGCCCGACGTAGGCTACACCCACGGTCACACTACCTAGTTACTACCAGAGTTAGCCGAGCACTTTACAAATTTAATTAAGTAAGTATTTAGTGGATAAACACAAGTTATTGTACGATTAATCTAAATTTTATGGGATATTACCCCTAGCTACCATGGACATGCAGGGTCTAATTTAAACAAAATAATTGTACATCAAAATAAAGACAGAACCACTAATTTAACTTAATATTGCACATACTTTCATAATATATTGCACTAGAAAGTCGAATCAGTTGTATCCATTCTATTGCAATTTTATTCCCCAAACTAAACCATATTGCACATCTCCACCCTTATTGCTTAATATCCTTGGCGTGGTATATTCCTAGAGGTCTACCAGTCAAGCTCTCGAACTCGTACATATTATAAGCGTTGTGTAAGTTTTCTTTTATCTTTTCTTTAAATAACCTCATCTATCCGAATTCTCAATCACATCATTATCGTCCAGAGCTTTTAATTGTCTAGCTAGTTTGTAGTCTGAACCAAATGTAAACATGTTATAACCGAACAAGGCAAAGAAGGGGGTAACTCCCGTCGTGAAATGTACTGAAGTACGCAAAGCAGATTCTATCGAGAGCAAGTTAAGGTCCCATTCTCTATGGTCCTCATTCATGTAACCTCTAACGGCTGCCAGAACACTCTTAGTTCAAAGAACTTGGACATAAATCTGAAACAACATTATATTATAAAACTTATATTTACAAATCATGAATTAATGTGTAGTTAGAAATCGAATTTAATGGCAACTCTTAAATTAAACAAAAAGATTAAATTGTCAACATTGAAAGTGACAAAATGTAATTAAATATTGGTTTATGTCCCAAAAAGCTTTAAGCCGATTCGCCTAAACTTAAATTAAAAATAGCTATTTTCACTTACATTAGAACCTTCAAGAACACTTGTACCTAAAATTAAGAAAGAACAAAGGACTTATCTGAAATCTAACCTAAAAGAAGTTTACCCAAAATTTAAAGTTAAAAACAGGAATTATACGAATAAATACAAGCTTGAATACATTGAAAAAGAAACGAATCAGTTGATTTACTTTGTGGAGAAACCCATATGCAAAGGTGAGCATAACCTTTCTGGAACCCTTGGCAAACCCCAACTAATCCCTTAACTTTTTTATGTTATGGTGTATTTGCAACGCATAATTATAATCACCACTTACGAGTCATTATAATTAATCGCAGCATTGAAGTGGCCATCTCAATTATCTATTTTATTACCACAGAAAAGGAGATTAAAATATTTTGTTACAAAATATTCATGGTCCTCTCGTTTGGTTGATCCAGCTTTCCTTCACTAAAACTCTCTTTACAAAAAAGAAGAAACATGAGGTAAATAAAATTGAAATTTACAAAAGTCAGCAGTAAAGAACAGAAAACGGTGCGGCGCGTACGTATGTAAATAATTAGAAATCGAATCAAAGAAAACTAAAAGAAATAATCATAAAGTGGAAGTTTTTACAAATTATATAAATATTTTTGCAAATAAATATACAAAATATTGAAAATAATAGAAAAAGTTTTCAAAACAAAATATATATTATTGAATAATACAATACAAAACAAAAAATATATATATTATTTAATAATACATATGTCCATGTAGGTAAATCACGCCATCTTTAAAAAAAAAGGAAAAAAATATCTTAGTTATATAGATATGTATAATTTCTAAAAAAAAAGTGTATATAAGGAGAAAAAATCCTATTCTGTGTCCGAAGAAAAATACTGTTAATCGGCCTTAGCAACCAATTACATAAATAGTGATACATACAAATGTTTATAAAGTTAATGTTCCCGCAAATTTCTCAGTGATACATACCTACATACAAATCAAAAATTACTGTATGCATATACAGTTAAGTTTTGCACTAAATGAAAGAATAAAGAAAAAAATTAAAAAAAACCCAACAAACAAAATAAAAAATAAATTAGTCAAGTGCGAGTTACACTCACACACGTAGGGTTCCGTACTATGTTCAGTATAATTTAAAAATTCCAGTTGTTTATTTCTTTATGGCTTATGGCACACCCTTAAATTTTAAAATTAAAGTAATATTCGCGAAAATTGCATCATAATTAGAACACCCTTTAAATTTTAATATGTAATTGATTTTATAGCGGCCATGGTAATACACTTTCTATTAAAATATCAGGAGCCTACCTATTGCGGTTAAAAAAATAAGGTAATATTCGTGAAAAACACGTTACTAATGGACACACTTCAATTTTAAGTATTTGTTATAGCGGCCGAAGTAATACATCTACTGTAAACATTTCAAGAGGGTATCTATTACGGTTTATAAAATCTTGTCACTGTCGGAAAACCCTTTAATTTTATTATTCATTATAGTGGCCATGGCAACTTCCTTTCTATAAATATATTAAGAGTCTACTTATTGCGATTAAAAAATAAGTCACTATAAGTGAAAAACATGTCACTGTCGGAACACCCTTTAATTTTTAGTAATTGTCATATCGGCCTGCGGCAACACATCTTCTGTACAAAATTTCAAGAGTCTACCTGTTACGGTTCAAGAAATAAGGCTTTATACATGCAAATCACGTCACTATTGGAACACCCTTTAATATTTAAGTTCAATTTTGTATACTTGCTTATAAAACAAACATAGTTTTAATTACAGTCTGCAAATTGTAAGTGGTTTCCTCTTACAGCTCAAAAAAAAAGACATAAACATAAATAACACGTCACTTTTGGAACACCCTACGTTTTAGTATTTTTTGCTGTTGTGGCCGCAGTAATACACTTTTGGTAAAATTTTCAAGAGTCTACCTATTATGGTTCAAAACTTAGGCCTTACACATACAAAGCACACCACAATCGGAACACCCTTTAATGTTTAGGTTTATTTTTTTAGACTTGTTTATAAAGCGAACTAAGTTTTAATTACTGTTTGTAAGAAATAAACACATATTTGTAAATAACACCTCTCTATCGGAACACCCTATAAGTTTTAATATTTTTTGCTATAGCCGCCATAGTTATACACCTTTGGTAAAATTAACAAGAGTCTACCTATTAAGGTTCAAAACTTAGGCCTTATACATTATTATAACTTGCCATTAGCTAAAGTTAGGATTTTATCAGGGTGATAAGTAGTTTTTCGTTATTATAAGTATATATTAAGGTAGAAGTGACTGATAAACTAAAGGGAAGAACATCTTGCCTTTAACTTTTAACATTAGATATAAGAGTTTGAAGTTGCTATGTTTCGTCATCTATAAAGTTGCCGTATTTTCTAATTTATGAAGAAATTTATGCAAATAACTCCACTATCGGAACACCCTTTAATTTTTAGGTTTATTTTTTTCAGACTTGTTTATATAGCGAACTAATTTTAATTTAGTGCTTGCATATTTTTAATGAATTCCTACTACAGTTCAAGAAATAAGCACATATTCGTGAATAACACTTCTGTGAAAATTTCAAGAGTCTACCTATTATGGTTCAAAACTTATGCCTTATACATGCATTTCACACTACTATCGGAACACCCTCTAATTTTTAGTTTTATTTTTTATACTTGTTTATATAGTGAACTAAGTTTTAATAACTGTTTGTAAATTTCAAGTGTATCCCTCCTACAGTTCAAGAAATAAACACATTTTCGTAAATAACACCTCTCTATTGGAACACCCTATAAGTTTTAGTATTTGTTGCTATAGCGGCAACAACTATACATCATCTGTGAAAATTTCAAGAGTCTACCTATTACGGTTCCAGAGATAAAAGGCGCTGACAGACGGACAGACATTGTAGCGAAAACAATAGGGTTTCGTTTTTACACTTTGTGTAAAACCATTAAATTGCACTTCGTTGAAGTTGCATGGCTTTTATCAAAAAGTAAGTTGAAATACTGCTCTTTAATTTCTTGTGAAAATTATGACATCAAATATTGGTCATAAAATAATTTACTCAAATTTGATTCATTTCAACACTTTTCAAAGCGATACAAGTAAAAATCAGAACATTTTTGCATTCCCCTTTATGTACATAAACAAAAGCTTTTACATTCAATTTTATATACAGTCCGCTATAAAAAATAAGCTTAATAATATAACTTTAATAAATTTTTAGAAAAAATTTTCCTTAAAACAAAGGAAACAAATTAATTTGTTTAAAATTAAGAATAAAAATAGTTCGCAGAACAAATAAATTAGAATTTAAAGAAAAGTATTTGTTTTACACTCATAAAATTATTATAAACCCTAAACTCTTTATTTAACATTTATGATCATTTCTTGTATGAGAGAAAAAAAGAGCTTTTCAATTTCAACCACCAAAAATTTTTATGCTCTCTTAATTAATAAGCAACATACATTTTCCAAAACAAAACTCTTATTAATCGGAATTAAAATTCGATAAAGGAAAAAATGCAATAAAAGAAAAAAAAACAAAAATTGCATTCTTATACAAAGAAGAGTAACAAATATTATCAACTCTTTAAATTCTTCTTCAAGTATAAACACAAAGAGTACATTTATATGCTCATATCAGATAGGTTCTCTTGTTTTCTTAAACATTAACCCATTAAATGAAAATAATTAAACCCTTTAATTACATGAAAATTAAATAAATCGCTAGTTGCTTCAAATAAATTAAATTATTTGGAATAAATTAATTATTTATCTAAATTAAAACAAAAAAAAAAAAAAATTCTAGGCTAACTCATTAGCCCCATACCCTACAAAATAATATAAATAAATAAATAAAATTGAAAAAAAACTTTTTCTCATCTATATTCTTGGTTTAACTAAATTTATATTTAGTGCTATATTCCCCCTATATTGCCCCTGATCCCCCAAGATATAGATAGAAAAGATAATCCCAAATTTTAAACAAGCATAGTGAATCAGTACTTGAATTAAAATTGAAAGATTTAGACGCAAGGTGGGAAAAAACCGAAATCTCATTTGAACATCTCATGCTATCTTCCGATGATTTAGTGGATCCCGACGATAAGGAAGAAGCTAAAATAACTTATGTGCTGAGATAACTATTGTGCTCAGAAGCTTATTATAAATGTACTTCCCAAATCCTCGACTTGCTCAAATCATATCGCAGAGACACTACGTGTCTACGAAGGTACGAAACAAACGCTCGATACTCTATTCCACCCCTTATGCAAAACTGTGCCGCAGGAAATGCGAGTGAATGCATAAAACTCCCTCCCTGTGATACAGAGGTATTTAAAGGTAGCTACGAACAGTGGCCTTCATTTAGGGATATGTTTACGGCAGTTTACATACACCATCCGAAGCTATCCCCTGTCACAAAGTTATATCACCTCAGAAACAAAACGATAGGTGAAGCAGGCGCTATTGTAAAGAGATACCCACTCTCGAATGATAATTTTGATTTGGCGTGGAATGCACTGCGAACTCGTTATGAGAACAAACGTGTTCTCGTAGATAACCAAATTAAAATTCTCTTTGACATACAATCAACGAAAAATGAGGACAACGAGTCAATACGTAGAATACAATCATCGGTAAATGATTGCCTAGCAACTCTCACCACCCTTGGTATTGAGGTAGAAAGCTGGGACCCAATTCTAATTCGCTTAATTTCAACTAAACTTCCCGAAGTCACACTTTCCCTTTGGGAGCAATCCCTCACATCTCCTCGGGAGCTCCCCAAGTGGACCCAAATGTCGCAGTTCCTCGTTGACCGATATGAAGCTGTAGAACGTCTTAATAGCGTAAAGGCATCAAAACACTGCTTCACCATCTCGAACATACCCAAATCAAAGATACATACTTATGTATCTCAAGAAAATTTACGCTCATACTGCCTGCTTGCACATTTAAAACCCCCTGCTCCTACGAACTCTTGGCTTTGGATTTGGCAGATCCCACGTTTAACAAGTCTTCTCAAATAGATTTAGTTTTAGGAAATGACTACGAGCAACTTCTGAATATAGAAGGCATAAAGAAAAACATATGTGGCCAAGCTTCAGCATATAATACCATTTTCGGGTGGGTTCTCAGCGGTCCCATGAAAGCTCAGCTTGTTAAAACTTTTACAACCACAATAGAAAAGTCAAAATCTGCGGAGCTCATCAGCCTTGTAAAGAAATTTGGGGAACAAGAAGAAATTCCAGTAGCTCGCCTAAAGTCACCAGAAGACGACATTTGCGAAAGCTTTTACTCTCGAACGACCACTCGTCAGCAGAATTGGAGGTATATGGTACGTTTACCATTCAAAACAGAATATCCCGAAAAAGTTTTTCTTGGTTCGTCACGTTTCATTGCGCTTGCTCAATATTCTCAAATAGAGAAAACTCTCTCAAAAAATTCTGATCTGCACTCCCAATATAGAGAAGTACTAAATGAATATTTCACTGAATTGCGCCCCGTATCTCGCGATTCGTACTCTTCTTCAGCTCGCAACTGACTCTGAATCTAAATAACCTAAGGCAGCTGCTATATTGGGCTCAGAGACTTACGTTGATTCAATAGAAGAAGCTCTTTTTTGTCAAAGTCAGCTTATCAGTACCTTAGCATCTGCTGGACTGCCTCTAAAGAAAATTGACTTCGTTTTTGTTTTGAAATGTTGGTATTGATCTCCTCTTTAAAGTGGTATAACTCCTGTTTAGGTTGAGATTATAGGTTTTCCGGAAAAGTCAGCTTCTCTGAGTTTTCGGAGAAGCTGAAATGAACTATTGATTTGTAAATTGTTGCGCCAAAACCCGGTTATCTCCTAAACGGGTGATCCGATTGACTTCGTTATTATTGTGAAATGTTGGTATTGATCTCCTCTTTAAAGTGGTATAACTTCTGTTTAGGTTGAGATTATAGGTTTTCCGGAAAAGTCGGTTTCTGTGGGTTTTCGGAGAAGCTGAAATGAATATTGATTTGTAAATTGTTCGCGAAAACCCGGTTATCTCCTAAACGGGTGATCTAATTGACTTCGTTTTTGTTGTGAAATGTTGGTATTGATCTCCTCTTTAAAGTGGTATAACTCCTGTTTAGGTTGAGATTATAGGTTTTCCGGAAAAGTCAGTTTCTTTGGGTTTTCGGAGAAACTGAAATGAACTATTGATTTGTAAATTGTTGCGCGAAAACCCGGTTATCTCCTAAACGAGTGATCCGATTGACTTCGTTTTTGTTGTGAAATGTTGGTATTGATCTCCTCTTTAAAGTGGTATAACTGCTGTTTAGGTTGAGATTATAGGTTTTCCGGAAAAGTTAGTTTCTGTGGGTTTTCGGAAAAGCTGAAATGAACTATTGATTTGTAAATTGTTGCGCGAAAACCCGGTTATCTCCTAAACGGGTGATCCGATTGACTTCGTTTTCGTTGTGAAATGTTGGTATTGATCTCCTCTGTATAGGTTGAGATTATAGGTTTTTCGGAAAAGTTAGTTTCTGTGGGTTTTCGGAGAAGTTGAAATGAACTATTGATTTGTAAATTGTTACTCGAAAATCCGGTTATCTCCTAAACGGGTGATCCGATTGACTTCGTTTTTATTGTGAAATGTTTGTATTGATCTCCTCTTTAAAGTGGTATAACTTCTGTGTAGGTTGAGATTATAGGTTTTCCGGAAAAGTCGGTTTCTGTGGGTTTTCGGAGAAGCTGAAATGAACTATTGATTTGTAAATTCTTGCGCGAAAACCCGGTTATCTCCTAAAAGGGTGATCCAATTGACTTCGTTTTTGTTGTGAAATGTTGCTATTGATCTCCTCTTTAAAGTGGTATAACTCCTGTTTAGGTTGAGATTATAGGTTTTCCGGAAAAGTTAGTTTCTGTGGGTTTTCGGAGAAGCTGAAATGAACTATTGATTTGTAAATTGTTGCACGAAAACCCGGTTATCTCCTAAACGGGTGATCCGATTGACTTTGTTTTTGTTGTGAAATGTTGGTATTGATATCCTCTTTAAAGTGGTATAACTGCTGTTTAGGATGAGATTATAGGTTTTCCGGAAAAGTTAGTTTCTGTGGGTTTTCGGAGAAGCTGAAATGAACTCTCCGCTTTTATGAAGCAAGTTCAACCAAAACTCTAGGTATAAAGTGGAATGCACTCACTGATGCATTGACATATACCTTCCCACCCATTTATCAGTCAGTACAAATTACAAAACGTCAAAT
Organism: Phasia obesa; assembly: GCA_949628195.1. NCBI lineage: Eukaryota > Metazoa > Arthropoda > Insecta > Diptera > Tachinidae > Phasia > Phasia obesa. The sequence continues at coordinate 95,135,297 of OX451217.1, read as the reverse complement.
TCTGTCAGCAGTGGCAAAATTATTTGACCCTGCTGGATGGCTAACTCCAATAGTCATCAGAGCTAAAATTCTCGTCCAGCAACTTTGGCTAGAAGGTTTGGAATGGGATGAAGACATTTCGACGGAATCTCTTCAAAAATGGAACAATCTAGTTCAAGATTTGTCTTTAGTTGAACAAATTTCTGTACGCCGATGGCTTCAATGTACTCCTAATGCTTCGCTACAAATTCATGGCTACTGCGATGCTTCAAGGGCAGCGTATTGTGCCACAGTATACATTCGTTGCGAAATTGAAGCACATAAGATATTTTCAAACTTATTATTGGCAAAAAGTAAGGTAGCTCCCATTCAGACGGTTTGCCTGCCACGACTAGAGCTAAACGGTGCAGTTTTACTAGCGACTCTAGTTAAATGTGTGACTTCATCTCTAAATCTCAAAACCGCTGAAATATATCTATGGACCGATTCTTCCATAGTGCTAGGTTGGCTCTCGAAACCACCCTCATCTTGGGAAACTTATGTAGCCAAAAGAATTGCTCAAATTCACATGCTAGTGCCTAATGCAGCATGGAGGCATGTCCCAACACTGGATAACCCGGCAGATCTTGCAACACGTGGATGCAAACCTCAAGATCTGGTTAATAATAGTCTTTGGTGGCATGGGGCGTCATCGTTAAGTAAACCATCATCAGAGTGGCCCAAACGAAATCCACTAAAAATCGATGAAAAATCAAAAAAGGAGATTTACGCTTTACATTCAAATGTTGAAGAAGATGTTCTCAACAGATTTTCTTCTTATGGTAAAGCTCTACGTGTTTTAACTTATGTTTTTAGATTCTACTACAAATGTATGGAAAAGACTGTACCACGTGCTCACGATATCTCTCACGGTGAATTAACCCAGAAAGAATTAAAAAGCGTAAAAACCCGACTTATCCTTTTAGCTCAACAAGCTTACTATCCAGAAGAATGTCAATGTATAAGCAGTTCAAAAAGTATTCCCAACAAAAGCTCTCTTTTATTATACAAGTCAATTCTAAAACCAATATGGTGTTATGGCATTCAATTATGGGGCACTGCCTCAGCTACCAACGTAGAAAAAATTCAAAGGCGCCAAAATAAGATTCTACGTATTATTACATCTGCTCCCTGGTATAAAAAAATTCGAACATCCATAAAGATCTAAACGTGCCATCAGTTAAAGCAGAAATAGCGAAACTTGCCATAAGGTATTTAAAGAAGCTTGAAACTCATCCGAATCCACTGGCCCGTAACATACTAACTGAACCTGGTTACATCCGACTAAGAAGGAGGGACACTGCCATTTGAATTAAAAACATAAATTTTGAGAAAGTCTACTCTTGTTAAAGGTTACGCCACTGTCTTTGTATGTTTCAGTACGAAGGCTGTACACTTAGAGCCGTGCTCTGATTTGGCCTCAATGGCATTTCAAGCAGCATTTTCCCGATTCGTTGGGAGGCGGGGGCTCCCGCAAAGGGTAGTTACAGACAACGGAAGGAACTTTCTTGGCGCCAGTAGAGTACTCGAACGAGAATTCAACGAATTTCTAAAAAATGCTGCTCGAGACATATCTGAAAAATATCTATCACACGGGTTTGAGTGGAAATTCATTCCTCCACACGCTCCTCATATGGGCGGCTTATGGGAGGCCGCCGTAAAGAGCTTTAAATACCATTTTAAAAGAATCGCAGGGGCACATAAGTTCACGTTTGAAGAATTCTCAACTATTTTGGCTAGAATCGAAGGCGTACTTAACTCGCGACCAATATCGGCTCTCTCAGAAGATCCAGCAGATTTGTGTGCATTAACTCCTGGCCATTTTCTGAGAGGTGCCCCGCTTATGGCGTTCCCAGAGCAAAAGTTTCAGAATATGTCCCTAATAAATAGATGGGAAAAGCTGAAAGTAATACACCATCAAATTTCTTTACGATGGAGGAAGGACTATCTTAGATCTCTACAACAACGATACAAATGGAGAAACTCTGGCCCAAACATTCTGGTAGACGACCTCGTGATTGTAATGGATGACTTACAGCCCCCATACGAATGGCGATGAGGAAGAATAGTGAAGACATATCCCGGCGTGGATGGAAATGTGCGTACAGCGGACGCACGCATAGCATCAAGGGTCATAACGCGACCAATAGTTAAGTTGTGCTATCTCCCCCTTTTGAAGGATTAAGTTGACAAAACATAAGTTCACTCTTTTATTTAGCTATTCTTTTAATTTCAACTTCTCATTAAATGTCATATCTTTCATAATCTCTTAGCTCTATTCTTCAGCGATAATAACCTTTCTTTCTAAGCATTAAATTTTAATTCTCTTCTTTTTTCAATAAGGGTAAACCGCAGACTAAAAACCTACCGTCCAACAGCTGTACATAGCAGCAGTCACAACACTCGCAAAAGGTTACGTAACTCTGACTTGTATATGTGTATATTATGCAAAAGGTACCATGCGCTACGGTTTTGTAACAAATTTTTAAAAATGACAACTAAAAGGAGGACGGAAGTAGTTGATGACAATGGCTATTGTACCAACTGCTTGGCCAGGAGCCATGATTTGCGGGCTTGTGCCTCATTGGAGACCTGTAGAAAATGCAACCAATACCACCACAGCCTGTTGCACCCAGAACACCAATATCCCAACAAATTAAGAAGAATTAAGAAGAATCCTGACCATAAAGGGAAAAAACAACAAAAACAAGTAAGCCATCAAACTCAGAAGCAATTGGTTGCAGCAACACCAAATGTTAAAATCATCGCTGAAGCGGTTAAGTCATTGGCGCAAGTTTTAAGCACCAACCCATCATCTTTTGCCTAACGGCAAGGCCGGCGCCATGTCCAAAGAACTTGGACATAAATCTGAAACAACATTATATTATAAAACTTATATTTAAAAATCATGAATTAATGTGCAGTTAGAAATCAAATTTAATGGCAACTCTTAAATTAAACAAAAAGATTAAATTGTCAACATTGAAAGTGACAAAATGTAATTAAATATTGGTTTATGTCCCAAAAAGCTTTAAACCGAGTCAACCTAAACTTAAATTAAAAATAGCTATTTTCACTTACATTAGAACCTTCAAGAATACTTGTACCTAAAATTAAGAAAGAACAAAGGACTTATCTGAAATCTAACCTAAAAGAAGTTAACCTAAAATTTAAATTAAGAAGTTAAAAAAAAGGAATTATACGAATAAATACAAGCTTGAATACATTGAAAAAGAAACGAATCAGTTGATTTGCTTTGTGGAGAAACCCATATGCAAAGGTGAGCATAACCTTTCTGGAACCCTTGGCAAACCCCAACTAATCCTTTAACTTTTTTATGTTATGGTGTATTTGCAACGCATAATTATATTCACCACTTACGACTCATTATAATTAATCGCAGCATTGAAGTGGCCATCTCAATTATCTATTTTATTACCACAGAAAAGGAGATTAAAATATTTTGTTCCAAAATATTCACTCTTATTTACGCTTTCAGACGCGTTGGATTGTGGCGAGTGTACTGCAGTTCGCATATGGCGAATTCTATACGTCTGTAACATTCTAGCAAATTCTTTAGAAAAAAATTGTTGGCCATTGTCCGAGTGTATTGTCTCGGGAACTCCGAATACATGAAAAACTTGTTCTCTTAGAACTCTTACAACATTCGAAGCTTTAGCCTCTTTCATTGCTTTTAAGAAAACAAATTTTGTCTTGTAGTCTACGACGATGAATATGTACGCATGACCATTTTTCGATCTAGGATATTTTCCAAGAAAATCGATATATAGTTTTTGATAAGGCCTATCAAGGCTTTATACCCTTGAGAATCAAACTCTAATGTTTCAAAACCTACAATACCCTCATCATTTAACTCATTTTCTTCAACTATTCTCGATAGGGTATCCGTGGCGGATACCTTTTCGATGTTCGATTTCAAAATCATATGCCTGTAGCTATAACGCCCATCTCGCTAACCTACCATTTAAATCTCTTAGGGACATAAGCCATTTCAAACTGGCATGGTCAGTAATTATGGTGAAGGGCATCAATTCAACATAGGGTCGAAATCTTTTTACAGCTAAAACTGCTGCCAGGCATTCCTTCTCTGTAACGGTATAATTTAGTTGGGCCTTATTAAGTTTTTGTGAAAAAAATGAAATTGGTTTTTTGTTTCCACACTCATCCTTTTGAAACAATACGGCACCTACACCGTGACTTGAAGCATCGCACTGTATATAAAATCGATCCTTAAAATTCGGGTGGGTTAGAACTGGAGCGGTTGATAGCACTAACTTTAGCCTGTTGAAACTATCCATAGCTTCTTCAGTCAATTTAAATTTTGTGCCTTTTCTGATTAGATTTGTTAGTGGGGCGGTTAAATTAGAAAAGTTTTGAATAAAGCGCCGGTACCAGCCAGCTGTACCTAAGAATCTACGAACTTCTTTTACCGTTCTAGATGGAGGTATTGATTTAATCGCTTTGATCTTTTTAGGGTCTGTTCTTAGGACTCCTCCTCCAATAATAAAGCCTAAGTAACACAAATCTTTAAAACAGAACTTAGATTTTTTTAGACCAATTATCAAGTTAGCCCTACTCAAACAATTGGCAACCTTCTTCAACAGAGTCATATGGCTATCAAAATCAGCGGATATGACTAGCAAGTCGTCTAGATACACAAACACATTTGGTTTAAGTTCCTGAGGAATCACCTTATCCATTAGCCGACACAGCCTTTGCGCAGCATTGCATAAACCGAATGGCATGACTACGAACTGATATAACGGGCGGCCAGGTATTGTAAAAGCGGTGTAGGCCCTAGATTTTTCCTCTAGATGAATCTGAAGATCTAAGAGGAGAATTAGATTATGGACATATGGCAATATTAGTTCTCTTGGATCATTCCAGGGCATTCGACACTGTCGACTACACCATTCTAATTCAGAAATTGAAGAAAATTATGTATTTTTCGACAACAACTTGCAAACTGATGCACTCCTATCTCACTGGTAGAGAACAACAACAACGTCATCTTTCCTCCCTGTTACCAAGGGCGTACCAAAAGGCTCGATTCTCGGACCTCTACTTTTTTCTATATATGTATATATGTACGGGAACGACTTGCCTAGTCAGCTAATGCACTGTCGTATCAGGATGTACGCGGATGATGTGCAATTATATATAAGCAGCATAATAAACGGATTCGAAGAAAAGCTTAATGCTGATTTAGAAAGAGTTGCGGTATGGGCTGCCATAAATGGTCTAAGCCTAAACCCTAAAAAATCAAAATGTATGTTGCTTCATAAAAAATTGCATCGATTACTTGAAGCACCAAGACTCTATATCGACAACAAAAAAATTGAAGTCGTACGAAAAGTGAAGAACTTGGGTGTTATATTCAATGACACGTTAACCTGGTCAGACCACATTTCGAATACCTGTGGGAAAACATTCTCGATGCTTCGTAGCTTGTGGCCAACACAATTTCGTACTCCATTTAGGATCCGACTGCTCCTGGCGAAAACGTACCTCATTCCTAAATTAACTTATGCCCGTGAAATAAGCAAATATGCGGGGTTCCTCTCGATGACCTAATGAAAATAAGAACGTTACAACTACTCCACAAAATAATCAGTACCCACCAACCCGAAGAATTGTACTATCGATAGTCTCGCCATTCGATATTTCCGATAGTTTGATAGAAAACTATCGATAGTATCGAATTTTTTGGGAATGTTTGGTTCCATATTTTATATGACAAAGTATTCTGCATTATTAACTCCAGCAACTTAATTGATCAAGTTTATTGAATTAGTTTATTTTTTGAATTAGTTTAATAAAAGAAAACTAATATATTAAACGATCTTAAGTAAAGTTCAGAGTTGTTTTATTAAAAAAAAAGATAATACAAAAAAAAAAACAAAAATAGGAAGAATAAAAACTAAGCATAAAAACAAAAACCCATTTATAATTAATTTTTTACAATGCATTTTGAGATATATTTTCTAAACAAAATTGTACGTACATTATAACTACCATACTGGGGATTTTTTCATTACCATTGAATTTTCATTGGCATTATTTCAAATAGTTACAATGAAAAAAGTTTAACTACCATTTAATGCTACTGTCTTGTTTTTAATTACAATTGTTTTTACCAATGGTAATGAAATTGTATAATTACTAATTATAATTGATGAAAAAATCTTTGTTTTTATTAAACACATTTTATGATTGCATTTGGTTTTAAAAACCACGAGTAAAGTGGTTGCATTCACTCTAGTTTTGAAAATCTGTACTACACATTCTTAAAAAAAATTAAAATTTGTCATAAAAATTTAATTCTCAGAAATTTTTTATATTTTTTTAATGATTTTTGTTTTTTTTATCTTTAAAAAAACATCACCACAAAAAGGTTGATTCCCAATGTGGCCAATAATGATAATGTTTTTTTATAATTTAATCATTAATTAATGGTAATGATTTTGTTTTTTAAATAATTACTAATGAAACTTTTTCATTAAAAAGCATTACCAATCAATGCTAATGAAATTGTCAATTAATTACTCCATCTAATTAATTATTCCAATGTATGATAAATACTATGTACTCGTATATCACATATGTTGTGCATATATAGGCTGCCCAAGGAATTATTTTATAATCGTAATTTTTTATAATTCTTGAATATATCAACATTTTTTGGCTTTAAACTAGATCTTATATCTGAAATAATGGCTCCGGCTTTGCTAAACATTCTTTCAGATTCTGTAGAAGTTGCTGGTATGCATAAGTAACTTAAAGCACAATGACTTTGTGAGTGACATCTGATCAGAATTGTTCTGTGAATAGATATAACACTGTATAAATTGCTTAATTACCTATATAATTTACCTTCCAATACTGCAATGGGTCTATTTCTAATGGTGAATTTTCAACTAACTAATTGCCAATTTATTAATTTATTTTTTCAACGATAGTATCGCTATCGAGAAAAAAACCATCGATAGTCTAATGAAAACAAAACTATCGATAGTACTATCGATAGTTTGCCAGCTCTAACTTGTCCACGCTCGTTGTACCTTTAAAGGGGAATTGCCGCGTGACATAATTGTCACCCGGATTTTGCTTAGGTGGTACATTTTCTGGCAGTGTGTTCAAGGATCCGTTTGATTGAACATTTGATGTTGATCCCTGAAAATCTAATCTCCTTGGTGGGTTTAGCGGAATGTTATATCTGTGCTTTTCCTGAACTCTATATAAAATATTTACCGGTCTTTCCCTATCTTCACTAGCTATTGACTCTATTCCTTCAGTTAATTTTTCAATAACATTTAACTTTTTCATTTCATCTATAATTTTAGAAAAACCTTCCTGCAAACTAGATTGAATTTTGGCCTCCAGCTTGGCTTCCAAATCGGTCCTATATTCCTGATTTCTTTCGGCTATTGCCTCTTTAATTGGACGAATTGGTTCTCCTACACTATGAGTATTTGGCGTTCTAACTGTCTGTGACATATCAATTATATTTCCTCCTACGCTAGGCTCATTATCATTCATCATTGGTGTTCTTAAAAGTGGCATTTTATACGAAACTAATACAAATAGAATTTTAAGGCAACACAATCTAAAAATAAATAAAATCCGTATAAGTTTAACAAATATAAAAAAAGGTAAATTTTATAAAACGTTAAACATACAAACATTTACTAACACATATAACGATAATTAACGAACACTGTAACAAAAACACGGGCTTTTAGGCAATAAGGATTTTTATAGATGGGACCTAGTGCAGCTAGTTGTTGATATTTATAAAAGTCGACGTTTCCTTTAATGATTTATACTATCTTCATAGACTACTATGTTATAATTTTTTTATTTTTATTCATAGGATCTTTTTCATACTGAATTCATATATGCAAACTAATCTCATGCTGAATATTAGGACATCTTTAAATTAACTTATATTTTAATATTTGATTCAAACTACGCAAACTAATTCTTTATATAGATTAGGCCGATTTTGGTAATCAAATAAATAATAATTTAAACTACAATATGCTAAAATTCTAACCTTATTAAATTACACTATAGCAATTAATCATCCTTCGTATTAAGACTAATAGTGAGATTATCCCTTTTTCAAATCACAATTTTTTTACAGCATTGTTGCAATTAGAATTAACTTTCTCTAAGTCACTCTGCTATTCACTGTGATTTTTTTGTTTTCCATTGGGCGCCATTTATTGTTTTTGTTTTCCATTGGGCGCCATTTATTGTTACGAAACTTTTTCTGGGTCTTTCTGGTTAGTGATGCCACCTAAGCTAGCTCTCACTTCGACGTGAGAAAACCAACCCTCATCAACTAACACCAGTCCCGAACAACAAAAATAAAATCCAACTAAACTAACACAACTTGGACAGTCAACCATTACCATGGTACGATGGTAATACCCCACGGACGTCGCCCTGCCAACCATAATAATTTCAAATTTAACAGAACAATATAATTTATTTTAATAACTTATCCTAGAAATACACGAACAAAATTTAATCTTTAGTGGCTTTCTTCCTTTTTTTCACATTAATAATTTCTAATTATAAACATATAAAATATTAAAACAATTTTTTTTATTTGAATTTAAAGTTTTTCCGTTTTCTTGTTTTAGGGTCTTTTAAACATAAAACACATAATTACATTTATCACAAAAGTAAAATATATATGTATGAACACAAATCTTTTTATTAAAATAGAAAATCTTGAAGGACAATTATCAAAATTTTTCCAAGTTAACTGAACTAAAATGGTATAACTATATACAGTGATGTTCCATAAAATAGAGCCAGTTTCACTTTCTACATTTTACTGTGCTTAATTCTCTTAAAGAAACTTTGTGGTCTGACGAATCAAAACTAATTTTATTTAACTCTGGCAAGCAGCCATTGTGTACGAGGGCCACCAAACACCAAACGTCTTCCTCAATACACCATAAAGACCATTAAACACGGTGGCGGAAATATTACTGTGTGGAGGTATTTTCATATATTGGAACTGGGTCTACCGTACGAGTGAAAGAAAGAATGGATGCTATTTTTTACACAAATCTGCTTAACAGATGTGTGATGGCTTACGCAGAATAAGAAATGACGCTTCGATTTGTGTTTAAGCAAGACAATGACCCGAAACACACATCGAAGTGGGCAAAAGATTGGTTTGAAAAATATGGGGTATTTGTTTTAAGCAGGCCTGTCCCGTTGCTGGTCATAAAGCCATTAAGAACTAGTGGCCAATAGTTAAATCAGCTCTTAAGGAAAAACATGCAACTAATAAAGATCACTTGTGGGCATGAGTTAAAAGAGCATGGCGTAAGATTCCAATTCAGACATGCCAAAAACTCGTTGACCCTATGCCAAAACGGTGCTTACCCGTTATCAAAAATAAATTATATTCCACTTAGTACTAAGGTAATAAAGATAATTAAAGTATATTATTCTATTCATATTTTGGAATTTTTTGTACACCTAAAATATTGAATTTTGAATGTTTTTACGTATATATTTCATTTTAAGTTTTTTTTTTACCGGTCTATAGTAATTTAGTTGGGCAGTTGTTCGGTCTCACAAATTTAAAAACCTTAAAATTTTTTATGAAGATTTAGTATGTTTTTTTCTTGTTCGAAATATGTAGTAAAAGGTGTCTCTATTTTATGGGACACCACTGTATATATATACATATATATATATATATATATATATATATATATATATATATATATATATATATATATATATATATATATTTTTTTTTTTTTTTTTTGTCGTGGTAATTTTTTGTTTATTAAAACCAGTGATTAAAAATGCTTGACTATTTTCAATGCATACGTAATTGCTTAACTGTTGCTTAGAAAAAGTTTGCAGCAAAAGCAAATAAAAGAAGAGCAACTCATTTGCTTAAGCTTGCTCTGTGACTCTTTCTGCGGCAAAGCAATTACTTTAAAAACATTTGCTGTTGCTTAAGCAATAAGTTGATCTTAATTTTTATTTTTGCTTATGCTTAACTCTTTACTGTGAAGTATTGGCTGACTACGATTGCTGTTTTTTGCTGTTATTTGCTGTTACTCGCTGCTTCAGTCTTAAGTTTTAGAAAATTCTTTGACAGTGAGAGATTAAAATTATGGCGCCACGTGTAAATCGAAAAAAAACTTAATTTTGAAGATCTGCGAAATAAAGATTTCCAATATTGTTTTACAGCAACAGCAAAAGAAGAAACACAAATTAACTTATTGCTTAAGCAACAGCAAACGTTTTCAAAAAAATTGCTTTGCTGCACAAAGAGACACATAGTAAACTTAAGGAATGAGTTGCTCTTCTTTTTTGCTTTTGCTTCGCTTATAACAAAATGTTATATAAATGCTGAGGCTTTTATTTACTTAAAATCTTTACGGCAGCAAAGATTTTACTGCTGTTGCTATTTTTAAGCAAGCAATTCAAACCCTGATTAAAACTCAATTTTGATTTATTTTTATTTAAAATTTTCTTCAGTAATGCACATATATGATTAACATTATTAACTTTGTTTCAAACTTTATTGAGGATCGTGACGTTAACTTCTTGCTGGTCAATTTACAACTCATTTTTTAAAACCTCTACATTTTGACACTTAACACTCAACCAAACCCTGACAAACAATTATTTAAAGCTAGTCTAACTGAATTCATATACTAACAAAAAAAAACCTTTACAAAACATCCTTACACGTAAACCAAGGCGAATTCATACCAGGTGGAGTCGATAGCCCAGCTGATTGTTTTTTGCTCTCGTTTTTTTGCTAATGTCTTGTCAAAAAATACATTGTTTCATATCTGCTAATCTAATGTCAATGTTGTTTTGTTGTAGTTGTTGTCCTACTGCTCACACCTGGTATGAATTCGCCTTGACGTAAACAGATAAATACTCACATAAACTAGGTGAATACCCTCTACTCACCTAACCTTGAACCGTTGTTGTTCTTGTTACTTAATTTCTTTGGTTGTAAAAGAGAAAGCGTAAACATTGTTATGAACATTATACTAAACATTGTCTCTGCTAAATTCTTGTTTTAGTTTTCATATGGTAACACCCTTTTCTGTATGCCAACTCTGTACTAATGATACGTTCCATATTTTGACATTTGATAAATAGTAAACACATATGTACGTGCTTCACATTTATTATTCAGATATAAATATAAACAAAATTTACATTATTAAAACAATTTAAAAAAAAAGAACATAAATTAATATAAAACAATTTTATTATATTATTTTCCCTGACGTTTCGTCAATTTTTTGTTGACTTTTTCAAAGGGATTTCGTCTATATTTAATAATTCATTTTTTGGCGTTGACAAGTGCGGACGCGATTTTTTTAAGCTCGCATTAACAAAAACAAAACATACATTTTGTGAATTATTTAAAACAAAAACAAACAAACAAACCTGTTCTAATACAACAACAAAGTTGTTTGTAAAATATTTTTTTTTCCTTTTTCCTTTTCTTTATTTTTTACAACGGCATATTGAATTGCTACTTTTAAAATAAAACAAAAACAATAAAGGCCAATGAGCCTCTTTAATTTAAGCAACAAAAATGTTGACAATGTTGAAATAAATAAAAACAAAAAAACTAGTGACAATTTGTGTATAAATGCCACGCCAGTATTACGTGCTCAATCTTGTTCCTCGCTGCTTATAAGCGATGACAATAAAATAACTACAAAAAAATCGCCTTCTGAACACAGCGTTGCCAAAGATAATATGGATAGTGTAGAAAAACCCAAGACGCAAGTGGGAATGGACAGATACATAACTGTATTGAAAAGAGGTCGAAGTCCTAAATCTTCGCAGATTGCACCAATGGCTAAAGTACAAAAAGACAAGGACTCTAACGGAATAAATTCCCATAATCGGTTTGCTATTTTAGATAACGAAGCAAGTGAAACAAAAACGGCACCCAAGTCGTTTAAACCACCACCAATTTTTTTAAGAGAGAAAAATTCAAATGAATTAATAACTAAGTTAATCTCAGCTATCGGGGAAAACTCATTCTATGTAATTCCTATCAAACGTGGTAACATTGATGAAACTAAAATTCAATTTATAGACGAAAGTAGTTATCGTAAAGCAGTAAAGGAGTTTGAGAGCTGCAAAAAGAACTTTTATACCTACCAGCTGAAGAGTAGCAAAGGCCTACAGGTAGTCATCAAAGGTGTTGACTCATATGTTAATCCAGTGGAAATAAAAGCTGGCCTCCAAAAAGCAGGATTTAAGGTGAAAAGCGTTGACAATCTCAGAAATCGAGAGCGTGTCCCTCAACCTCTATTTCGCGTTGAACTAGAACCTGGGGATATTAAATTGAAGAAGAACGAAACGCATCCCATTTATAATCTAAAATATCTGTTACACCGCAGGATAAGTGTAGAGGAACCACATAAGCGGTCAGGACCCGTCCAGTGTTTAAATTGCCAAGAATATGGCCATACAAGGGCGTACTGCAAGTTGCCTCCGGTTTGCGTTGTGTGTGGAGAGCTTCATTGTTCCGCCCAATGCGACAAACCAAAGGATGACTCGAAGATTAAAAAATGTAGCAATTGCGGTGGAAATCACACCGCTAACTACAGAGGCTGTCCAGTTTTTTCTATGGTAAGGAAGTCAACTCAGAAATTAAATACTCCTGCTAGGCAGCCACAATACCAAGCAAATGCTCATTACCCTCAGTTAGCTCAACCCACAACCAAACATGTTTCATACGCGGATATGTTAAAATCAAATCATGTTTCAGCACACAAAGCGACACCTACAACCAATTCTACCCCAAATATGCATCCAGAAGCTAAAGAACAAATACCATCTGGTAACTACAATCGTCTCGAAGCAAGTATCGAGACATTAGTGCATTCGTTAAACAGTTTTATGAGCTCTATGAGCAGCATGATGCAAGAAATGGTTCGCATGCAATCTATGATGTTGCAGGCGGTACTTAACAAACCATGAACTGTTTAAAAATATGTTTCTGGAACGCAAACGGCTTACGCCAACACAAAAATGAACTCGAGTACTTCTTGAAGAACCAACAAATTGATGTCATGATGGTTTCAGAGACTCATTTAACAACAAATAGCTTTTTTAAAATCAATGGCTATATATTATACGACACTAAAGACCCCCGTGGCAGAGCATGTGGTGGTTCAGCTATTCTAATAAAGGCTCGAATTAAACATCATTTACTGTGTGATTTTTGTGAGGACTATCTTCAAGCAACAAACATCTGTATTGAAGAATATCATCAAAACTTTGTTATTTCTTCGATTTATTCACCTCCTAGATTTCAAATATCAGAGAGGCAATACATCAACTTTTTCAAATCACTAGGTCCCTGTTTCATAGCATCAGGCGACTACAACGCTAAACATACGTTTTGGGGATCACGCCTAATAACTCCAAAAGGTCGTATTTTGTTTGATACAATTTCCAAAATGCGTCTGAATGTGATATCAAGTGGACAACCCACCTATTGGCCTACTGATCGACAAAAAATACCTGATGTTATTGATTTTGGCGTGACTAAAGGTATTTCGAGAGAAATGATTAAGGTTGAAGCGTCACTCGAATTATCCTCAGATCATTCACCCACTATTGTCTATATATGGATTCAGCAAAATATCGTGTCGCCAACAACTTGCACAAGCATTAATTGGTTGAAATATAGAAAGTATCTCAGTACCCATTGTTCGGAAAACATACCGCTAAGAACACCAGAAGATGTGGACCAGAGTCTAATTTATTTTGATCAAAACCTTAAATCAGCTGCCCAACATGCGACAGAAACCAGACAACCAGCTAGATACAATCAAATTTACTTTGTAGATGTCGAGCGGCTCTTGGCTGAGAAAAGAAAAATTAGAAGAGAGTGGCAAGCACACAGATCTCATCAACTCAAATCTAGACTTAAAGATTGCACGAAACGACTAAGACAGCTGCTAGAATCTCGAAGAGTAGCATCTCTGAAAAATTACTTGGAAGACCTCGATGCAACTGCTCAATCAGATTATTCATTATGGCGTGCATGTAGGAACCTTAAAAGACCGGTCGTACGTAAGCCTCCCTTGCGAACTTCTTGTGGAGACTGGGCAAGGAATGATACCGAAAAAGGCAATTTGTTTGTTGGACATTTGAAGAAGGTTTTCACCCCAAATGTATGTACTCATATAGCTGAGTTACCATCAGTAGAGACTAGTGCCGTAGTACCCCTAAGATTTGAATTTCGCGATATTGAAAGGGCAATAGCAGATTTAAACACCAAAAAAGCCCCTGGCGTTGATAAAACAAGTAACAAGATGTTAGTTGAGTTGCCCCGTATAGGTCGCAGAATTATTCTGTTTGTTTTTA
>OX451217.1:95038352-95115852 GCA_949628195.1 Phasia obesa | reverse complement strand
CTCCATCAACACGGCCGAATTTAATGCTGAGTTTACCGCAGGTTTATAAGTATCATCATCCTGATATCCAGACCAAAAGACCCCTTTCATATGCACCAGAGGAAAAAGCCCATCAGCCATCAAATGTAAATAATGATGGATATGAAAAGGGCAATCCAGAGAAGGTTACAGGAAATATCTTGCAAATAGAGCAACAACATGTGACAAATTTGTACAGCAAAATTGTAGTTCTCCTTGTGGCCCAAGCATATCGTCCGGCTATATGAACTCCCACATACAATTGAAATTGCAGATGTTGGAAGAAGAAAAGGAAATTCAAAGGCAATATTTGGAAACAAATACAGTATCCTCTCACAAGGTGACGTTTGCCAAAATTTAAATTCCTTTTTAAATATTTCTTGCTTCAAGTCCAATGCAGCGCAGTTAACAGCGAGACAGTTTATACCGAAAGAGCTACCAGCATTCGATGGTAAACCAGAAGACTGGCCTCTATTCATAAGTAACTTTAAAAATAGCACACAAATAGCGGGTTACACGGATGGAGGAAATTTAATGCGATTGCTGTCGTGTCTTCGAGGTCGCGCCAGAGAGATAGTCAAAAGCAAACTGCTTATCCCATCCATGGTGAATGAAATAAATCAAACTTTGGAGATGTGTTTCGGTCGTCCACTCATTCAGAGCCAACTTATCAAAATAAATTGCAACTTCTGCAAAAGTCAACAACACAAAATTCAGCATTGTGTTGAATTTCAGGCTCTTAGCTTGGACGAAAAGTGGAACGTAGTAAAACAAAATAATTTATGCCGCCAGTGTTTAAATGCTCAATGTTTTTAAAAAAAGGTATGCGATATTAGCAAATGCTCTGCAAAGCATCACCCCTTGTTGCATAGGTATACAGTAATAAATACTGCAGCTAAAACAGTGGCACAGGGACGCAGTGGAAACGTAAACGCAATGATAGGAATCAAGGTACTCAGTATTTCAGAATCCTGCCTATCCGTATACATTGTAATGGCGGTTTAATCGAGATATTCGCATTTTTAGACGAGGGTTCATTCGTTACCCTAATGAAGCAAAGCTTTTTTGAAAAATTGGGTCTAGATGTTAAAATTACGCCTTTAGAGTTACAATGGACTGGCGAAACTACTTGTTCTGAGCGTAATTCAATTAAAGTCGATATAGAAGTTTCTAGCGTTAAAAATGAAAGCAGATTCACTCTCCACGATGTGCGAACTGTACATAATCTTGGTTTGCCCATTCAATCAATTAAATTTGATGACATCATGAAAGACTACTCATACTTAAGAGGTCTGCCTATACAATCTTATATAAATGCTAAACCAATGGTTCTCATAGGTGTCAACAATTGGAGGGTAGCCGTACATTAAAAATTAAGGAAGGTAAGCGTGGTCAGCCAATTACATCCGAAACTCGCCTGGGGTGAACGTTACAAGGTAGTGGCACAAAATCCAGTACAACTTCATCGTTAAATATACACACATGTTAATGCGAAAAAAGTTACGACGCGTTACACGATGAAGTGAAAGAATATTTTGCCCTCGAAGACCCACAGTTAAAACAAACTATGCAAGCCGAAATTGATAAGTTAATATCCAAAGGTTATGCTCGAAAGGTGTTAAAATCTGAAATATTTTCCTACCCGGGTCGTACATGGTATCTGCCAATATTTGAGGCTCTTAACCCAAATAAACCAGGAAAGGTTCGCCTTGTATGGGACGCAGCAGCAAAGTCTGTTGTGTGACACCGATAAATGATTTTTTAATTTGCGGCCCTGATTTACTTACGTCACTCTTCAATATTTTAATTGAGTTTCGTGTTGGGCAAATTGGAATTTGTGGTGACATAGGCGAAATGTTTCATCGTATCAACGTTAAAGACGAAGATATGCATGTTCAACGATTTTTGTGGCTCTGAAACGCTGAAAGCAAACCACAACCTAATGTGTACGTAATGAAAGATTTAACATTCGCTATAAGCTGCGCACCTTAAATCGCTGATTTTACTAGAAATAAAAATGCTGAAGAATTTTAACAATCGTATCCTCAAGCTGTTAAAGCAAGCTATACAACGTTATCACTACATGGATGATTTCATCGATAGTGTTGACAGCGATTAAGAAGTGAAAGAACTTGCACTTTAGTAAAAATGATTTATTCTGCCGCGGGTTTTCACATGAGAAACTGGATAACTAATTCCGAACACGCAAACACCTATCAGATACTCAAAATTCATTCAAAGCTACAGAAAAAATCCTTGGTATGTATTGGGAGTCAAATAATGATGTGTTTCAGTATAATTCTAGATTCTCGAGGCTCCGAAGACATGTTTTTCACAAAGCCGTGGTTCCTACCAAAAGAGAAGTTCTCCAAGTTCTAATGTCAATTTTTCACCCATTAGGTCTTGTTTCCCACTACACCATCGGCCTTAAAATTTTACTTCAAAATATTTGGCGCTCAGGCATAAAATGGGACGATGAACTAAACGAGGGTCTCCATTTAAAATGGCATTCGTGGCTTTCAAACCAAAACAAAATATCATCAATTGCCATACCCAGGTGCTATTCTAAGCTGCTCAAATTTACGACATCGGTCCAATTACATACGTTATCGATGCAGGGGAAAATGCTTATGCTGCGATATGCTATTTTCGTGTTCAAATCCATGATAATGTCGATGTGTCTATTGTAGCAGCCAAATCCAAGGTCACTCCATTGAAACCGATATCGATACCTCGGCTAGAACTTCAAACGGCACTAATAGGAACCAGAGATCGTAGAAATTTACAAGAAATTTTAATGGACACCTTGAAAACACTGTACACCTTCTATACATTGAAGACATTGCCTTTCCTTCGGCATGTACATCTGATATTAATGTGTGGCTATGACTGTACTTGTGTATATCTTTAGCAAGCAAACACATGGGTGGGAGTTACCATATTAGTGTTTTTTGTAACTTTTGAACTAGAGACATAAAAGTTATATTGGGTATTTATATTTATTATTATACAAAAATAGTCCGAAGGACTGAGTTCAATTTTATTAATTTCAATATTAAATTAAATGTTTGTACTGATTTACACTTAATTGCACCAAAGCGAAGTATTAATAAATAAAAGTATTCTTTTATATTATTTAAAACATGAAATAATCTATATTTTAAATTCAAATATCTAATACAATTACCTTAGAAAGAAGTAAAATTTTCATTAATTGTTTTTTCTACTTTGAGAAAGAAAAAACTAAAAAAAATTAAATAAAAGTACAAAGAACCAAAAACGGCAACGCTGTTTGCTTTTACTGCGCACACACACATTAATCTTATGAAGTTACAAAACAAACTCAATGGTATCTTCACCACGAATGTGCATACGTATATAAAGTTAATTCGATGCTTTTAATGTCTTCAATGTACCCATTTAGATATAGTGCACAGAAATGGACACTCAAGAGTTATTCGTGTATAAAGTGAATCTTGCATACATTTTTCAATGTATTTTTTTCTATTTCCATTGTGTAGCTTTGTGTGTATAGCGGATAAAATTTGTACACTAAATTAATCTCTAATAGCAACATGACTGGCTTCAAAAATTCGAATCGCAACCCTTCTTCATATTACAGATTATTTTATTGGTAAGATTCTAAAATGTCCTCAAATGGCTAACCATGGACCCAAAAAAACTTCAAGACATTTGTAATGTATCGAGTTGGTGAAATTCTGGAAACCACAAATTTAAATCAATGGCAATGTACCGATAGTGGTGTGATTTGCATGTATAAGGCCTAAGTTTTAAACCGTAAAAGGTAGACTCTTGAAATTTTCACAGAAGGTGTATAGCTGTGGCCGCTATAGCAACAAAAATTAAAACTTATAGGGTGTTCCGATAAAGAGGTGTTATTTACGAATATGTGTTTATTTCTTGAACTGTAGGAGGCATACACTAAAAATTTACAAACTGTAATTAAAACTTAGTTCGCTTTATAAAGACGTCTAAAAAAATAAACCTAAAAATTAAAGGGTGTTCCGATAGTGGTGTGATTTGCATGTATAATTCCTAAGTTTTGAACCAAAATAGGTAGACTCTTGAAATTTTCACAGAAGGTGTATGTATATCTGTGGCCGCTATAGCAACAAAAATTCAAACTTATAAGGTGTTCCGAATGCGACGTGTTATTTGCCTTTATGTATTTATTTCTTGAGCTATAGGAGGCAACCACTTAAAATTTGCAGTGATTTAAGCTATGTTTGCATTATAAGCATGTATACAATATTAAGCTTAAAAATTAACGGGTGTTCCGTTAGTGACTTGAAGTTTTTACAGGAGGTTTATTACTATGGCCACTATAACAAATAGTAAAAATTAAAGGGTGTGCCGACAGTGACGTAATTGGCATAAACATTGACTAATTTTTTAACCATAATAGATAGATTATTGAAATTTTCACAAATGGTGTATTACTATGACCCCTATAAAAACAATTTAAATTTAAAGGGTTTTCCGACAGTAACGTCTTTTGCATGTATAACGACATATTTTTTGAACCGTAATAGAAAGACTTTTCCAATTGGTATAGAAGATGTGTTGCCATGGCCGTTATGACAATTACTAAAAATTAAAGGGTGTTCCGACAGTGACATGTTTTTCACTTATAGTGTCTTATTTTTTAATCGCAATAAGTAGACTCGTAATACATTTATAGAAAGGAAGTTGCCATGGCCACTATAATGAATAATAAAATAAACGGTGTTCCAACAGTGACAAGATTTTATAAACCGTAATAGATACCCTCTTGAAATGTTTACAGTAGATGTGTTACTTCGGCCGCTATAACAAATACTTAAAATTGAAGTGTGTCCATTAGTAACGTGTTTTTCACGAATATTACCTTATTTTTTTAACCACAATAGGTAGGCTCCTGATATTTTAATAGAAAGTGTATTAGCATGGCCGCTATAAAATCAATTACATATTAAAATTTAAAGGGTGTTCTAGTTATGATGCAATTTTCGCTAATATTACTTTAATTTTAAAATTTAAGGGTGTCCCATAAGATATAAAGAAATAAACAACTGGAATTTTTAAATTATACTGAACATAGTACGGAACCCTACGTGTGTGAGTGTAATTCGCACTTGACTAATTTATTTTTTTTTTTTTTGAAATCATAAAAAGGTCACACTTTTCAAGGGCTGGGTGATCCATAAAAAGTATTACCTATTAATAAGGCAGAATTTTTTTTTCAGAAAAGAAAACGCCATAAAATTATAGAAAATGTTACATTAATTAAAATGTAAAGTTTGCAGGATTCTTCAGTGAAGTTTATTGTTTTTTTTTTCTACCGATCCATCTAACCCAAATTTATTTAAGAAAAGAATTATAATAAAGCAAATTATGAACAAATCTAATTAGCTAAGTAACACAAAAAACAAACAAAATTTTCCTATAAGACAAATACAAAAAATCAAAGAATCTGAACCAAATCTCCGCATTTTTAAACCAAAATAGTTTTAAAAAAACTTTTGAAGAAAACTAGTACGGTTGGAAGACTTACCTCTTGCTTGTAATTTTTTAAATTGTTGTTTTTATTTTAGTCGTGATGAAAAACTCCAACGACATTTTTGTCGTATTTTAAGGCAAGAATTCCATACACGGTACGGAAAATTATAATAGATTTTGAGTCGAATTTTTGGCGACAATTTTGGTGACAATACGCATTTTTCAAAACGGCTGAAAAATATGATACTCTATCTAATTATGTACAGCTATAGTTTTGTACTTGATGCCTTGGTAATTCCAATTAATTTTTTATACTTATTTTTTACATACGAAGGAAGTTTATTATACTGTCTAAGTTGAAAGAATATTTTTTAAACATTATGTGATTAATTTTTTAATTTATATATTGCTAAAAATCGATTTCAATAATGAATTCAACTAAAACTCGATCGCGAAATACATGCTAAAAATTTTATGAATTGAAATAGGGTAAGTGGCACACATCTTTTGATCTTTAGTAATATTGAATAAATTTAATTCCTATAAAACATATTCTAAGTAAGAACACGGTGACAAATACCTTAAGGATGGGTATGTACAGGTCCCCATTTATTATAATAACCACTATTTTTCATTGTTTTAAGTAAAAATTTTACCTTTCTCTTGTTCAATAACACAGGGCAACAGCAAAAATATGCTCGAGTAACTACTATATACATTTGATGTATCATGGCTACCTTAGTACAAAAATGGTAAAATTTTTAAATTCTATGGATAGATTTTTTTTTAAAAAATTTTTTTTTAAAATTGCAATTTTTTTGAGACGTTTCTTCAAATAATTAATGATAACTTAAAAACTACTAGTCCGATATTATTAAAATAAATTCAGAAAAATTAAGATTTGCATAGCCTTTAATTCGTCTATATATCGCGTTTCAATCGGATCAATAGTATCGGAGTTATAATAAAAAATTTAAGAAAAAAATATATTTTTTACGTAAAAATGGCAAAAATTTTCGTTTTAAAAAAATCATAAAAAATCGAAAACGGCAAAAAACTTCCAGATTCATTTTTGTATCGCATAGCGACATATAATAGCAACAAAATGAGATATCGACCATAAAAATCGATTGATTTTTTTCGAATTTATTTACATTTTAGTGAATTCGCTCATTTTCACAAAATTTTAGTTTTTTGCTTGATATACGCATTATAGCGGGTTTTCAAATGTGTGAAAAACATAAATTTTCCAATTTCAAGGGGTGCATGTCGGATTAATGTAAGATTTGATGAGAAACTTCCACCCACAAAATTTTAGTCGAATTCGACAACGTTAACACGTAGCGCATAGGCCCCAAATCTGAAAAAAGCGTTTAAATCGAAAATAATTGACAAATTTTCAGTTTTTGCAAAATTAACGCTATTTATTTCCCCTTTTGCAAAAAAGTGGATCCTGGTCCTTAGGGCAAACACAATGAGATTTACAATAAGCTACATATCTTTTAAATCGGTTAAACAGTTTTCAAGTTACTTGCCGAAGGCAATTGACAAAAAAATGTAACTAAGTCAAATCGATGGAATAGATCGAAAATGCATTTCATTGTTTTATTCATGTATTTTCTTTTATTTTATATTTTATTATTAAAATTTATTACAACATATAAAATAAGGAAATAAATAAATAAATATTATAAACTACAAACTTTGGAATTTTCTTTTATGACATTTTCTATTATTGAATAACGAAGTGTTGCTCTGAATACTCCAGCAAAAATCTGCCATCATGTGTGCATCCCAGCGACCCTGGTATCTTTCCTCCATTGTCCGAATATCTTGGTGAAATCGTTCGCCCTGTTCCTCACTTAAGTCTCCTTGTTATTTCCTAAGAAATGTTGAATAACCCATACAAACGAATCCCATGCATTTTTCTCAATTTCTGACATTGAACTGAGAAAATCGGTATCTTTGACCAATTTGCGAATTTGTGGGCCGTCAAATATTCCTGCTCTCAGCTTTTCCATACTCAAACTTTTAAACTTCCTTGAAATATACTGGAAACATTCACCATCTTTGTTAAGTGCTTTAACAAATTGTTTCATCAGACCAAGTTTAATGTGAAGAGGGAGTAATATGATGCGATCTCGGGGCACCAGAGGTACATTTATAACATTCCTCATACCTGGGTCCAGTGTTTCCCTATAAGGCCATTGTTTTCTCTTCCAGTGTTCTGACTTAGCTCTGCTGTCCCATAAACATAAAAAACAAGGGTATTTGGTATAGCCACTTTGTTGACCTAATAGGAAATTTACCATCTTAATATCAACACAAATTACCCAGTTATGTTCATTATACTTTATCTTCTTCATGACCAATGCAATTACAGAGTATTCTTCTTTTACCTTGGTTGAATATGCGATTGGCAAGGAGTGAAATTTATTTCCATTGTGCAAAAGGACACACTTCAAGCTGCGTTTTGATGAGTCAATAAATAAACGCCATTCGCTTGAATCATATCTATGTAAGCCCATGGCAGTCATCAAACCAGGAATATCCGTGCAGCAGACAAAATCGTCCTCTTCTGCAAAATAGTGAAGTAAGCCTTTTTCTCGGGTACGGTAATACGAAACTTTAGTTTCCTCCGTTATGAGATTTGATTCCTTCATCCGGGATGCAAGTAATTCCGAAGATGCTTTTGACAATCCAAGTTCTCTTATTACATCATTTAGCTGGTCTTGATTCCATGGTCTCGGTGAGATATTTTTGTGTGGGATGAACTCGTCATTTTCAGATATAGGTAGTTCTGGATCTGAACTTCCTGATTGAGAACACATGCTTGAGGTTGAGTGTCCTTGTGAAGATGAAAGCACTTGACTACAGCTTGGTCCCTGATCTTGTGCATCCATAATTTCCTGTGAATGTAGAACTGCAAGTTGAAACCCATCAGCAGACCTCGTAGGGTAAGACCATCGCAAATGTTTTCCAAAGCCGGTTTTTGTAGTTAAACAAAAATAGCAATCAGATTCATGATTCGTTGTTTCTCTCCATAGCATAGGCTTCGAAATTCCCCAGTGTGGTCTGAAAAATTTTTATAACAGAAAATTAAAAATTTTATAAAATATTCCAAATGTATTAACCTATACTTACTTTTTGTTAGATGAGCTTAGAGTTAAATTGAATCGACATGAAGTACATATAGTACTCGGCGTCCAATGTTCGTTAAAATTCTTCGGATTTATATTAAAGCAATCTTCTTATGACTTTTGAAATGAAGCTGAGAAGCTTTTCCGTTTTTTTTCGTTAATATATTGGCCGCACACATAACAAAATGAGTCCGGATTGTTTTTACATAAAAATGTTCTAGTTTTCTTGCTCATGGCTGATTGAAAATTATGCTTCTGTTACCGCAAACACTTGTTGAATGAATAGAAATGGCTCAAGGAGCTCTTATAAATAATGATACTAAAATTTCGAACAACCCTTAATGTGGTCCTATTTTTTACCTATTCCCAAGAATCGTAAAAAACATTAAGGAATGCTATGCAAAAAATCAATCTTTACAGGTAGCCAGCGGAAAAACCCAATTCGGCGTGCACGCAAATTTATGAACGTTTATTACTTTTCCGCCGCAATTGTCAAAATGAAGCAAGGGCGACAGGTAGCCAACAGAAAAGGAGCATTTCATCGTTTATCAGATTTCTACTGAAATCGTAAAAATTAAAAAACTTTTCCTTTATTGCTTACTTTTTTTAATTCTGAAAATCATAAAAATGCCATAAAGATCTGTTCCAAACAATTTTCTACATTCAATACTGTATTTCCACAGTAACACGTGTCCCACAGAAATACGTGTTTTGCCCAAAACAGTATTTCGCGTACTTGTTTTGCCATACATTTCTCATTCATCCAAAACACTTTGGCAGCACCTGGATATTGTATAGTGGTTTCAAAAGCATCTAATTTTTTTATTTTGTTGCGTTGTGTAATAGGAAGATATCAGTCAATTTTAGCGAAATTTTATATTTTATTGTTAAAAAAGAAAAAAATAAAAAATTTTAAAAGTAAAATGTTTTTGTAAATTGTCTTCGGCAAGTTCTCAAGGACATATAATGGCCAGTGAAAATTGTAATAACTCGAAAACTTAAAGACATGTAGCTTATTGTAAATCTCATTGTGTTTGCCCTAAGGACCAGGATCCACTTTTTTGCAAAAGGGGAAATAAATAGCGTTAATTTTGCAAAAACTGAAAATTTGTCAATTATTTTCGATTTAAACGCTTTTTTTCAGATTTGGGGCCTATGCGCTACGTGTTAACGTTGTCGAATTCGACTAAAATTTTGTGGGTGGAAGTTTCTCATCAAATCTAACATTAATCCGACATGCACCCCTTGAAATTGGAAAATTTATGTTTTTCACACATTTGAAAACCCGCTATAATGCGTATATCAAGCAAAAAACTAAAATTTTGTGAAAATGAGCGAATTCACTAAAATGTGAATAAATTCGAAAAAAATCAATCGATTTTTATGGTCGATATCTCATTTTGTTGCTATTATATGCGATAAAAAAATGAATCTGGAAGTTTTTTGCCGTTTTCGATTTTTTATGATTTTTTTAAAACGAAAAATTTTTGCCATTTTTACGTAAAAAATATATTTTTTCTTAAGTTTTTTATTATAACTCCGGATACTATTGATCCGATTGAAACGCGATATATAGACGAATTAAGGCTATGCAAATCTTAATTTTTCTGAATTTATTTTAATAATATCGGACTAGTAGTTTTTGAGTTATCATTAATTATTTGAAGAAACGTCTCAAAAAATTGCAATTTTAAAAAAAAAAATTTAAAAAAAAAATCTATCCATAGAATTTAAAAATTTTACCATTTTTGTACAAAGGTAGTCATGATACATCAAAATTATATAGTGGTTTTAAGAGCACATGAAATTTTTTTATTTTGTTGGGATGATTATAATCATTTAAAATAAAAAGTAAAATATTTGTATATTTTGGCGACTTTTTCTCGATTTTTTTTTTGGCGAATTTTAGCCATTTCGATTAAAATTTTTTTTGGGATTTGTTTAAAATATGTTTAAAATGAAAAAATATTGTATATATTAGAGACAAATTTGTACAAAACACCGGTTTAGCGATTTTTCACATCGATTTTGGCGAAATGGGTGAAAATAAATCTGACCTGGCCACAATAAGCCAGGTCAGGATCGTTTATAAAAATGTGAGGACAAAATATCAACGTTGTAAGAATCAATCAGCCGCACCGCAGACGCCCTTAATGGCACCTTTACCAAGAGCAAGGCTCGCCACTCGCTTTTCAAAAACTTTTTTATTTGGATCTAAAAATACTTTTGGCTGATTTTTAATTTTCTGCTAGCAGTGTGGCTGTAATACATATAATAGATAAAACTCAATTTATTAATATCTAAATATTATTAACCTTAAAAAAAAAAGAAATTAATAAACGTTAATATTTTTAATAGCCTCTATTTATGTTTTGGTAGGTGTACAACGTAATTTTATTGACCTATATTAAAATAAAAAGCAAAAAAAGTATATAAACTTATTTTCTTACCAAAGTTTAAGTTTGTTAATAATATGTTTTATTGTTTTTACATATAGACAGAAAAATATTAAATTGGGACCTGTTACTTAAATCGGTTTTTTAAAAATATAGCAGTAGTGTTGCAGGAATAAGGATGTTATTTTGCACAGCCAAATAAACAAACTTATTAAGATTTACTGCATGTCTCACGATGTTACTTTGCTTCAATTACATTTAAAACCAAAATAATTGTGCGAACAAACGATTTTTTGTGATATTGTGGGACAGGCACTTAATCTAAAAACTATTTTTATGTTTTTTAATAAGCTTTTATTTTTTGTGTTGGACTTCTTATAGAGTTACAATTATTTTTAGTACTGCAAACTAGACAGAACCTTATATATATATATATATATATATACTTATATATATATATATATATATATATATATATTATATATATATATATATATATATATATATATATATATATATATATATATATATATATATATATATATATATATATATAAAACTCTTCTTTGACGTCGGTTAATTATATAAAAAATTTTTAAAGTATTATTCAGAAATTTCATTTTGACCCACTTATTGATAATAACGCATTCGCAAAAACGGCACTTTCATTGAAAAAATAACAAAAAATTTTAATATTAGGTGCGATTTAAAGGCCTGCATATGTTGAACTATTAAACATGATGACAATTGTCGCACCATGCCATTGTCAATTCATGCACTGTTGTCGGAACATGTTTGACATGGCTTACGAAGACGGTGCCGAATAAGTTACAAGTAAATTTTAGCATGATTCGAAAAACGAATTGACACACATGAGCAATAAAACCACGCATGCGACATAATGCGACACATTTCACACATTCGACACTTGTTGTGGAACAAGATTAACGTGAGTACCTGCCTACTCGGCCTAACCTCACGGTGGTCTTACCATTGAGTGAAACTTAGGCGTAGACTAGCGCCCCCATTGTGTAGTATAAAGACACTTTAGGATTGCCACCAATCGCTTTTTGTGTGTGATACAATCATAATGTGTAGCAATTTATATAATATGGCAAGCCTTTCCAAGGCAAGCCCAGATCCACATTATAACCTCTTGCCTAGGGGTTTGGAGACTATCCAAACTCCGTCTGTTGAGAGTGCAACAGCACACTTGATCGACCTTGCACCTTACCTACATAAATCGATCTTAAACCACAACCACCACGTGTACCCCCGAAGGAGACCTCACCAATAACCGGTCACAGAGAGGATAGGCTCTCTGTGGGGCCACCGATTCCCATGGTACCAGTCCTTTGGGCACTGGTCGGGCCTCGAAGAGGACCCGCAATGTTTATCGCAGACCTTTTCTTCCAGATTTAGGCTCTAGGAACCCTAGCGTCTGGTGCCCCTATTTTCCCCGAGTGAACCGCGTCAAAGCATTTGCCATATTCCTGCAGTGACAATTGGAACCCCCGGGGGTGCGACACTTGTTTAATATGATGTCTTCTGGTTACTTGTGTTGTTTATGACATGCATAAAGAAAGTGAAAAAAATACAATAAGGAAATTTCTTCATGCAGCTGACTATTATTTTTATTGTTTTCCGAGAATTTCTTTAAAAACATAATTTTGAAATGTATTTTAATAAATACACTTACATATATATAAGTTTTGGGAGTGCTTGTCAAAAGCAGCTCCTTATTTAAAAAAAACTACATGTTTTAAAGATGAATTGCGCGTGTGCTTGTCAAAAGCACCTCTAATTGCGCGTGTGCTTGTCAAAAGCACCTCTTTATTTATTCAAGACTAAAAATAGAGTGATTAAAACATTTTTCTTTTCTTAAAAAGTAAAGCTTAATATTATTACAAAGTTTTTTTGCTTGCTTAAAATTATTGGGAAATTCATTAACTCAAGTCAAACGTTTGCATGTGTTTGCATTTATCAATGCAAGCACAATATTAAAATAATTTCGCAATTTAAATAAAAACAGAAAAGAACAAAAAGGTCAATAAACGCTTGCATGAAAATGATGTGTTTGCAAAAACAAAAGAACAAAAGAATTAATAGCAAATTGCCTTTTTAGGTGACCAACCTGTGGTGTTTGCATTTATTAAAATATTTCGTTGGAAAATTATCGAAAATTATTAAAATGATATTAAAGCAATTTTGCAATTAAGAAGAAAAAGAAAAGAACAAAAAAATTAATGACTGGTTGGTCACCAACTTGAATCGTGTTAACTCTTCCCCCCTTAAGAACGATTGTCCTTAATCGTTAAAAGTAGTGTAGGTCGTCAATCTTTTGTGGCTTAGATTCATGCCACTTGTATTGGGCAATCGCTTCTTGTGTTGCCATTATGCTCGGGGTTACTGTATGAACGACTACTTTTTCCCTTTTTTTTGCAAAAAATTTCATTAGCGCCAGACATATGAGCAATAGGGTGAATAAAGAGCATGTAGTATATTTTGTGATTGCAGAGTCTGACTTAAGTTCATGTATACTTTTAGTGTTATTAATATGCAAGTGGTTAGGCATTTCCAAAGATAACAGGTTTACGAATTCATCTTCGACTGGTGTCTGTTGGATTAACGGCGGCGAAACTTCCAGAAGGGGAGCTTCCAAGTTTCTGTACAATTTGTCATTTATGTTGAGCGTTAGGTTATGGAATTTAATCAAATATGTTCCGTTAATTGTTTCATTATTAATTTTGCCGTGAAAATCATTAAGTAAGATTACACCAGGAGAAATTATCTCCACATGCGGTACATGATACCCGTGGGAAATTGGGCAAGACGAATTCGTTCCACTAAGCAGTGGTGGGATGCAAGTATCATTGGATATGTCGACCAGTTGGTTGATTTTACAAATTTTGATATTATTTACTTTAGAACATTCATCTGAAATACCAAATATCTTATGATTATTTTTCATTAATTCCTTAAATTTAATGTTTACAATTCTTTCAATTCTTTTTACCGGTTTAATAATAATATTGACATAATCTTCATTACTAGTGAGAGGGATTACAATAATATAGAGGAGTTTTCCTTGATTGTACAGGACTTTAATGCTTGAGAATTCAAGTGCTTTTTCTATGGATGAAAACAGAAGTTTATCTTCTGCTAATTTATTCAATGCTATTTTTATTTCTTCTTTATTTAAAAGGGCTGAATTTTTAATATTTTGTTTTGCCCATTGTATGGCATATTGTATATTGGTTAATTCCTCTTTCATAAATCTTAACTTTATTTGCATGCTGATTGCAGCTTCATTTACAAAATTACTGTCTTTTTTAATTACATTATTTATTTGATTTGTTATTTGTGTGAGATTTTGCAATCTTTCGGTAAAAATTTCATTTATAATTACTTGTTGATTATTATTTTCTATAGTTTTATTTAATAATCCTGTTACTAACTCAAAATCGTCGTGATCCGGGGATCCGGCGATATATTCCCAAGCGGTTCCTATTATGTTAATAGATCTCTTAATTCTAAGTTGCTCCTTGGGTTCTATGAGCTCGAGAATATCATAAATTTGGGATAACTCGTGGTTGAGGAGTGGGAAGAAAGGGTTTGACTTAGGGATAGTACGTCTGATCTGTGATTGCACGTCGTCTATGAAACTTTTGTATTTGTCCAATTCTATGGTGTGTATCATTTTAAAAGTACCATTCTGAACTTTTCCAGGTCCGTTATTAATTGTCACGAGATGAGATAAGGTGTAATTAAAAATTTGCAGCTCGTTGGTAGAGAAGGAATGAAGGGTTAAGAGGATTCTGTAAGAAGAGAGAGAATAGGATACGGTTAGTTTTTTATGTTGCTCTTGTGGACAACTTTTCCTGATTCTGTAGTGATTGACAATTTCTTTCCTAAATCTTGGTGATAGTTTCGTTCCCAAACGCCTATTAATTCTTACGTAAATGACGTCTCCTGCCTTATATTGCCTAATTGGTTCGCGATTTTTGTTGTGGTTTTTTAGATCGATTGCCTGTTTGTCCCTTAGTCTTTGTACGTTGTCTTGTTTGGCTTTTTCGTACATTTCGGGGTCTATTTTAGTTTTTCGCCCGAAAAATATTTCAAGTGGTCTCTTTCCTGTCGTACTGTGAATTGTATAGTTGTATTCGTAAATTGCCCTGTCCAAGAGTTCTATAAACGTGGTGTTTGTGCGTTGGCTTTTCAGACAGCGCATGATTTCTGTTAAGGTAGAGTGAAAACGTTCGACCTGACCGTTTACTGCACTCATGTATGGTGGGGCTCTATAGATTTTTATTCCTAGTTGGTCTTGCAACATGAATGTTATTGTCTCCGAATTGAGGGATTTTTCGTTGTCAAATACTACCATTTTTGGAACGCCATATAAGAAGAGAAGTTCTCTTAAAGGCTCTCTTATGTCCTCAATAGCTCTTGATTTAATGAGCTTACCCTGGGCATATTTCGAAAATTTATCTATTGCTGTAAGGACCAGCTGTTTTTCGGTACTGTAGATATCGATATGAAGGTTTTCTCCGGGATATGTTGGTATTGGGGTTTCTTTCAGTTCGGGTTTCGGTGGGTGCCTGTCATACTTATTTTCCATACACACCGTGCATTGTTTAACTATTCTGATCTTGTGGTTCATACCGGGGAAATAGAATTTTTCTAGAATCTGTGCCCTATTTTCTTTACCATTTCTGTGGGCTCTTCTATGTGTGCTAATAATTATCTCATCTTGTTGGGGTTCGTTTTTAAATTCCTCCACTTGGAGGCTTGTGAATCTAATACGATATTTTGCAAAGTGGTGTGGGTAAATTTCCTGGATTTTTCCCATTAATGCCTCCGGAGGTATTTTTTGAGTAATGAAACTAATTTATTTGGGGTGTATTCTATATCTGCTATTGAGTGTCTGTGCATGGTCGGAAACACGATTTCGAATTTATATGGGGATGCTAAGGTTGGGTCAAAAATGATTTGGTTTTTCAATACATTTATTGGTGTTTCGACACTATAAATGAGGTTGTGTGAAGAGCTATCATCGCTGTGTGTCATTTCGGACATTGAATTGATTGGCGATTTTGCTGGCAATCTTGAAAGGGCATCAGCCACTACATTACCCTGGTTTGTAGAGTAATTCGTAGTCGTATTCCTCCAAAATAGCTTTCCATCGCTTCATTTTGCTGTTATTATTCCTGTTGCTCATTGCATAGGTGAGAGGCTGATGGTAAGTGAAAATTTTCACTTTTGCTGCACCATATAGGAAATTTCGGAGAGAGTTAAGGGCCCAGATAATAGCGAGCATTTCCTTTTCGTTCGCTGCATAATGCTCCTCCGCCTTATTTAATGTCCTAGAAATGAAAGTGATTGGTTTGTCCCTTTGCGAGAGGACTGCGCCAAGGGCAAACTCTGATGCATCAGTTGTCAGCTCAAAATATTCCTCATAATTTGGGTAGGATAACAATAAGTCATTTGATACTAAGGAGTTTTTTATCTTAGTAAAGGCCTCCCTTGCCTCTTCGTTGAATTCTATTGTAACTTTTGAAGATTGTCTTTTGGATACATGGCCATCTTCTCCTCTCAGTAAAGAGGTAAGAGGTTTTGCCAATTTGGCATAGTCTCTTATAAAGCGGCGATAATAACCGGACAAGCCTAGGAAGGACCGCAGCTCCTTAAGTGTTCGGGGCTGAGGGAAATTTGCTATCGCCTCGACTTTTTTCGGATTAGTCTTGATACCTGCCTGGGATATTATAAATTCCAAGAGCTCCACTTCCTGTTTAAAAAAGTGGCACTTGTCCAATTGGACTTTCATGTTGGCATCTTCTAAGGTCTTAAATACATTTTCGATATCTCTAATATGATCTTCCTTGGATTTGCTGTAGATGACTATGTCATCGATGTACACGTAGCATGTCCTACCTATGAAATCACGAAGGATGTCGTCAAGCGCGCGCTGAAAAATTGACGGTGCATTTTTTAGACCGAACGGTAAGCGAGTAAACTCGTATTTACCGTTGTTTATGGAAAATGCCGTCTTTTCTATGTCCGTATCCTTAAGCGGGATTTGGTGGAATCCGCTTTTAAGGTCTAAAACCGAGAAATACTTACTGTTCCCTAATTTTGCCAGGACATCTGATATTTCCGGGATGGGGTACCTGTCTGAGATTGTAACAGAATTCAGTTTCCTGTAGTCTATTACCATTCGAAACTGTTTGTTTCCTTGAGAGTCCGGCTTTTTGTCGACGATCCATACCGGGGAATTGTACGGTGATCTCGACGGTCGTATAATTCCATCTTTTAACAATTGTTCCACTTGACTCTCGACTTCATGCTTCAATGAAGCCGGATAAGGGTACAATTTTGTATAGACCGGGGAATTTGTTGAGGTACGAATTTCTCCTGTTACCTTCGTGGTATAGGTTAGTTTTTCATCTGGCTCTGAGAAAAGTTTGGGAAATTTGCCAACTAAGGTTTCTATGGTTTCCTTCTGTTCATTGTTAATTTGTTCGTCTTGCAGTTTTATTGAATTTACGCTTTGACAAACGAGTTGTTTAAGGTGTATTTTTGTTTTTTGAGGAATAATCATACAATTTATGCTTGTGTAAATGATCGCGTCTAATGTTTTTAAACTGTCGTTACCCAAAATTCCGTAAATTGATTTAAGAGTGGGCATTAGGTAGAATTTAAGTTTGTCATTTTGGCCAAAAAGACTAAGGTATGTATGTGAATTTATTTGAACATTCCCTGCTACAGACTTTGCATAGAAAGGAGAACTGTTAGGTATTACCTTCTTTACAAGATTAGGCTGGATGTAGTTTTTACTCGAACCAGTGTCAATAAGTATTTTAAGAATTTTACCGCTCTTCGTTCGACACTCAAAATATGGGAGCGAAGAGCTCGTCATTCTAAAAAATGGATATCACATAATTCTGTATATAATTCCCCATCTGATACATTGTCTTGTTCTTCTTGAGTGGTATCGTAATATCCTTCTAGCGTCTGATGATAAGCCTCATCTTCATCGACTACGTTGTCGTAGTCAATTCCATGCGCGTTTTCGGTATCAATGTGGTAAGTGCGTTGGGCCTTAAAAGGTTGAATGTTCTGCTGAGAAGGTGGGTTCATCGGCCTCTTACCTAAAAACTAATGTTGTGGTGACCTATTAGCATAATTTACCTGTTGTGAACGAATGCTTCTGTCAACATCCATTGGCTCTGGTGGTTTTGGTGCTGTTGGGCGCGGTGGTGGCTGTCTGTGTTGATAATTGGGATTTTGTTCCACTCCGTTATTACTTGGCCTTGCGGTGAACGGGTTCTGGGGGCGTGGGATGTAAGCTATTTGTGGGTAAAATGGTTGTCTGTTCTTCTGTGTATTATTTTTTTGGAATAAGGGAGGTGGTGCATATTGGTAATTTTTCCTTGTGGGCTGACTATTGAAATTTTGTGCGTGGTTGGTACGAAATTTTTGGTTTTCTAGTTTGAGGCATAGGTGAAGGGCTTGGGGCAGATCAGCTGGCTCCCTCATGCGTAGCAGCCTTGGCAGATCGCCATTAAGGCCTATAACGAAGGTGTCGAGTACCTTACCTCGGTATGTTTGTGTTAATAAGTTAAGAGCTTCGCCTCCTACATCTAGACCGCCTAGCTTATTTAAAATGAGTGACAGATGCGAGTACACGGCCTGGTAGAATTCTTGTACTGTCGAATTTCCTTGTATGAGTCCCGTCATTTGGTATTCGAGAGTCGATACGTCTCTCTTGTCCGCGTAGTGTAGGGTCAGGCATTTGGAGATTGCTTCCCAGTCTAAGGGCGTATTGTAGGATTCTAACGCAATATCTGCGTTCCCTACAATCTTGTTCCTAATAATATTAAGGATTCCATAATACTTCGGTGTCCCATTAAAATTCTCATAAATTTTAAATATTCTTTCCACACTTTTCTTCCAGGAGTTAAACTCCCCTGGTTTTCCCGAAAATTCCCTGAGACATTTGATGACATCTGGGATTTTGTCTAAATCACCCAGATTGCCCAGATGTTGTTCGTCTATAATTTGGTCTACCGCGTTAGCGTGGATAACGTTCGGGTTTTGTGCTGCCTGTAATATTCTAGGTACCTGGTTATTCACTATTTCTAAAATAATTGTCCGAAGGTTTGCTAGATTGAGTTGTCCGCGTGCTTCTTCACGAGGTAAATTAGGGAGATTGGGATTTGGAGGTGGTGCATTTAGGATGGGTGGTCGTACTAAATTATTAGGATTCGACATTTCGAGCTTTATTTAAGTTTTTGCAAAAGGAAAAAATAAATCGTCTCAAAAAAGGAAAAATTTATAATTTATTTTTGTTTTATTTATTATTCAGTTTTTTTTTTTTTAAAGAAAATAAAAGTAATAATTAACTGAATTTTTTCTTATAATTTAATTGAAACATAAATTTGAAAAATTAACAATCAAAAAAAAACTTCATTTAAATTATCTTTATTAACAGGATTTATTATTTATACTAATAGGATGGTTTAATTTCTTCTACTTTTAACATATTTAAATAACTTACAGTAATATTAGAAATGTTGGTCTCATTTTGGTCTTCAAGGGTAGAACTGGATTTGTTGATGTGCTGAATTTTCCAAGGATGTTGGCGGTTTTAGTTGCTTGGAGATTATGTTTAAATTTTCCTTTTAAAGACGTTGGCGGTTGTTATCACTTTAAATAGTTCTTAGATTTTTTCTAATCGAAACTTGTTGTTTTTAAAAGTCACTTTTCGATTTTTGCTAATTGATGCAAGAGTTCACTTTAAAGATTAAATATTTTTGCGAACTTTTTTATAGGCATAACTTCTTATGATGAGAGGGTTTATTTATTTTTTTTTTTTTTAAATTAAAGATTAAATATTTTTTCCAATGTTTTTCTAATTTTTTTCACTTCATGAAAAAGTAAATTTATTTAACTTTTCTTAAATTTAACTTTGGGACTTTATAGTCGTTATTCGCGGGCAAAGCGGCTTGCGTTCTACGCGTCCTTTTTTCCGAAAGCGATACTAAGGGGCCTCTTTCTTTACACTTATTCGCGATATCCACGGATGGCTTAAAACTTCACTCGGGCGCCAGTTTTGGGAGTGCTTGTCAAAAGCAGCTCCTTATTTAAAAAAAAACTACATGTTTTAAAGATGAATTGCGCGGGTGCTTGTGAAAGGAACTCTAATTGCGCGTGTGCTTGTCAAAAGCACCTCTTTATTTATTCAAGACTAAAAATAGAGTGATTAAAACATTTTTCTTTTCTTAAAAAGTAAAGCTTAATATTATTACAAAGTTTTTTTGCTTGCTTAAAATTATTGGGAAATTCATTAACTCAAGTCAAACGTTTGCATGTGTTTGCATTTATCAATGCAAGCACAATATTAAAATAATTTCGCAATTTAAATAAAAACAGAAAAGAACAAAAAGGTCAATAAACGCTTGCATGAAAATGATGTGTTTGCAAAAACAAAAGAACAAAAGAATTAATAGCAAATTGCCTTTTTAGGTCACCAACCTGTGGTGTTTGCGTTTATTAAAATATTTCGTTGGAAAATTATCGAAAATTATTAAAATGATATTAAAGCAATTTTGCAATTAAGAAGAAAAAGAAAAGAACAAAAAAATTAATGACTGGTTGGTCACCAACTTGAATCGTGTTAACTTATATGTATAGACAAAATGATTCACGTGTTAGAAATTGCCAGCAATAAATAAATAAAAACTGATCTTATAAACATATACATATGTACGTATATATATGCCGTAAAAGCAAAAACAATAACGCGGGAAATTTCTTTGTCTAATTTTTATTTTAAACAGGTAAATTTAGTTGGTTCGTTTTACATTTCTAAATTTTACTACATACCTATTTTTATTGTTATATTTCTTCAATAGACTAAATAATAATTCATCGAGCGTATTTTGAAGAAATTACCAGATTTTTTACAATCGATTAGAAAATTTCTTTATAAGAAATTTGAAAATTAATTTTGTAGAATAAATTTTCATATTCATATGCACCCCTATCGCGAATATTTATTCCCATGAAAAAACTCCCTAAATTTCTATTGTGAATGATTTCTACCGTAAAATACAAGTAAATTATTATTGGAATCATTCACGATAGACAAATTTGGGAGTTTTTACATGGGAATAATTATTCGCGATAGGGGTGATGTTAATATTCTGCTGCTGCATGAACTAATACGATACATATACATTTATTTATTGCTATTATTTAAAAATGTCTGTTATAGATAATCTAGTTTATGTTGCCAGTGATAATTTGTTTTTGCGCTCTAATTTAAATAATTTTGCTAGGAATTTTAATATAGGTAATTTTAATTTAAACCCAAACTCTTCGAAATTTTTGGAGATCAAGGCTTTGCCGAATGGCAGCTTTCTGGACGTTTTTGGTGTTAGTGAAACATGGCTAAAGGACACGATCTCCTCAAATGTTATTGATATTTCTGGATATGTTTGGCATAGAAGTGAATGACCTAGTTAGTGGTAGGGGTAGCGGTGTTGTAGTTTATGTTTTGTGAAATATTGAAAATAAGGTGGTTTATGTGGGCACGAGTTATGGAGTCGTTAAGTGTCTGTTTGTTGAACTTATACTTGGGAATGTGAAGATTTCAGTTGGGACTGCTTATGGTGATTTAATTTCGTTTGAAGATGAGGTGTCTGATTTACTTGTTCGCTATTCTAACTTTGTAATTATGGGTGATTTTAATAACAATTTATATGATCCAGTTAAGTCGTTAGGGTTTCCTAGTATTTGTAGAGAAATAAATATTTCTATGGTTCACAATTTCATGCCTACACATTTTGATATTCGATATAATTCTACTTCCTTGCTGGATTGCCTCTTAGTCTCGTCTCCTGAGTTAGTGGAGATAACTAATCAATTCCAGTGTCCCAGCATCAGTCGTCACTATTTTATTTTTGTATCAATCAGTACTGTCAGTTGCACGACAATATTATGAGTTTTATGATTATAATGCAGTTGATATGAGGTTGGTAGAATCTATGGTTTTAAACTGTAATTTTGACTCATAGTGTTGATGATCAGTTAAAAGCATAGAGACCCACGCAAACCCCTCTGTATTCTGTGTGCACACACACGATCTCAACGAGACTCTCACAAAGAGAACAAAACATATAAAATTTGAATTCAGTAGCATGCCAACTTTCAACAAAGCAAGTTTATGTCGCATTGTGTAATAAAATAATTACACTGAAAATATTCAACCATAACAAAAAATTTTGTCAGTTTGAAATAATACTTATTATTTTAATATAAAAAATACTTTTTATTAGTTTTTGTATTAGATTAATATAAATCACGCTTTCATTTAAGAATTTTAAAGCAATAAACGTTACATTTATTTGTTTTATTTTCACAAAAAATGATATACAGGTACGCATGCATGAATAGTTTATTTCCATATTATTAAATTGGAAAATACGAAATTAGTTTTAATAGTTCAGAATGAAAAATAAATTAACGTAATTACGGTTGAAAAAAAAAGCTTTACACAAAAGGATCTTATGACAGTAATGGGCATTTCTAAACAAGGGCTATTGTATTGTGTGATTTCTCTACCTATTACCTGTTATACTGTAACAAATTTTACTTTAAATTTAAAAAATAATTTTAATCTAGTTACCCATGTTTGTTTTTCGTTTTAATATTTATATGAAATAAAATATTTTTTCACTTCGTATTGAGATACCAAATAGAAAACATTGCCTTTTCATTTTCAATAGGTTATGGGCCTGACTCATTATTGAATTTGTTAATAAAAGTGCAATTCGGTTATCTTGGAATTATACGAGTGAGTTTCTTTTTTAAATATGGCGAACGCTTTAATCCAGATAGAGAAATTAGTTGGAAGCGAAAATTGGTGTACGTGGAGTTTTGCAGTAAAAGCTCAATTTGAAAGAAACACAAGCCAGATGTCGTCTTATACTTGCAATACATAAAGATCTATAAAAGAAATTTTTGACAAATTGAAGAACTTATTTCAAGATTTCGGTTTAGATAGGCCTGTAGGATTATTGAGAAAACTATGTTCTGTTCAGATGTTGGAATATAATTCAGTGGATCATTACGTTGCTGAAGTGGTATCAACGGCACAAAAGTTGAATGGAATTGGTTTTACCGTTTCTGACGAATGGTTAGCATCTATTCTGTTAAAACGATTACCAGCAGAATATAATCCTATGATAATTAGTATGGAGAGTTCTGGTAAGGTATTAACGGCAGACGCAGTTAAATCCAAGCTGCTGCAAGATATAAAGTATGAACCTGACACAACTAATACAGCTCTAGCTACTAGAAATCAAAATAAAAAGAAAGACATAAAAAACGTAAACTGCAAAAAATATGGTCATTATTTAACAAAATGTCCAAATCGTGGAAATGTTAAAAACACAAATCAATCTATGTTTGCTGCATATGTTGCGAAAGATTTAAGATGTGATGAGGGGTATTTTGATAGTGGAGCATCTGTACATATGGCGCAATCAAAAACAGTTTTTACAAATCTTCAAAGTTATCAAGGCGAAATTCGTTGTGCTGACAATAAAACGTTAAAAGCAGTTGGTAAAGGTACTATTGTTATTGAAGTTTCAATTCCTGGTGGACATCAAGAAGTTGCTATTGAGGAAGTGTTATACGTGCCAGATCTTGGAGCAAATCTATTATCCATTAGCGAGTTTATTAGAAGAACAAACGAATTATTTTCTATAAAAATGGGTGCAATGTTGTTGATAAGAATAATAAATTGGCTGCTAAGGGAAAATTAGTAGATGGAATGTATAAATTAGTTACACCTACTAATGCCTCTGTGTTCTTGGGAAGTGATTCCTCAAATTATGTGATGTGGCATAAGTCATGCAAATAGTATATCAGTGGAAAAACTGAAGTCTGAAGGAATGTTGCAGTATGATCGTCTTGTTAAAGTAAACTGTGTGGCATGTGCACAAGGAAAGCAAACAAAATTAAAATTTCCTAAAGAAGGTTCAAGAGCCAGCGATATTTTAGAAGTAGTTCATACAGATTTGTGCGGGCCAATGGAAGTTAAATCTAATGGTGCAAATTTATATTTGTTGACATTTGCTGATAATTTCAGCCGCAAGGTGTTTACTTATTTCTCAAAGAACAAGGTTTCTGTGTTTGAAATATTTGTCGAGTTCAAAACCTTTGTAGAAATCAAACTGGAAAAAAGTTAAAATGTCTAAGGTCAGATAATGGAGGTGAATTCGTTAACAAAAAGATGTCTGATTATCTTAAAAAATGTGGCGTCATGCATCAGAGGACTGTGCCTT
This sequence comes from Phasia obesa, assembly GCA_949628195.1. NCBI lineage: Eukaryota > Metazoa > Arthropoda > Insecta > Diptera > Tachinidae > Phasia > Phasia obesa. Next base: position 95,091,447 of record OX451217.1, on the reverse strand, counting down.
ATAATCCACACTAAAATGGTCTCGCAGAGCGCATGAATAGATCGTTAATCGAAAAAGCTCGATGCATGTTATATGATGCAAAGCTACCAAAATCGTTTTGGGCAGAAGCTGTGAACACATCTGGCTACCTACTAAATTGAATTCCACATCGAATTTTATAGAAGTGTCCTGATAAGATATAGTTCAAAAGAAAACCTAATGTTGGTCATTTAAGAGTGTTCGGTTGCAGTTCTATGGTACATATTCCTCATCAACAAAGAAAAAAAATTGATCCTAAATCGAATCTAAAGGTTATCGGCTATATGATCCAGATAAAAAGGTAACAACTGTAAGTCGCGACTTATAATTTTTTTAAATGAGTTTATGTCATTTAATACCGCAAAATCACTAGAAGAGTATTGGTTCGCAGTTCATTCGTTTCAAGAAGATAAAATTGAAATTAAAGAAGAAATTTTAGATAATAATCTCGATAACGATTCATTATTATTCTCTTCGTTTACAGAGGATAACAATGAAGTAGGGGAAACATTCGACGATAGAAATGTAACAACTGAAAGAATTCAACAACCCAGTGAAGAAGTTAGCATTCCAAGAAGAAGTGAGCGTTTAGCAAAAAAAAAAGTTCAGAATAGTTTTTTAGAAATAATCATATGTTAGATGAACCTGTTACATATGAAGAAGCATTATGTAGAGAAGATGAAGAAAAATGGCTTGAGGCAATTAACAGCGAAATTAATTCATTAGAATTCAACAATACTTGGACTGAAGTAAGTAGTTCCAATTGCAAAAATCCAATAAAAACGAAGTGGGTTTTTAAAATTAAAGACGAACCTGATGGTTCAAAGAGGTATAAAGCGCGTTTAGTTGTGAAAGGCTACACTCAGAAAAAAGGTATTGACTATAAGGAAACATACTCGCCAGTAATTCGCTATACATCTTTAAGAATGTTGATGGCATTAGCAAAAAAATACAATTTAGAAATCGAGCAAATGGATGCAGTAACGGCATTTTTACAAGGTGAGTTAAATGAAGAAATATTTATTAATCAACCAGATGGAGTTAAATGCAAAAACGAAAACACGGTCTTAAAACTTAACAAGGCTTTGGCTTAAAGCAAGCGAGTTTAGTTTGAAACAACAAATTAGACCAAGTTTTACAGAAGACTGGTTTTGTGAGGTCCAAAAATGATTCTTGCGTGTATTATTACTGCAGGAATGGTAAAAGAACATATTTAGCAATTTACGTCGTTGATATGCTATTAATAAGCAACGATACCGCCTTTAAGGAAAAGGTAAAGTCAAAACTATGCAAAGAATTGCGTATAAAATTGCTAGGAGAAACTAAAAAGTATTTAAATATTCGAATTACCAAAGAAAATGGAAAGATATTTTTAGACCAAGAAGACTACATTGATCAAATATTGCAAAAATTTAATATGATTGATTGTAACTCAGTACAAGTACCTATGGATCCGAATCACAAACTTAAAAAGAAAAACGAGAAAGAATCATTATGTGAAAGTTTTCCTTATCAGCAAGCAATTAGCAGTATGATGTATTTAACACAGTGCACAAGGCCAGATATTTGTCACGCAGTAAGTTATTTAAGTCGTTTTAATAACAATCCAAGACAAGAACATTGGAATGCAGTAAAGAGAGTATTTAGATATTTAAAAGGAACAAAACACGCGAAACTATGCTACAGTCAAGATGGTAACAATGAATTAATGGCATATTCAGATGCAGATTGGGCTAATGATACCGATGAGAGAAAGTCCGTAACAGGTTACGCGGTTATTTTGCAGTCTGGTGCTATTTCATGGAGCAGTAAAAAGCAACAAACCGTCTCTCTGTCTTCAACTGAGGCCGAGTACATGGCCATGTCTGCGATTGCACAAGAAGTTGTATGTTTAAGAGGTCTTTATTTTGAACTTGTTTCAGATATTCAAAATAAACCAACCCCAATATTTTGTGACAACAGAAGTGCAATAGAATTATCATCAACAAATGTTTATCACCCTCGATCTAAACATATTGATGTGCGTCATCATTTTATAAGGAAAAAGAAAAATGCAAAAGAAATTGAGTTTTATCCTATCAAAACAGATGATATGATAGCGTATTCTCTCACAAAAGCTACTACAGCACCGAAGCACAAATTTTGTTTTGAAAAACTAGGTTTAATTATGTAAAGTAAATTTGAGTAGGGGTGTTATACTGTAACAAATTTTACTTTAAATTTAAAAAATAATTTTATTCTTTTTCTTCCCATGTTTTTTTTTTATTTTTAATATTTATATGAAATAAAATATTTTTTCACTTCGTATTGAGATACCAAATAGAAAACATTGCCTTTTCATTTTCAATATTACCATGGTTAATGAATATGTTAGATTTTTTTCATAAGAACCGCTTGTACGGAATTTTCACAACATACACATAAATATGTTACAATTCATTACTTTCTTAACTCTAAGAATCATAAGAAAACTAATTTAGTTATACGTTAACTTAATATTGTACAAAAACCTTTTGTATGGAATATTCACATGCTACAATTTTTTGCTACTTTTTAACTCTATCTTAACAAAAAACTTAAATTAAAATTTGGTTAACTTATTCAAAATTAAACGCTTTTGTATTTACTAATGTTAAACAATGTGATTTTTTTCAGTGCAAAACACCAATACATTCTCATTTTATCTAGTTTTAACAACTTTCTCTGGTTGGGGGCCTTTGCTTTTAAGCGAAGATTAATAAGAAATAGCGGGGATGACTGGTTTGGTGCGCCTGAGATAACTTAGAGATCTGGCATATAAAACATATTTGCGTGATAGGACTGTTGTGAATTGGAGAGTTTTTTGTAGGTGCTAAAACGGTAATTAGAAAATTTAAGAGAAGAGCTCATGCTTCAATTTTTAATGATAGAGCAATAAGGAGTCTATTTTCAATAAAAATGGATTGGCGGATAGTCCTAAGGATTTGGATAATGTGGACCCTGATGTTCTCAATAATGATTTTTCTTCTAATAAATATGTTGATCGTGATGGGTTGATTGAGTTTTCTAGTTTTTCATGTAGTGGTTTCTCTTTTCGTGCTGTGGATCTTTTCGAGATGTTTTTAATTTGATAAGGTCGAATGCTGTTGGGTATGATTGCTTTATTCTTAAGTTTATTAAATTAATAATGCCAATTATTAGAAATCATATATTACATTTAGTTAATTCAATATTAAATAAAAGTAGACGTATTTTTCCACTATTATGGAAGGTTGCATAGATTATTCCCATAAAAAAGAATTGCGTTTATGCAGGTAGCAGTGAATTTAGACCAATATCTATATTATCTATCTTGTCTAAGGTGGTTGAACATCTTATAAATTTAAAATTTTTAATTTTATTACAATATTTGTTAATTGTCATAATATATAACCAGAATATTGTAACCGATTATGGCCAAGAGGTTATTGAAAATAATTCAAAATAAATAAATAAAAGAAAAAATGCAAACTATTTATCTAGATACATTATAAAAATGCGTGCGTTAAATTCTTTTATTTATTAGTATTCAGATTTACACTGTAAGGCAATTGCTGATGATCACCTCAAACAAATAATACACACAACTCAAAACCTTATTCATATGCGCATATACAACATGTTGATCAGCACAACAGGGCACAACAGTATAGGGTAATTCCATGTCAAATAAACCAAAAAAAAAAAATTGTTTTCAAATTTACCACTTCCGATTTTATTGAAACTTTTGTTGTTTATATTCTTTGACTTTCTTAAGCCAAATATAATTTTAAAAAAATTCTATCTCTTACGGGTTTTTAGCTATACAGCTATCAAAATAGAAAAATATCGCTTTTTTGCATATAAGCTCGAGGATTAAATATATTCTTTTTCCAGTTCTATAAGCCCTAGGAAGTTGAGTAATAGCTCATTTTAAAGGGAATTTCATACGCTTTAATTTGATATCAATCATGAAAAAAACTAATTTTTAACAACTTTTTTTCTAATATTAAAAAAAAAAGTTTTATAAAAATCTTGAAGATAGTGTCTTTTAATTTCTTTTTAAATTTACATATGTTTTTTAATGTTGCAATGGCGGATTCATTATTCTCACTGTTACTCAAGATGTCAAATTCCATATATAAATAACGTTTCTTAACATATATATGTATAAATAACATAATTTGATATTTCAGGAAACAGTAGAATTGTATGAATTTGCCATTGCCACCATCTTTTAAAACGATTCGTCTTGGCCTTATCTTTTTTAATAGGGTCAACTTTTACTCAGTAGTTTTTTTTAAATTAGTCACAAAGTTATTACTAATAAACACGATTAGCGAAAAGTTGCTTTGGATTTATCTAAATTATTTGTGTGAAAATTGTTTGTTATTTCAGTAAAGTTTTTTATTTGTTTTAGATAAATTATTTGTTTGATTTTTTTATAATTTTAGTAAACTTTTTTGTCTGATTTAGACAAATTTTATGTTTGAAAATTTCTTCTATAGTCAATAAATTTTTTACCAAATATCATAATTATTTATTTTCGTGATTTTTTTTTGATTTATTTGTTTGAAAAAATCGTGGAATATTTTTAATAAACAAATTTAAAATTTAATTGTTTGAATTTACAAATTTGTTTATATGACCATATTCAAACCAAAAATTGTCTGATAATGCAAATTAATTGTTTGAATCTGAAAACAAGTTTCTTCTGTGTTTAATTTAAAACTGAATTTTGATAATGCAATACATTTTTGTAACGAGATGTATTTGTGTGAAATGTATTGAAAGCACTGAAAAACTCAATTTCGTAAAATATACGAGTAAGGGACTTTCTACTTGCGACCATCGATATACTCATCGTCATGCAATAGAAAATTTAACGCTGATTTAATTTAATACGTAACTAGGAAATAAAAAAGTTACGTATTAAATTATGGCTTAATGACCATAAACTGAATCAGGACTACAATATTATAAAACATTTTTAAAACTTAAACCCTAGAAAGTACGCAATTGGATTATTACGTCAGAGTGCGCACTATAAGCGAAGCTATAATACTTCGCTACAACACGCTATAAACCAAAGAATGGGTTTTTCTTATGTGTTCGCTCAATAGATGTCAGAGTAGGATCGAAGCTTGATGCGACTTCGTGCTATAAAGCAGGTTGTGTATTGGCTTATAGCGCGTTGTATCTTCTTCCCTTTATTTGTTTATTTTTTATCATGCTTTAAGAACTTTTTTCGGGTGTATGTATGACTTTTTATTACGGTTTTTGGCATTTTGTTTGTAAAGAAAGAAATTTAAAATCGAATAGAAAGTGCCTATTGCACAATGAATTTTCCAGGATAATTCCTTTGTTCACTGTACAAATTGTGAAACTCGATATTTTCTGATCGTCTTTTATTTATTTGATGTATTCCTTTCTTCTTTAAAAAAATGCATTAAAAGTTTAATTGACATGAACAAGTCTTCGTCTGAATCAATTACAAAACACTGAAAATTATTAGAACCAAAAAAAAAAATCGTTTTGCCCAATATAGAATTCACTCTGACATCTTGTAGCATTGGTATAGCACGAACTATTATCGCTTCTAGCTTCGCTTAGCTTGTAGCGCGCACTCTGACATTAGCCTAAGTGTTAGTGAAGCAGTTCGATAGTAACTAAACATAATATTTTACCGATTAATTGAAAAAAAAAAAACTTAAAAAAATATTCGATTAATCAATTAGTTTTCATGTTGTTTGGGAAACACATTTATTTTGCTATTAAGGAACCAAAAAGTAACTCTGGTCAACAATACTATTAATAAAATTGAAAGGTATACTCTTTAGATTTTAGAATAATGCAGTATGGAACTTATCAGGTCATAATTTGTCGTAATTCCGTATAATCGACAAAAAATGGCGGTTTATTTTTTAAGTTAGACCAAAATTATTGTATTATTTTTAAAAAATAAAATAATGCGAAAAATTCTTTTCAGTGTTACCGCCGAAAATTTAAAAAAAAAGCACAAAAAGTCTTTTTATCAAAATAAAGTCGCACAAAAAAGTCGTTTTTCCAAAAAAAAGTCGCACACTTTTTTTAACGTTTTTTTTTTTATTTAAACAAAACAAAAAGTAATTAAAAATTCAAACACAACAAAAAACTAAAGGTTGATTAAATCAGCTTTTTATATAATATTGTGTGTAAAGATATACACTTTAATATCGTTGGTACATATACTACGTTAACAGCCCAACTCCATTTAGATAATTTAGAGATAAGTTAAATTAAACTCAAAATTTATGTAATATATCAGAATTTAAATTTTTTTAAGTATTTATTTTTAATTAACTAGAGTCTAGTTTATACTTTGTTATTTATTTATTTTTTTATAAAGACCAACATCAGTTTACGCAGTTTATATTAATTGAAATTTTATGTGTAAATTTGTAAAATAATTAGATCAAATATTCTACCAGGTTCATCACTTTTACACGAAATTTGGTTTAAAATATAAAATTTTTACATATGTATATAATTTTTATATATTCCTTAAGAATTTCTTTTATTAAAAAAAAAAATGCCTTTTTTAGGCCAAAATACACAAAAATGCAATATTTTTGATGTTCTCAAATCATCTAGTTGTTAACTCAACGAAAAAAAAAACTGAAAAAATGTACTAATACTAAACAGATGTAAAATTTTAAAAAATTTAACAAAAATCCAAAAACTGCCAAGCCCCAGAAAGATTTAAAAAATAATTCAGCCGAATAAGACCGAAAACTGATTAAGGCGATGTAAAAACTTAACTAAATTACATATCCCTTATACAAAATAGGTTTAGCACAGCAAATAATAAAAATCCTGAACATTAATCAAGAATGTTGCAATTTGGACAGGGTTGGAGAACTATGAAGATAGAAATGTAAAAAAAAATTTTTTTTGATTAAATAAAAAAATTTATTGAATAAATTTTATATGAAATTGTACCAAAAAAGCATTAAGTGTACCAGTGTACCACTGATGTGTTGATTGTACCAAATTTGGTACAATTGTACCACAAATCCCAACACTGTTCTCTACGTCTTCGGGTATGCATTTTAGCGCCGAAATGTTTATAAGATTCAGAGAGTGGCAAACACAGCCAAGATGAAACAAGTGGGGGACTTTCTTTTTTAACAACATTTCTTCCAACTGTAGTGGAAGCGTTGTCTGTCGCTTTTTTTTTTTAAAAAAGGGGGGAAAAGGCGCACAACGGTAGGAAAAGTGGCATAATTATATGAGTGTGAAAAAGTCGCACTTTAAGTCGCAGTCCACCAAAAAATTGAAAATTACGTCTTTAGTCGCACAACGGTAACACTGCTCCTTTTATGTAGATACACTCCCATTCCAATAATCAGCTGCTTGTGACCAGTGTTGCCACGACCAAAAAAAATTTACAACCAAATTTTCTTAAAAATGTAATCTTTTTAAATTAAATTAAAACTTATTTTGATTTATTTAAATAAAATATGGGTTTTTTTATTTCACATTTTAATACAAAAAAGTTGTACTACACTGCTGATTACTTATTGTAATTATGCACACATGCATACACATATGTATAATAAGTAATTAAAAATTGATATTAAGTAAAAAAAATAATATATAATAATAATAATAATAATAATAATAATAATAATATTAATAATAATATATAAAAAAATAATATATAAAGTAATAAGTAAAAAAATTATAACAAAATAAATATAAACAGATATAAAATTTTACTTTATTTGCTACTTCGTACTATTGTTTATTTTTCACTAAAAAAGAATTCTTAAAGAGCCGGCATTAAAAGAAAAGATTTAGTTTTTAGTATCCCATAGTAGATTTTTAGCTAAAGGCCATGATTCATTATCCTACTCAGTCGTACGATCTGTCAAAACTAGCATGTGTGCTAAAAAAGTATGATAGTGTTGATTAGACAGGTCTAGAAGATTTAAAAACATAGTGTTTACAACTGGAATAAATTTGTCTTGAGAAAAGTTAAACTTCATATAAAAAAACAGTATTAAAAATAATGTTTTTTTCTATGAAGTTAGACTTTTATCAAGACAAATTTATATAATCTTTAAAAAAAATACATACAATTTTTTTCCGTGCGATCAAAGTTGAAAAATCTTTTTTTTTGTGATAGTGTGGCGCGATTTGAAAAATTAGCATATAAAATACTTAGCGAGTATACTCGTCTACTAAAAAATATTGGTGAGAAAGAAAGTAACCAAAATCAAAACAAGGTACACATCTACACATCAGAACAAAAAATAACCAATTTTGGTTAAAAGTAACCAAAACGGCAACGCTGCTTGTGACTGTTGTGTTTAACGATATGTTTTCTTACGGGTGTATCTTCTACATGTCATTAGATGGCGCTTCTTAACGCCTATTCTTTGTTTAAAAAAAATTAATAATATTACAGCTTAAAGTATTTTATTCAATAATAATAAAGAAATAAAAAAGAGCCATAAATGTAATTCAGGATTGATAAAAAAAGAAATGAATGGAATTCTTTTAACAATAATGTTTTTTTTTATATAAATGAAATTTAGTAAACAATAATGTTCCTTTAGGAGGGGCAATGTCTATTTGAAATAAGTTAGAATTAATTCATGTGGCCCAAAAAGGAGTACGCCGACTTTTGGTGGTCACAGATTATGTACACTTTTTACCTCAAATCCCGATTTTTGGAGGCCAGCTCTTATTTAAACTGGATCAACATGAGTCTACACCTTTCATAATTACCTGTAGACCTTTGCTACTCTTCAGCTGATAGATATAAAAGTTTTCTTTTTTTGCAGCTTTCAAGCTCGTTTACTGCTTTACTATCAATAAATTATATTTTTGTGACATTAATGTTACCACGCTAGATCTGATTTACATAAAATTAGTTCTCCCCAATTACTGAAATTATCTTCTTTATTAAGTCGTTAGAATTTGCACTCTCAACTAAATTGGAGGTGTTTTGAACAAATTCGATGGCGTTTTAGGTCACTTGTTTCGTTATCTAAGATTGCAAAACGATTTTGTAAAATTCTTCACGTAACAAACTTGGTTGATATGACTGACACATGTGTACCAACATAACATAAGAAATTTCAATAATCAAATGTATGTACATAGCCCGTGAAAATTCAAAATTTTCCCTTTTCTTTTGAACATTAGGTACATTTATTTATTTTTTATTTTTCTTCTATTTGCAAGCGTTTTGATATTATTGGCTTTTGAATTTATACAATAAACTTTTTGCATTTTTCTTGATTAATCACGAAAAATATATTTTTTCATTTCGGTCATTGGTGTTTCTCAATATAATATTGTTTGAAATAAAAAATAAATATGTCGTGTGCACACGGGAGGGTAGCAGCGGGACGATAAAACAGTTTCAGCCGTGTTACCAGCAAGAAAAAAAAGTCAGCTGGAAGAAAAAAGGACAACCATATTTACAAAAGAAAAAAAAAAACATAAACAAAAAAAACAAAGTTTTTGCAATATATTTAGATTGCTGAAAAGGGATTAGCTGTCGGATAGGTTTTTTTTTTTTAAAAAGAAGTGGCGTGACCGAGCCTTCTTGGGCAGCCACGGACAAAATGTCGCTCTCTTTTTCCGTAATCAGCAAGAAAGGTAAGGTGTGACCTGTGGCCGACAAAGAAAAATTTGAAGACATACCAGTGCATCCGGAAAGGAAATAAAACATAAAAATCGATTGTGATACAAGTTTATTGTGATGTGAAATTGAAATTTTAAAATATTTTCACAAGCTTTTTTGAAGAAAAGAAAAATAAAAACTACAACCACAAAATGAAAAGAAATATAAATTGCCGAAAATATTAGCAAATTTATAGAAAAATATACATTTAACATTTAAATATCGAACTTTTATAAAACTAAAGTTAAAAATTTACAAAAAAAAAATCACATAAAATAAAACTTATACATCCAAGGAAAATTCCGTGCCACTCCTCGCCGTCACACCCAACGAGGGAACAATCGGAAGCCACATCTTTGGAAGCATTGCCACTAGGCAATGCCCAGGTATTTTGCCAAAAGACTTTTGACCGCCAAACGGACGACCTGTGGACAAACAAACAAAATATAATATATATTAACCTTATAAGGTAGGGAACACATACTAACCTAGTTCTCGTCGGTAAAGGCCATTCCTCTGGGTGATTCGGCCCAGAGTGCGCGTTAGGGTTGAGCTCAGGCCTGTTAAAGATCAAACCGCGGTAGGGATAAATTTGCCCATTAGTCATGTCTTCCTTAATATAAAAAAAAAGGTGAAATATATATTAAGACCAATTAATAAAATTAGAAATAAATAAGACAAACCTCGTACGAATCAGCATCGGGCAATCCTGATAAAAAAAAAAAAACCTGAAGATATAAGCTGCCGCCATCTTAAAGTTTGTTCCCGCTTCCAGTAAACGATGTCATCAAGAGCATAAAAATGAAGATTTAAAAAGAAGATCTAAGATGTAAAAGAAAAAGAAATTCGCTTAAAAACAATCTTTCAGCTTTTTTTCGTTTATAGATTTTTTTTCCAATAATTTTAATGTAACTCACCTTTTTGTCAATAAAAATCTCATTATGTACTAATATTTAAGATGAAAATGAAGAGTGTCTTAGTTAGTATGAGCGGCTAGAGATAGTTAAAACGCGGTAAGTAGGGTAGCGAGTTGCAAGAGGGTTTTCCAGGGGCATCAAAACATCTGCTCACGATGCCATGGAGAGATACTAGTAGCTCTAATGGGGAGGGAAGATACCTGGCATTAACTTCAGCCAGAAGGTGGTATATGTGTGTGCGTACAGGGAAATGATTTAGATTTGCTTCGGGCTCCATTATTCATTTTTTTTTTTAAACCATATAATATTTTTGTTTAGCTGGTATGATTTTTGTGTAGCTGCTAAATACCCAGAAAGTTGGCAAGAACCACCCCAAGACGGCGAGCCCTAGCCGGTGCTTACGCCAGCATACCAGCGCGGCCAACAATCTGGTAACTCACAAGTTTGTTTTATTGACATTCCCTTTTTTTTCCCGCAATGGCTACTACATAAAATGGCGCCCAACGTGGGGCCCGAAGCAGGTCTGAAGAGACACAAATCCGATTTTAGTTTTTGTTTTTCTTCTTTAGTTGGAACCGTACGGCAGTAAGGTATTTAAGAGTCCCTTGCTATGCGACGCGATCTAACGGAGAAGTTTTAATTTAAATAAATTTTAGTGTTCATTTTTGGGGTGAATCTGTCCAAAGCCTTATGGGTCATGCCACTCACACATATGTAAGTCCCGAATCCCAAGGCGTAGCACCTAGGTTTGCGTTGCGACATATGGTGTGAGCGGTACGGTCATAAGGGTTTGTAGATTCTGGAGTCTAAGTCATTTTTCATCAACCTAAGGCTTAGAAAATTTAAACATCCAATAAGACATTAGAAGAGAATTCTAATTGCTCAGGCTGAAGAGGAATGATTAAGACCACCTTTTTGGTTAAATTTCAATTATCAATAGCCCTGAAGAATAGGAGGTAAAATAAAATTTTATACTTACGTTTTTGAATTCCACACTCAGTTAAAAAGCAGCATCAGGAATGGAGAGTGCTAGTCCGGTTGATAGAGAACAATGTCTTGAGAACTTGTTGCAGCGCTTATCTATATCCTGATGTTTGTGGACACCACTATTTCTGTTAATTATTTCCTCTTTTTGTCGTCTTTTCGGAATCGTTTCCTGAAATATAAATACAATTATTTGGTCAGAATTTACTCACACACAGAGTATATCACAATAGAAACTTACCTTGCAACTTTAGCTACCCGAAATGCTGCCGCTTATTGCAAATACTGTTTGATTTTGGTTGATAAACTTTACTGATTTTGAAAAGAATCATTAAAGATTTGATTTTTGGTTTAACAGCATATAGAACGATTTGCTGCGATCAGTTAATTTGTTCTATTTACTCTAAGTCCTTTTTTTTACTTTTTGTCTAGGCATTTGGATTTGCTTTAGTGTGCTTTTAATTCAATTTATTTGATATTTGTTTCATTTTTAATATCTTATATTTTTTTATTATTATATATTTTCTATTTTTCAAATTTATTGTTTTTTTTAGACATTTTGCATTTGCGTTTGTCTTCCTTTTTTATTTTTGGTTTATGGGATTTTCCTTTAGTATAAACCTTTTATTTAAGCCTTGAATTTTTTATTTTTACTTTAGGTATCATTTTTTTTTTTATTCTTATTTTTTTTGGAAGCAGTTCCTCTTAGTAGAGTTGTTTTCGTTTTTTTTGCGTTATATTTTTTTTTTTTAGTTTTATTATTCTATTTGAGTAGTGTGATTTTTTATGGTTGTAACACGTCGAACAAGCAAAATGTTGTCTGATGGCAATAATATGCCAACAACCAGTGCGGTTGCTGCTTGTAGCACGAATACGTGTACCACAACCACAGCTCCTACGCAAACAAATCCTTTATCCATCCCGGCTACAACAACAACTTCAAACACAGCCACAACCACATCTTGTACCACTGTGAGTAATCCTGTTTTTGCCGCACCAGACTCGCCAAACTTTTCAATAAGCAGCGACAGTGCGGATCAGACAGTGATATCGCCAGCTTTTTTGAGCATGACTGCCCAGAATATCCGAAGAGAGGCTCGTGAAGGTAACATGAGTAATGCTAATACTGGAGTTTTTGACATGAGCAGTATCCAACAATTCGTAGAGGCTTCTGTTGGCGTGTGCCAGGCAAAGTTGATGAGAGAAGTAAGTGAGAAAATAATGGGTGATTTTTTTGAGGTTAGGATTTTCATGCATTAGTATTTGACAGATCACGTGAGATTTCAGACATGGTGCCAAAGAGAAAGATGCTCAGTATGCTTTGACATTTCATCATGAATAGACTTACTAACGAGCAACGCTTGCAAATCATTGAATTTTATTACCAAAATCAGTGTTCGGTTCGAAATGTTCAAATGTGACAAATTTTGTTCAGCGATGAGGCTCATTTCTGGTTGAATGGCTACGTAAATAAGCAAAATTGCCGCATTTGGAGTGAAGAGCAACCAGAAGCCGTTCAAGAACTGCCCATGCATCCCGAAAAATGCACTGTTTGGTGTGGTTTGTACGCTGGTGGAATCATTGGACCGTATTTTTTCAAAGATGCTGTTGGACGCAACGTTACGGTGAATGGCGATCGCTATCGTTCGATGCTAACAAACTTTTTGTTGCCAAAAATGGAACAACTGAACTTGGTTGACATGTGGTTTCAACAAGATGGCGCTACATGCCACACAGCTCGCGATTCTATGGCCATTTTGAGGGAAAACTTCGGAGAACAATTCATCTCAAGAAATGGACCGGTAAGTTGGCCACCAAGATCATGCGATTTGACGCCTTTAGACTATTTTTTGTGGGGCTACGTCAAGTCTAAAGTCTACAGAAATAAGCCAGCAACTATTCCAGCTTTGGAAGACAACATTTCCGAAGAAATTCGGGCTATTCCGGCCGAAATGCTCGAAAAAGTTGCCCAAAATTGGACTTTCCGAATGGACCACCTAAGACGCAGCCGCGGTCAACATTTAAATGAAATTATCTTCCAAAAGTAAATGTCATGGACCAATCTAACGTTTCAAATAAAGAACCAATGAGATTTTGCAAATTTTATGCGTTTTTTTAAAAAAAAAAGTTCTCAAGTTCTTAAAAAATCACTCGTTACAACAAGCTTTGCTAGAAATCAAGCACGTTATGGCATCACAGGCTGTCATAAATCCGCCTCCACAGCAAACTCAACGGCCACTCTCAGAACTACCTGGAAGCAGTAGGGGTTCAGTCCTGCCCCAAGCGTCACCAGTAATACCACCTCAACCACAAATTGTTTCTGTGCCAGTACCACAGTCGTATACACAACCACCACCATTAGTTCCAGCACCCCATTATGTGAGTGCCGGCGAAAATTTTTCAAATTTGCCGACTAGTACACAAGCACAACGAATACCCGCAGGGTATGAAAATCAACCAACCGTTTTACCACAAAATCCAGTTCTGAGTAGTCAGACACCGTTTCAGCAGCAGACAGTTTTTCAACAGCCACCTGTTGCGACTCATAGTCAAAGACCGGTTCAACAGCAAACAGTTTTTCAACAGCCACCTATGAATACTCAAGGTCAAACACCGTATCAGCAACAACAACAGTATGGTGGGCAGCCAAACATTTTGTCTTTTAACCAGCCGCAGACAGCACAAAATCAGCCACAAATGTTGCCTTTGCCTCAGCAAAATAGGCCAAATACTTTTACTTTTCCACAGGCAGGTAGCTCACAGCCAAGCTATCCACAGGATGCATGGTCTGCGCCAGCTTACCAGCCACAACAGCCAAGTTACCTCGCTATGTTGATGTCAAACCGCCACCAGCCGCTCGATAAATTTAAGCTGGATAAGTGGGGAATAAAATTCGATGGCACAAATAAATCGTTAAACGTGCAAGAATTTATTTTTCGTGTTGGAGCCCTGAGGAGGGACTATAATTGTGCGGATAGTGATATTTTACGAAGTTTTCACCTGTTATTAGACGGTCCTGCCCTAGACTGGTATTGGGATTACCGTAAGATCACGCATGTGAACACCTGGGAAGAATTGGAGAGAGCTCTGCTGACTCAGTATCGACGGTTCGAAAAAGAGTACCAGGTGCAAATGAAAATTTTAAACCGTCGGCAGTTGCCGCAGGAGTCTTTCGAAGATTTTTATAATTCTGTGATCAGGCTGCGCAACCAACAGGAGAATCCCTACGACGAAGTGCAATTAGTAGAGATTATGAGAGGTAATTTAAAACCTGCCCTAGCACAAATGATGTTTGCTGTCACGTTGAGAACCCTATCAGACTTTTGTCGTGAGGTGAGGCGAGCTGAGAGCTTACTAGTCAGTCAGAGACAGCAATACCAGCAGCGTCAGAACTACACCCAAAGGGTGAATGAAATATCTTGCCCTGAGGATGATTTAGATTTTTTGGATTTAGAGGTAGACGCGATTCGGACTACAAGCAGTTACACGTGCTGGAACTGTAAGGTTGAAGGGCATAGTTTTGTAGATTGTCCTGAGCCCGTAACGCGTGTGTTTTGCTTCAGGTGTGGCAAGGATAATGTAGTGACCCCTAAATGTCCTAAGTGCCAGGGAAACCGGTCGCGAAACCCGTCTCGGACTGGGGAGACGCGGTCGACACCAGTTTAGATCCAGTATTAGATCAAATAGATTTAGGTTCAACAGCTAAAATTAGGTTAATGAAAAATAATAATTTAGCAAGAGAGGAGGGAAAAGAACATAAGCTTAGGGAGCTTAAACCTCTGCATATTCGTCTTAAAGAATATAAAGAGGCTAAGCTCAGAATTTTCAAAGGTACGTCAGATCGAATTCGTAAGGCGCGAGAGCGATATAAAGCTCGGAAACGCGTAAGGCGCGAAATCTCGCTAGCATCCCTTTATGAGGGTAAAGACTCACGTCTTTATACCCGCATAAATTTAGGGGGCTATGAAATCGAAGGTCTGCTTGACAGCGGCGCTACGGTGTCGTGTCTGGGTCGCAACTGTCTTGATTTTGTGGAAAAAGCTGGACTTAAAGTCCATGACTTTTCTACAATAATTAAGACAGCTGATGGCACAGGACACGACATCGTAGGCCGGGTTAGAGCAGAGGTTCAATTTGGTCAATCAACGCAGGTCATAAGTTTTTATTTAGTGCCTACTTTGAATCGAGAGTTGTTCTTAGGTATCGACTTCATGAAGGTTTTTAAGTTATTTGCAAACCTTGAAGGTCTTACGACAAATGGTGTAAGCCTGTGTACGGAGGCAGATAGTACTCCAAACGTCGTAACTCATACCTTGACAGCTGAACAGCGAAGGAATTTAGATTTGGTTATATCGATGTTCCCCTGCTACACGAAAAAAGGTCTCGGTAAAACATATTTAGAGACGCATTCAATAGATACTCGTGACGCAACCCCAGTGAAAGATCGTCACTATCCTGTCTCTCCGGCGGTGCAAAAACTTATGTTTGCAGAGCTTGATAGGATGCTTGACCTTGGTGTCATTGAATTAAGCGAGAGTCCATGGAGCCATCCGGTTACTTTGGTCCGCAAGGGCGAAAAGAATCGGTTGTGCTTGGACGCTCGTAAACTCAATGCACTAACGGTCAAGGATGCCTATCCTCTGCCACACATAGAGGGTTTGTTAAGCCGCTTGGGAGACACGATTTACATTTCTAGTGTCGATCTTAAAGATGCATTCTGGCAGATTCCACTAGACCCATCTAGTAGAGAAAAAACTGCTTTTACGGTACCTGGGCGACCACTTTACCATTTTACGGTTATGCCTTTTGGGTTGTGTAATGCAGCGCAGAGGTTATGCCGTTTAATGGATAAAGTGATCCCCGCGGCGCTTCGTGAAAGAGTTTTTGTCTACTTAGATGACCTATTGATAGTTTCTCCAGACTTTGCAACGCACTTGGAGTTGTTGGCACGAGTAGCTGAAAGTCTCTCAGTAGCAGGTCTGACCATCAATGTAGCAAAATCTAAATTCTGTTTCAAGGAGTTGCGATATTTGGGATACATTGTAGGTGGAGGCAAATTAAAACCTGATCCGGCTAAGGTGGAAACGATCACTCGTTTTGCTTATCCTAAAACAGCGAAACAAGTGCGGAGTTTCATGGGGGCAACAGGCTGGTATAGGAAATTTATACCAGACTATGCCACCATTGCAGCTCCAATCTTTGAAACGCTAAAGAAGGGTAAGCAATTCAAGTTTTCGGACGAAGCTAAAGTCGCGTTTGATCGGCTTAAGAACGCTCTGATTTCGAGCCCACTACTTAATCACCCAGACTTCTCAAGACACTTTTACGTGCAGTGTGACGCGTCAGACGTAGGTATTGGCGCTGTTCTCTTTCAGAAAGATGATTCTGGAGAAGAACACCCAATTGCCTATTTCTCTCACAAGTTGACACCGGCGCAGAAAAATTATTCGGTCACTGAGCGTGAATGTCTTGCAGTAGTCTTGGCAATTAAGAAGTTTAGACCCTATATAGAGCTTATGCCCTTCTCCGTGATAACCGACCACAGTAGTCTTAAGTGGCTTATGTCACATAAAGATTTAAGTGGACGTTTAGCTCGGTGGAGTCTGCATCTGCAATCCTATGACTTCACAATAGAGCATAGGCAGGGGAAACAGAATGTAGTACCCGATACCCTATCGCGTTATGAAATGGAAGAAGTCTCGGCAGATGTAGAAGGACTGGTCAATCTTGAATCAAGTGCTTTTAAGTCCAGTGACTATTTAGAACTAGTTTCCACAATAGAAACTAATTCTGAACGGTTGCCTGACTTGAAAGTAATTGATGGTTTTGTCTATAAAAGAGTACGGCCCTATGATGGTTTGGTCTTGAATGAGGACTTCTCATGGAAATTATGGGTTCCTCATGAATTGACCAAAAACATCATCGACAAGTCACACAACTCATTGCAAGCTTGTCACGGAGGCGTTGGGAAGACTCTGCGAAGGGTCAAAGAATTTTTCTATTGGCCAAATCAGAATACCCAAGTCCGAGATTTCGTAGCTAGCTGCGAGATTTGTAAAGAGACGAAACCCGCGAATATAACATTACGTCCGCCTATGGGAGCTGAATCGGTCAGCGAACGACCGTTTCAACGAATTTTTATTGACTTCCTTGGTCCATATCCGCGCTCAAAGAGTGGGAATTGTTACATTTTCATCGTTTTGGACCACTTGACAAAGTTCGTGCTACTAAAAGCCCTGCCAAAAGCTAACACCAAAACTATTATTAAATTTTTAATTTCTGAAGTATTCTACAAGTTTGGAACACCTGAAACCATTATTTCAGATAATGGCAAGCAGTTTATTAGCAAGGAATTTGTCGATCTGGTTAATAATTTTGGAGTGAAGCATGTCCGAACGGCGATACACTCACCTCAGGCTAACGCGTCGGAGCGCGTGAATCAATCTGTTTTGGCCGCGATACGATCTTATTTGCAAGAAGACCACTCGGAGTGGGATAAACACTTATCCGAAATCGAGTTTTCGTTGAGGTCATCAGTACAAACGGCTATAGGTGTTACACCTTATTTCGCACTTTTCGGGATGAATATGATTGGTCATGGTAGTGTTTATAAATTAGCCAGAAAACTAAAGAGTTTATGCGATCCCGAACTAGAAGTGTTGACCAAATCAGAAAAGAACTCGCTAATAAGGCAAAAGGTACGCGAGACACTACATAAAGCATATGTGCGAAACGCCAAAAGCTATAATACTCGTTGCCGCTTAGTCAAATTTGTCCCGGGACAGGAAGTTTATCGCAGAAACTTTCAACAAAGCGATTTTAAAAGTGGGTTTAACGCGAAACTCGCGCGAAAGTTTGTGAAATGCCGAGTCGTAAAGCCGGTAGGAAGCAGTTTATACGAGGTCGAGGATCTAAAGGGGAAGTCGCTAGGTATTTTCCACGCGAAGGACCTGAAACAATAATCTGAAACGCGATCGATGTATAGAAATACCGATATTTACGCGTTTTCTCAACTCAGTAAAATCAATTCTTCTACTCTAGCTATGTTGTGTTTCCTCACGAACAAATCATAAAAAAAAAAAAAAATGCTCAACTAAGTTTTAATTGTAATTCCATAGCCTGTATCAGTTTCTACGCAGGTTAAAGCTAGTAACTATAAGTCAATAGAATTTCTTCATATAAGTGTTGTTTTCTTCTACTCCACCAACTCAAGCAACCGTTTCTAATTTTAATAGCTACCACTCCATTAGTGTAACCCCATGGTCACTCTGGGGAACTATGCCATAAAGAGCTAAGGCTTGTTAGTCACCTGGAGAAGAGCTTGAATGAGCCCGACTTACAGCGAGTCGAAGCGTAAGCAGAAGTATTGGTATTATATAAGCACTAATTCTATTGACGATAGTAAAAGCTTTATTGTTTTTTTTTTTGCGTAGATTAACTGGAGGTTCTGGGAAAGAACTTAGCGAAGCAAACTACCTGCCCTACTCTATCTTATAATATGTAGTACTTATAAATAATTCATAAAAGAAAAATAAATCCACTTACCTTAAAACTATGTGTTGAGGGTGATGGTGAGTTGTTCGCTTTCAGTTGTCTTTCGGTTTCTCCCTTCTCCTTGTTAAACGTGTTGATGTGTTTATTAGATCTGAAACAAACAAAGGAGACTTTAGTATTTAATTCTTGAATAAGGAATGATTAATTTGACAGTCTTACTCAGCTGGACTTGTCCAAAGTATGCCCTGAAGTCGCATCTATAGAAACCTTGTCGTCCTTCTTAGCTGTAGAATAATAATTAAATAGAGTATTAATTAATTGAATTAAATAATAATATAAAAAATATATAAGTAAATAAAAATATAAAAACAGATAATAAATAAATTGAATTTTTAATAAAAAAAAAAAACAAAAAAAAAAAAAAACAAATTTGTAATAATAATAGCAGTAATAAATAAAATAATTATATTATTAATAATAATAATAGTAGAAATAATAACAGTAATAATAAATAATAGAAATAACAATAATAATAAAAATAACAATAATGAAATATAAAATAATAATAAAAATAATAATAAAAACAAAAATGAATGATATAAAAAAAAAATATAACTGGAAAATAAAAAGAAGTTTAATTAAAATATGAAATACAAACTGAATTATATAAAATACAAAAAATATAAAAGGCAAAAATATAAAATACAAAATATAAAAAAAAAAAAAACATTAAAGTAAAAATAAAGATTTGAATTATAAGAGTAAATGAATATATAAAATAAAGAAACAATAAGAAATTAAAATACTAAGAATAAAATAGAAGATAAAATAACATTATAATGATAGTAATGAAAAATAATAGTGATAAAATAATACATGTATATATAAGTAATAATAAAAATAATATAGTAAAATATAATAACGTAGTAATTATCAAATGCGAATATTATAATAATAATAAAATAATATATATATAGGCTATAATGAAAATAGGATAATAATAATGAAAATAATACAAATAATATAATAAAGGAACAATAAAAATTAATATAATGGCATACTAATATAATAATGAATAATTATATTTAGTGAAATGAATCAATATAAATAAATAAAATATAAAGAAAACAAAATAATATAAGAATTGGATTTTTCTTTTACTTACCTAGATTAGTCCCATGTCTTTGGAGGACTTCCTCAGTCCACGGACGGCCGTTGTTCATATGTTGATGTTATTCATAGGTAGTAGGAAAAAAAAGGGTTATAAAAACATACAAAAAAATTTTCGTTTAACTCACCAGGTGCCAAGAGTCGAAATGAAAAAGGAAATGACCATATAGGGTAATTTTCCCTGCCAACTGCCGCTATCGTTGCGACTGGGGTAATTTCATTATTTTTCGCACTTTCCTTCATCCCAAAAATGGCGCTATCCTGGATAAAGTCCCTTGCAATGTCCTGAAAGAAAAAAAATGCAAATATTGATTAGCCATATTAATTTTTTTTGCAATGAAATTTACTTTTGCTACTCACCGTAAAACCTTGATAAAAATAGGCTGAAACGAAAAGAGTATAATTAATGGCCATCGATAGTATTTGTTTCAAGAGGAATATTTTCAGTTTAAATATTCTTGAATACTTACAAATTAATAACAAATGTGGGGGTTCTTGAATACTTACGGTTTAGGCAGCGTCTTGTTTTGGTTTTACACGCATAGTATTTCCAATTTTCGTTTCTTCTGTTCGTCCATTCACAAATTATTTTGCAATCCACAAACGAAAGTTGCCAGCGTTTGTTTTTTTTTGTATTCTAGTAAAGTTACCACCCAGTTTATTTTTTTTTTCTATTTTTTGACGATTTTTTTTGCGATTTTTTTTTGGTAAATACACACCGTCCGTGATGTTTTCCCTCCCATCCTGGATCCACTGATAGATCCAAGGAATGGTTGGGTTTGTCGTGTGCACACGGGAGGGTAGCAGCGGGACGATAAAACAGTTTCAGCCGTGTTACCAGCAAGAAAAAAAAGTCAGCTGGAAGAAAAAAGGACAACCATATTTACAAAAGAAAAAAAAAAACATAAACAAAAAAAAAACAAAGTTTTTGCAATATATTTAGATTGCTGAAAAGGGATTAGCTGTCGGATAGGTTTTTTTTTTTTAAAAGAAGTGGCGTGACCGAGCCTTCTTGGGCAGCCACGGACAAAATGTCGCTCTCTTTTTCCGTAATCAGCAAGAAAGGTAAGGTGTGACCTGTGGCCGACAAAGAAAAATTTGAAGACATACCAGTGCATCCGGAAAGGAAATAAAACATAAAAATCGATTGTGATACAAGTTTATTGTGATGTGAAATTGAAATTTTAAAATATTTTCACAAGTTTTTTTGAAGAAAAGAAAAATAAAAACTACAACCACAAAATGAAAAGAAATATAAATTGCCGAAAATATTAGCAAATTTATAGAAAAATATACATTTAACATTTAAATATCGAACTTTTATAAAACTAAAGTTAAAAATTTACAAAAAAAAATCACATAAAATAAAACTTATACATCCAAGGAAAATTCCGTGCCACTCCTCGCCGTCACACCCAACGAGGGAACAATCGGAAGCCACATCTTTGGAAGCATTGCCACTAGGCAATGCCCAGGTATTTTGCCAAAAGACTTTTGACCGCCAAACGGACGACCTGTGGACAAACAAACAAAATATAATATATATTAACCTTATAAGGTAGGGAACACATACTAACCTAGTTCTCGTCGGTAAAGGCCATTCCTCTGGGTGATTCGGCCCAGAGTGCGCGTTAGGGTTGAGCTCAGGCCTGTTAAAGATCAAACCGCGGTAGGGATAAATTTGCCCATTAGTCATGTCTTCCTTAATATAAAAAAAAGGTGAAATATATATTAAGACCAATTAATAAAATTAGAAATAAATAAGACAAACCTCGTACGAATCAGCATCGGGCAATCCTGATAAAAAAAAAAAAACCTGAAGATATAAGCTGCCGCCATCTTAAAGTTTGTTCCCGCTTCCAGTAAACGATGTCATCAAGAGCATAAAAATGAAGATTTAAAAAGAAGATCTAAGATGTAAAAGAAAAAGAAATTCGCTTAAAAACAATCTTTCAGCTTTTTTTCGTTTATAGATTTTTTTTCCAATAATTTTAATGTAACTCACCTTTTTGTCAATAAAAATCTCATTATGTACTAATATTTAAGATGAAAATGAAGAGTGTCTTAGTTAGTATGAGCGGCTAGAGATAGTTAAAACGCGGTAAGTAGGGTAGCGAGTTGCAAGAGGGTTTTCCAGGGGCATCAAAACATCTGCTCACTATGCCATGGAGAGATACTAGTATCTCTAATGGGGAGGGAAGATACCTGGCATTAACTTCAGCCAGAAGGTGGTATATGTGTGTGCGTACAGGGAAATGATTTAGATTTGCATCGGGCTCCATTATTCATTTTTTTTTTTTAAACCATATAATATTTTTGTTTAGCTGGTATGATTTTTGTGTAGCTGCTAAATACCCAGAAAGTTGGCAAGAACCACCCCAAGACGGCGAGCCCTAGCCGGTGCTTACGCCAGCATACCAGCGCGGCCAACAATCTGGTAACTCACAAGTTTGTTTTATTGACATTCCCTTTTTTTTCCCGCAATGGCTACTACAAATATGCTCTAATAAAAAAGACGACCCTAGCGTTTAAATTTACCACAAAATCGATGTAACAAAATAAAATAAGTATGTACATAAATAAGGTAATTATTAGAAAAAATTAATGCTACTGTTTTCATTTTTGTTAGAGCATTTTTATTTGATATTAGTCCATTGTGTCTTTAATGTTTTTTAAACCAAATATGAAAATTATTAAACTATAGATTTTGTTATTATTTGTGGTAAAAACAGCTTCTGAAATATCACAAATTTTTTAAAATCCTCAAAAACTTTATGAAAATTTCAATTCAATCTACTACAACTCAGTCTTTTTTATCCGATCCAAACAAATTAGGCATGTTTGAAGCGTAATTTAATAGGCTTTGAATATGGGTGACGCTTTAAAGAGCAGTATACATACATTAAAAAAACAAATTATCTGGTTATTGGCCGAAATGAAAAATATATAACTATTTTCGTGATCAGCACCACCTACATATTCTAAAAAAAAGCAATATAAATTTTAAATATTAAAAATAATTATTCAAATGTACTAAATCGCTCCATTTACAGAATAGGGATAAATGAATACAGAGGATTTAAATAAACAGCCAGTTTCAAAGAGTCAAATTAATATTTTCTTCTTCTGGCCATATACATATGTACATATTACATATATACATATTTGTTTTTACATAATATTTTGACTTGATATGTTTTTTTTTAAATTTGTTTTTCCAAATACGCTTGGTGGTAAGTCATAACTTGAACAGCAGCTAATACATTTGATTGACAACAAAGATGAACTAATAAAAGGAAAATACTGTTTAACAAAGCATAGAGTGCCAAACGCACTATTCATGGGAATTAAAATAGCTATGTTAGCTCTTTTTTCTGAAAAAGTGCTAAAGGCTAAAATTCATTCGTCAGAGATATCCAAAAATAGCCCGAAAAGTGATAAGTCGGTATCGCTGCAATTAACCGTATAAACAATGACTAAAAGTAATAATTAAACAATGACAACGACTAGAAACAATTGAACATTTGTTACACCCCGTCTTCACTAGCCAGCGATTTATCATGACAAAAGTCAAAATTCAGTACTAAAGTAATAACTATTATTTAATATTATGTTAATTACCCATAACGTTTTATAATAAAAATGCAATTTATTTGTTGTGGGAAAAGAGCTAGTTCCTATACGTATTTCAGGTTGCTCAGGCCAGATCATCAGGAAACCTTTTTCCTAATTTTAGAGCCAAAAATACTCTATAAGTGATAAAATTCAAAAAAACTGTCATGTTTTTAATAGGTTTTGTTTCTCAGCAAATTATTTTAAGTGTTGGAATAGTTTTATAAACGAAATCAACACACTCATAATACTTTACTGGATTTTGTAGGGACATATCCTATCAATCTCTTCGAGCTGGCAAACCGTTCACTTGTAAACTTTGCAGACAGACTTAGTTTCCGAATGGACGGACGATTCCCTAAAACCTACCCTTTCCTCTACACCGCACACTGGCAACTTGTTAAATTGGCACGACTAAGGCTCGCGGGCATGGGCGGTGGTTCGTTGCAGTGCAGACGACCGGGGACAAATAAGTTTGTACCAGTGTTGGAAGATCAGATCATCACCAGGGCTCAGTTGGAATGGCCCTCACTATTCCCACCCCTAACCGTGGTATTCTGGTAGTGAAAATATTATTATTAGAATACCCCTAAAACGCATCACCACACTCCACTTACCTCTTTGTTTATTTATTCAATCAATAGACTCATGATAGACTATGCTTTCATATTTTTTTTTAGTTATACAGAAGATATATTTCTTTGTTTATGTTTAATTTCAAAATCACTATATTATTTCTTAAATCTAGTTTTTGTACAAATCTTGGTATTGTTTATCTAGCGATAAGATTGACTCATCTGGAGTGGTTACTAACCCAGTCCTACTCCAAATGACTTAACCTTCTTCTTTTCTTATTTTGTTGTAAATTGTTTTGTTTATACAATAGGATTGTTTTTATTCACTTATATTGTAAATGAGTTGTGTTTATATCTATTTATATTCAATTTTTTTTTTTTTTGCTATTTACATTGTAAATATGTTACTTGCGAGATTTTTGTTTAGTTCTCTTATAATTTCGCTTAACAATACTATTTACTCTGTTCATATATTTTGTAATTTTGTTTAATACTAATGTTTTTGTTCACTTTAGGTATTTTACTTTACTTATTCTGACACAAACATCTTATAAGCATAGCTGTAGGTAGCTATCGATATACCAAGGTAAGTATATTTTAATTTCCGAGTAGGACTGAAATTTTTGGTGAGTATTTAAACTCATTTATGGTTAAATAAATGGGTAAGTAAAATTTTATATTTTATATTCTGTTAAATTTTTGAGTTGTTCTTTTATTTGTTTCAGGTAAGTAAAATTTCAGACAATTATAAATTCAGGTAAGTATAAGTTTAGGTATTAATTCAAGTAAGTAAAATGACAGGTAAATATCTTTTCAGGTAAGTATAATTTCGGACAAGTAAAAATTTAGGTAAGTATTTATGTAGGTCTTACTTTCAAGTAAGTAAAATTTGGGGTCTTAATTTCAGGTAAATAATTATACAGGTAAATAAAAGTACGTTAAATTGAACGAGAAACTTATACAAACGCGCTAATATACACGACGATGAACCGCGCTGTTCAGTCTATGGGACATGCCTAACCACTGTTTGACACTGGATTATCTTTTACTTATATATATATATATATACAATCATTAAATACAGTACCTGAGGATTTCGGAGTGATGGGTCCATACAGATGCCCTGAGGATGAGGTGTACTTGGGACTTTGTTTGCTGATGTGAATGATCTATTTGATGAAATGCTGAATGAATTTATTTATTGATGAAAAGCTGGACGAATTTAATTATCGCTGAAATGCTGGATGAATTTATTTATTGATGAAAAGCTGGACGAATTTAATTATCGCTGAAATGCTGGATGAATTTATTTATTGATGAAAAGCTGGACGAATTTAATTATTGAGATGCTGGATTATCTATTTATTGAGATGCTGGATGTGTTTATTTGATTTGACGTTGGATGTATTTACTTGATGTTGAATGAATTTGTTTGATGAAATGCTGAATGTGTTTATTGAGATGCTGGATGATCTGTTTGATGTGATTCTGAATGAATCTGTTTGGTGAGATGCTGGACGTATTTATTTGATGTGATGTTATATAATTTATTTAATGAGATGCTGGATGAATTTGTGGTGATAATAATTAAAAGTCTAATTTTTTTTGAAAATGGCGTGGTATTAATGTCGTCTATGGCGATCGCTATGTAACCGATGTCTACATAGCTGATGCTATACACGTGCTTTTGATGACGATCTTCACGCACCAGGTGTCCGTTGGGCGTATTTGTTTTTTTACGTGTGGCCGTGGATAACGGTGGCAGTTGTCATGGATTTACACTTGCTTTTGGCACTGATGTTCGTTGTGCCAGGCAGAAAAACATAATTAATTGGGGGTATACTTTGACGCCGACTCTAAGGCGGTTTAAGGCTGTTTCTGGTGTTCAATTGCTTTGCCTAGCAATCCCCACCAGCCTTAATCTTTTTTGTCTTCTTTTTTTTTTATCTTTCTGCACTTCTACCACCCTTTATTTTTCTCCTTTCTATTCTTTAAAAATCACTACTTTAAATATTCTTTTTTTTGCACTGGTATTTCAATTTCATTCACTTACCTTTTTCTTTCTACTAATTTGGTTTTTCTATTTTTCTCCGCCTCCACGACCATACAGCTTCACGTTCTCGTTCATAAAGGCCGGAAATACTTTACCCTTCAATCATGACAGTTTCTTGGTTGCATGCAATACGCAGAGTCGCAATTTTTTAGTAGTACAATGTTGCCATATTACCGCTTTTATCAGTACTGCCACAGTGTCTACACGGACGACACATTACACACCCACCAACCTGGGTTAGAGATTTTTATCATATTAGCAAATCATATTTGCTAATATGATAAAAGTCTCAGGACCTGAGTCGAGTACGTTAGGCTTTGAGATCCTTCGCGTGGAAGACCCCAATAGTTTTGCCTTGCATGTTTTCTATTTCGTATAAGTGATTTCCGACTAACTTGGCAATTGTACATTTGATGAATCGTTTACACAACTTGGCTGAAAGTTGCTTGCTGAAATCTGATAGTTGAAAATTTCTCCGAAATACTTCCTGACCCACCTTGAATTTTGTCTCTCGGCATCTTGTGTTATATTTCTTGGCATTGACCTCATAGTTTTTATGCAAGTTCTTCCGGACCTTATCCCGAATCAGTTCTAAAAATTCATTTCGGTTTTCGATTCTGTTTTCTGAATCTTCTATTAAGTCAAGCTTCCTCGCCAGTTTGTACGCTGATGCGTGAGTAATCATGTTAGTGCCGAACAACAAAAAGTATGGCGTTACGCCTGTTGCTGAATGTACCGCCGACCTTAAGGCGCATTCTATCTCACACAGATGCACGTCCCAGTCGCTTTGACTTTCGTCCAGATATGACCTAATCGCTGCTAAAATTGACTGATTTACGCGCTCTGATGCGTTCGCCTGCGGTGCATAGATCGCCGTTTTCATGTGCTCGATGCCGAAGCTGTCTATTAATTCTGTGAAATCCTTGCTAATGAATTGTTTTCCATTGTCGGAGACTAATGTTTCAGGACAACCAAATTTGTAAAACACTTCCTGGATTAAAAAGTTGACTACGTTTTTCGTGTTTGCTTTGGACATGGCTTTAAGGAGAACGAACTTAGAGAAATAGTCCAGAACTATGAAAATGAAACAGTTTCCCTTTTTCGATCTTACGTATGGCCCTAAAAAGTCTATATAGATTCTCTGAAATGGTCGGCTCGCCGTTGGTTCTTGCCCCATCGGTGGTTTTAATACCAGGTTTGAAGGTTTTGATTCCTTGCAGGTATCGCAACTATTGACAAACTCTCTTATTTGAACGTTCATATGCGGCCAGTAAAACCATTCGCGAACACGTCTGATTGTTTTCCCTATCCCGCCGTGCGCGGCTGCTGGTGGGCTATGTGCCTGTTCAATTATTTCCCTCGTTAACCCGGTGGGTATCCATAGTTTCCATGCGTGCTCCTCCCTTGCTAGGTCCTCATCACATAACTGTGTTCTTTTGTATACAAGTCCGTCGACTACCTTGATGTCCGGTAGCCTCTCCTGGTTGAATTTTACGGTTTTCTGCAATTCCTTATAGTCCTCCGACTGAAACTCTGTAGATTCCAGGTCAACTAGCTTTTCCCGGGACACTTTTATTCCATCCATATCGTATCTGGACAAGGTATCTGGTACAATGTTTTGGGTGCCTTTTCGATGCTTAATTGTGAACGAATATGTCTGTAACTGGAGGCTCCATCTTGCCAATCTTCCTCCTAAATCACGCTGGGACATCAACCATTTCAAGCTGGAATGATCGGTGATGATCACAAACTCCATCAACTCGATGTATGGGCGAAAACGTTTGACCGCTGACACTACTGCGAGACATTCTCTTTCCGTGACGGAATAATTTTTTTGCGCTGTTGATAATTTCTTTGAGAAGTACGCTATCGGGTGTTCTCCTCCATCTGCGTCTTCTTGGAACAGAACCGCTCCTATTCCTACATTCGATGCATCACACTGAACGAAAAATGTTTTGTTGAAATCGGGGTGAATCAATACAGGGCTTGCCGTTAATTTCTCCTTTAATTTGTCAAATGCTTTCTTGGCTTCATCGGTGAATACAAATTTCTTACTTTTCTTCAAGGTCTCACAAATGGGTGCTGTAATTGTTGCATAGTCGAGAATGAATCTCCGGTACCATCCAGTAGTTCCCATGAAGCTTCTGACTTGTTTCGGTGTTGTTGGGTATTTCAACTGATTTATAGCTAGAATTTTTTCGGGGTCTGGTTTCAGCTTCCCTTCTCCAACAATATACCCTAAATACTTCAACTCTCGACAGCCAAACTTTGACTTGCTCACATTGATCGTTAAACCTGCGCGCTCTAGACAAAATGCAACTTCTTTTAATACACTGAGATGCTCTTCAAACTCTGGCGATACCACCAACAGATCATCCAAATAGACAAAAACCTTCTCTCTTAGTCGTGCTGGAATCACCTTGTCCATTAAACGGCATAACCTTTGGGCTGCATTACACAACCCAAAAGGCATGACCGTGAAATGGTACAAGGGTCTTCCAGGCACAGTAAAGGCAGTTTTCTCTCGGCTATGTTCTGCCAGTGGTATCTGCCAGAACGCATCCTTGAGATCTATGCTGGAAATGTAGTGCGTATCGCCCAAACGGCTTAAAAGTCCTTCAATATGGGGAAGTGGATAGGCATCCTTAACGGTCAGTTCATTGAGCCGACGCGCATCAAGGCAAATTCTTACCTTCTCCCCTTTCTGTACAAATGTGACACGATTGTTCCATGGACTTTCGCTCGGCTCAATGACTCCCAACGATAGCATTCTATCCAACTCCCCATACATTAGCTTTTGTACCGCGGGCGATATTGGATAGTGTTTTTCCTTAACAGGCACTGAATCTCCAGTGTCTATCTGGTGTATCTCAAGGGACGTCTTGCCTAAACCTTTACGCGAAAAACATGGAAACAGTTCAATAACCTCCTCAAGGCGTCGTTGCTGCCTAACATCGAAACTATGCATACGTGGAAACGAGTTATCCTCCGGCTCATCCGAATTAACACCTTGGGCTGATAGTGTGTTTACTTCAAGTCGTAGTAATTTAAATTTCTTTAAGAAGTCAATACCGAGAAATAGAGGTAGCTTAAGTGACGGGACTAGAAAGAAATCAATCGGTTCGGAAATTTTATTAAAGGTGATGTTTATCCTAACACGGCCTATTATCGGGTTCAGCTTTCCATCTGCTGTCTTTATTTCCGCCCGAAAAGGATAAATCACGAGTTTCGCCTTCTCTACGAAATCTAGGCAATTTTTGCCAAGGCAACATACCGTGGCTCCACTGTCGAGTAGACCCTGTATCGGCTGTCCACTCAATTCAAGAGTTGTGTATATTCTGGTGTCTGGTCCCTCATAAATACTGGCTTCCGCGATATCGAATCGAATTCCCTTCCTTATTTTGTATCTTTCACGTGCCTTTAAAATTCTATTGGTAGTTCCAAAAATTATATTTCTCGCCTCCTGGTATTCTTGCTCTCGCATATGTAGTGGTTTAACTTGTCCATTCAACACTGTTTCCGTAATCCTGGTCTTTCTATTCTCGTTTTTCAATATTTTCTTAATTGGTGATACTTTGTGCTCACTTTCAACTCTCTGGTCAAATTGGGTTTCTTTAAAGGTTATCTTGGCTTGTGCTAAGTAAGAGTTTATTGATTCCTGGGACGTTGATTCAGCGAACGAGTCTCCCTCCCACCTCGAGTCACGTTCGGGATCCGGTTTCCCTGACAGATTGGGCAACGGGGTGTCACGGTGTCCTCACGTCCACATTTAAAACAAAATAGCCTCCTTTTCTCTTCCAAGCAATCAAAAAATGTATGTCCTTCCTCCTTACAGTTCCAACAAGTAAGTTTTTTCACTTCGGCTAGTGCATCTACTTCAACCGATTCCGTTGTATCTACTGACACGTATTCCAGTTCGTGAATATTCCTAGGGGGTAGTCTCCCACTATATTGACGCTGGCTATTCAACAAGTTTTCGGCCCTTCGGCACTCCCTTACGAATTGAGCTAAACTATTTACTGAAACTGAAAATAACAACTGAGCCATTGGAGCTCTCAGGTTGCTTCGCATTATGCTGACTAAATCTTTTTCTCCTATAGGACTCCTCAGTTGGTTCCTAAGTTTTATAACAGAGTTGTAAAAATCGTCAAACGTCTCCATGCTTTGTTGCCGTCTGTCTAAAATTTTTCGTTGGATATCAAAATCACTGTCATATCGGTGGAACTGGCTGATCAAAGCGGCTTTAAGGTCTCTCCATCTCGTGATATTATTGAATCGTCTATGATCCCAGAACCAATCCCTTGCCGATCCACTTAGTAAATGATGAAATGATCGAAGAACTTCATTCCATCCACATCCATAGTCTGCCTGTAGGGTCTCCACTCGAAAAACAAAGTCTTCAATGCTAGTAGTCTTATTAGTTCCGTCGAATATTATCCCCCATTTATCGATTCGAAATGCAGCACTTGAGTTTGAATTTGGATTCTGCTGGTATCGTGGTGTTGTGGCTGGATCTTCAGTTCTATAGTTGTCTTGAAAATTGAAATTGTTATTTATCGGATTGTAGAAATGAGTAGGCATTGGTTGGATTTGCAGCTGTTGTCTTGGTGCATTTGGCATTGACGGTGGTGGCTGGCTTATGTCTGGTAACGACACGTTGCTAATTCGAGGTTGTGCAGTAAAGCCACTTTGTTGACTTGGATTTGTTTGTTGGCTTAGACTTTGTTGAATTATCCGCGGCACTAGACTTAAAAGTCTATCCTCAAAATTCCTTAAGTCGTCATGTGTCATAACTCTTCCTCCTCTACCTTCTCTTGAAAAATTATTATGGTTTTGGGGCGGTCTCAATGGTTCATCGACTTGACGAAATGCGTCGATAACTCCTCTTGCACTTATACTACTGAAAGGTGGTGTGACTATGGTGCTATTTCCTGCCATACTCTCCCCGCTTGAATCTAAAACATCTTCCATTTGATTTGCTGGTAATCCTGTATTAACGTTGGTTTGTTTCGGAATCGCTCCTGTGCTACTTGTTGTTGTTGTTGTAGTATCTGTGGTCACTGTTGTAATTGAAGTGGTTGGTTTAGCTGCTGAAGCTTCACCTTCCATTCTACTTTTAGATCGTGTACCAAACATTTCCGAAATTAGCTTATTCGCCTTAATGACCCTTAATACCAAAACAAAACCTACTAAAACAAACTATACTAAAACCTGAAAACAATGTGCGAAATCGAAACGCCAAATTCTAAACAAAAGCTTTTAAACTTACCAAAACCTGAAAATTTTTCGCTTACTCGAAACAAAATAGTGAATAATGAAAATACAAATATAAAATGAGTTAATGTTTTGGTATAGTTTTATACCAAACCGTTAAATCAATCTGCAAAAATTAAATGAATGTATCTACCAAATTCTGGTGATATTGTATTGTTAGTGCAAAAGACAAAAAGGATAATAAAAATATAAAATTTTATAAATAGTTTTTGGTATAGCTTTATACCAAACCATAAAGTAAACCAAAGAAAAATTTTAATGACTTTATCCAACAAATTCTGCGGATTTTGTTTTGTTAATTCAAATCAATAAACAAAAATACACAAATAATGAATGTAAAGTAAATAAGAATTTTTCTTTTTCTTCAACAAATTCTGTTGATATGCTGTTAGTTCAAATTAAAATAAAAATGTTAGTATTTAAAACAAAGATGAGGTGTGACGAGTGGTGATGAAACAAATGAGTGATAATCTGTCTTCTACTAAACGAGCCAAAACTCAGACAACTTTTAAACGATGCTAATTAATCAGAATGTTTATGTTTCGCATCTAGTGATTAGTGGCAGCAGAAGTATTTATCAAATACTATCTGGACTCACTGACTCGAAGTACGCTGCGCTCTTCCAACAAACCCTGTCGCGATTAGAGTACCTATTTATTAGGTCACTAAGACTTACATTGATTAGCTGGAATAGCCTTCATCTGATTAAAGCTAGTCGCAAACGGACGTTCTGCTATTCGCTTCCTTCCGTGACTTACTCAACTTTAATCTAGACTACTTTTATTTCTTTATTATTTCTTTAAACTTTCTTCTCAACTTTGCATTTCTTCGAATTGTCTCAAACTCTACTGACGAAGTATGCCTTCCAAATGTCAGGCTTCTTGCTGTTAAAATTACTCAAAAATATATTCAATAGTTATCGGTTTTCGTGCCCCACGTTGGGCGCCATTTAATTGTCATGTTTTTAATAGGTTTTGTTTCTCAGCAAATTATTTTAAGTGTTGGAATAGTTTTATAAACGAAATCAACACACTCATAATACTTTACTGGATTTTGTAGGGACATATCCTATCAATCTCTTCGAGCTGGCAAACCGTTCACTTGTAAACTTTGCAGACAGACTTAGTTTCCGAATGGACGGACGATTCCCTAAAACCTACCCTTTCCTCTACACCGCACACTGGCAACTTGTTAAATTGGCACGACTAAGGCTCGCGGGCATGGGCGGTGGTTCGTTGCAGTGCAGACGACCGGGGACAAATAAGTTTGTACCAGTGTTGGAAGATCAGATCATCACCAGGGCTCAGTTGGAATGGCCCTCACTATTCCCACCCCTAACCGTGGTATTCTGGTAGTGAAAATATTATTATAAGAATACCCCTAAAACGCATCACCACACTCCACTTACCTCTTTGTTTATTTATTCAATCAATAGACTCATGATAGACTATGCTTTCATATTTTTTTTAGTTATACAGAAGATATATTTCTTTGTTTATGTTTAATTTCAAAATCACTATATTATTTCTTAAATCTAGTTTTTGTACAAATCTTGGTATTGTTTATCTAGCGATAAGATTGACTCATCTGGAGTGGTTACTAACCCAGTCCTACTCCAAATGACTTAACCTTCTTCTTTTCTTATTTTGTTGTAAATTGTTTTGTTTATACAATAGGATTGTTTTTATTCACTTATATTGTAAATGAGTTGTGTTTATATCTATTTATATTCAATTTTTTTTTTTGCTATTTACATTGTAAATATGTTACTTGCGAGATTTTTGTTTAGTTCTCTTATAATTTCGCTTAACAATACTATTTACTCTGTTCATATATTTTGTAATTTTGTTTAATACTAATGTTTTTGTTCACTTTAGGTATTTTACTTTACTTATTCTGACACAAACATCTTATAAGCATAGCTGTAGGTAGCTATCGATATACCAAGGTAAGTATATTTTAATTTCCGAGTAGGACTGAAATTTTTGGTGAGTATTTAAACTCATTTATGGTTAAATAAATGGGTAAGTAAAATTTTATATTTTATATTCTGTTAAATTTTTGAGTTGTTCTTTTATTTGTTTCAGGTAAGTAAAATTTCAGACAATTATAAATTCAGGTAAGTATAAGTTTAGGTATTAATTCAAGTAAGTAAAATGACAGGTAAATATCTTTTCAGGTAAGTATAATTTCGGACAAGTAAAAATTTAGGTAAGTATTTATGTAGGTCTTACTTTCAAGTAAGTAAAATTTGGGGTCTTAATTTCAGGTAAATAATTATACAGGTAAATAAAAGTACGTTAAATTGAACGAGAAACTTATACAAACGCGCTAATATACACGACGATGAACCGCGCTGTTCAGTCTATGGGACATGCCTAACCACTGTTTGACACTGGATTATCTTTTACTTATATATATATATATACAATCATTAAATACAGTACCTGAGGATTTCGGAGTGATGGGTCCATACAGATGCCCTGAGGATGAGGTGTACTTGGGACTTTGTTTGCTGATGTGAATGATCTATTTGATGAAATGCTGAATGAATTTATTTATTGATGAAAAGCTGGACGAATTTAATTATCGCTGAAATGCTGGATGAATTTATTTATTGATGAAAAGCTGGACGAATTTAATTATCGCTGAAATGCTGGATGAATTTATTTATTGATGAAAAGCTGGACGAATTCAATTATTGAGATGCTGGATTATCTATTTATTGAGATGCTGGATGTGTTTATTTGATTTGACGTTGGATGTATTTACTTGATGTTGAATGAATTTGTTTGATGAAATGCTGAATGTGTTTATTGAGATGCTGGATGATCTGTTTGATGTGATTCTGAATGAATCTGTTTGGTGAGATGCTGGACGTATTTATTTGATGTGATGTTATATAATTTATTTAATGAGATGCTGGATGAATTTGTGGTGATAATAATTAAAAGTCTAATTTTTTTTGAAAATGGCGTGGTATTAATGTCGTCTATGGCGATCGCTATGTAACCGATGTCTACATAGCTGATGCTATACACGTGCTTTTGATGACGATCTTCACGCACCAGGTGTCCGTTGGGCGTATTTGTTTTTTTACGTGTGGCCGTGGATAACGGTGGCAGTTGTCATGGATTTACACTTGCTTTTGGCACTGATGTTCGTTGTGCCAGGCAGAAAAACATAATTAATTGGGGGTATACTTTGACGCCGACTCTAAGGCGGTTTAAGGCTGTTTCTGGTGTTCAATTGCTTTGCCTAGCAATCCCCACCAGCCTTAATCTTTTTTGTCTTCTTTTTTTTTATCTTTCTGCACTTCTACCACCCTTTATTTTTCTCCTTTCTGTTCTTTAAAAATCACTACTTTAAATATTCTTTTTTTTGCACTGGTATTTCAATTTCATTCACTTACCTTTTTCTTTCTACTAATTTGGTTTTTCTATTTTTCTCCGCCTCCACGACCATACAGCTTCACGTTCTCGTTCATAAAGGCCGGAAATACTTTACCCTTCAATCATGACAGTTTCTTGGTTGCATGCAATACGCAGAGTCGCAATTTTTTAGTAGTACAATGTTGCCATATTACCGCTTTTATCAGTACTGCCACAGTGTCTACACGGACGACACATTACAAAACACAATGAGAAATTTATGAATATGTTGATAGAATTACAGAATATTAAAGCTTCAACAAAACAACAACAAACAAACCAAGTTATTTTTCCTTACTGTCCTACTACAATTAAATTGTTTTTTACATCACTTAATGCAGACGTAAGGTGTAATGAAATGCATAAACAAGTTAATTTTGTTCCCGCAGGAGAATCGAAAAATAACAAGTGTTGCCAAAGATTTGCACAAACAATTTGCACAATTGCCAAAGATATTCTTTCGAGCACGTGCAGTTGAAAAGGTCTTAGCAGATCTTAATATTAACAAGTCTTTTGGGCCTGCTGGAAGTTAGCTAATGTAACGCAAATCCCCAAAAAAGGAGAGGCTAACAATCCTGAAAATTACCGCCCAATTGCAGTCTGTTCTACTCTTTCTAAGGTAATGGAAAGTATGCTAAATTTTCATCTTGTCAAGTATCTGGAGTCCAACAGCTTACTAAGCGACCGCCAGTATGGTTTTCGTAGGGTGCGCTCTACAGGGGACTTGCTGGCTTTCCTTTCGGAAAAATGGTGTCAATCCATTCACTATATCGGCGAAAGTAAGGTGGTGGCTCTAGATATCTCCAAGGCCTTTGATAGAGTGTGGCATGGTGCACTCCTGTCAAAACTTATTACTTTTGGTGTCGGTTATAGCTTTTCTCGATTTATATCGAGCTTTCTCAGGGATCGCACTATACGAGTTGTTGGATTTCATCATACGAGTTCAAGATTAATTCAGGGGTACCGCAAGGCTCTGTTCTTTCTCCTACCCTGTTTCTTATTTTTATAAATGACCTTATCTGTCAAACTTCTAACCCTATCTACTCTTTTGCAGATGATAGCAGCATATGCCATTCGTATTCATTCTGCAGACGGCCGAGCCTTTTAGAGATTGGGGCCAAGCGGCAAAACATGAATGATACGCTCAATCACGATCTCGTAACAATATCTAATTGGGGCCGGGCAAATAGAGTCGACTTTAACGCTCGTAAGACTCAATGTTGTATGCTAACGCACCAACGTTCGGCCGATAATGGTGCTACATCTGTAATTATGGGTGGTATAAGTATTAAAGAATCAGAAGCTCTTGATGTTCTTGGCATGAAAATCCAGTGTGACATTCGATGGACTAAGCACATTTTTCAAGTCTCAAAAGAAGCTTTCAAGTGTCTCGGTTTTCTCAAACGGTGTAAAACATATTTCACCTCATCAGATCTCCTTACTATTTATACCACTTACATCCGGCCAAAAATGTAATACAACTCTCATGTATGGGCCGGTGCTCCAAAGTCTATTTTGGAACTACTTGACCGCGTGCAGGAGAGGGCGAAGAAGCTCATAGGTGACAGTAGGGTATCTAATTCTATTGACTCTCTTGAACATCGACGCAATGTGGGTTGTGTTTCGCTGTTTTATCGCTACTACAATGGAATGTGCTTTGATGAGATTAGGGAACTAGTTCCCGATAATCGCACGTTTTCGCGCACAACACGCTTTTCATTAAGAGCTCATCCATTTGTGGTCGATTGGCCAGTGAATCGCACAATGCATTACAGAGAAAATTTATTTTTTAGCCGTACAGTTCGCTTGTGGAATCATCTTCCTACAGAGGTCTTTCCTGTCAACTACAATGTTGGAAAATTCAAATCGAATGTCCACAAACATTACTCCCTCTATCCTCCTTCCCATAACCTAATTTTCTAGTTCTGGCACAATGCTTTGCATGAGTAGGGGTCATCCCCTGAGTGCTGGTCCGAAATAAAAAAAATCAATTGCATGTTTAGTTATATATAAAATTTTTAGGAATTTAAATATTAATTCTTTAATATTATGGTTATTACCCATAACGTTTTATAACAAAAATGCAATTTAATTCTTGACTTTTGTTAAGACAAATTGATAGATCGTGTTAAAACTAAAAATGTCTAATGTGTCAAATAAAATGACAGCATCTTATTTTCTGTTCCGTAATAAATTCCTAAATTTGAAGAAAATAGTTGCTTTGCCAAAAAACAGCCGCTGATTATTTAAGTAGAGTTTTTGCCGACAGAATAAAAAAGAGTAGAAGGAGTTTTGTTTTTGCTATAAAAGTAAATATATGAGTTGAAATATTTAATTATTGTGGTGAATGTGTTTATTTTTAAACTAGCTGTGCCCGCGACTTCGTCAGCGTCCATGCAATATTTTGTTCGATTTTGCTTTGAAAGCAATCCACACCAGTGACTGACAAAAAGTACTTATTAAAATAAATGTAGTCAAGTATTTACACATATTTTTGGGTATTAGTTATACCTATACTTATAAATACTGTCCACACTCTTGAATATTTTGAAGAGAGTAATTAGCACAACGATTTTACGTAGGCTGACAATAATTCAGGTTTTGTTTACAGAAAAAAAAAGTTAAAAGGGAAAAATCAAAAATTTAAACAGCGATTTGACAAACGCTATTGTCTGGACGCCTATACTACGGAGACAATTGTTAGCATTTTTAAACAAACAATACGTATTATTTATTTTCATTACAGTACTGTTAAATGTAAACGCTAGGTTAATTATTTTTTCTTTTATTCACAGATGCTTCCTTTCATGTTTATTTTAATGAATAAAATATAAGAAAGCATGTAACCATTTATTTGCTTAGATTAATAACAATAGAATAAACTTAACGCAGTAATAGCGAAACATGCAACAACGTATCTACAGATACTCAGCTAACATCCTGAGTAATGATGGCTACTTTTGACTAAGAATGAGCAACCGTGTATCATTTATCTAGCACTGGACTAGTATATCGTCGCGTTTATTCTTAAACCACGTAAGAGCCAAGAAGTCGTTTTTCAGAAAACGAAAAAAAACTTATTAACTTCTTTAATATTGGTTTTAAAATATTTTTTTTTTTGGCAGAACATGGCTGTGCGAAACTTTGTTACTTACAATTAATTCTAGCCAAATCTGTTGCTTACGTGGTTTTGGCGCAAATAGCAAATTTCTGTGTGTAAATAAACATTTATTTTTGTATTCATAAAAAAAAAACTTTTAACTTTACTAAAAATGCTCCAATTGGCCTGCAACTTTCATGATTTTTTTAATCTTAAATACAAAAAACTTAGTGGTTGAGACTTTAACATTTCGAATTTGAAATATAAAAACCATTATATTTTGCATGCAAATGTCATTTGTATGGCGCTTACGATTTAATGGATTTATTTATTTTTCATACAAATGTTATTTACTACCATAAAAACCAAAAAAATTAATCAATCAAAATCAATCGAAAAAATGTCGCTAACGTGGTTTAAGAAGAAACGCGACGATATATTACTACGTTTAGCACTTATTCTTATTATTCACAAATAAAAATATTGCAAATAGAAAAATTTGCTGTATAAACAGTGAAGTATTTTTTATTTGCGAATAGTTAACTCACGAAAACAATTCCTGATTAACGACACTATTTGCAAATAACCCATAAAATTAATCGTGTGAATTAATTAAAAATTTACTCCCACATTGTATTAATTTAATTATAAAAAGAATTATTTTGTTCGATTTATATCAGGGAACGTAAATAACAGTTATTATTTAAAAAAAAATTATTTTATAAGTTATTTTGAGAATTAAATAAAAAAATCCATCTAAAAGAGTTATTTTTGAAAGTAAAAAAAAACTCAAATGAAAGTTTTAAAAAAGAATTTTATTTTACCGCAAAAAATAAAACTTTTTTAGGAGTTTTATTTTTTTCGTCAAAAAATTAAACCCATTTTCTCTAAATTGATAACCAATACAAAAATTTTGCATTTCAATTGAATAAATCGTCACTAAAATAAAGTAGGTTTTAAATTTGTTATTGTTTGATTAACGATCTTCACCAGATGTTTTCCCAATTTTTCTGACACATCTCATACATCGCTTTTAGAGCAGAACAAGAAAACGAAGAAAATAATTTTGATTGAAAAAAAATTTTCTTTGAAATTGATAATTTTTTCTCTGGGAGGAAAAAAAATAGATTATCCATATCCATGAATTGGCGAAAAAAGTCAACAGCTTATTCCTGCAACCCAGGGAAGCGTGAAAATTAGTATTGAATGGCTCCCGTGCAAATCCGCCCACAAAAAAAAATATGCAAATAAACAAAGTGAGTTTTATTTTCTGAACAAAAAAATAAAACTCCTCAAACATATTTTATTTTATGATGGCAAAATATAATTCTTTTTTTTTAATTTTTATTTGAGTTTCTATTTTTACGTTGAAAAATAACTGTTAACTATGGAGTTGAGATCGATTTTTTAAGATCACCGCAGATTCTGAAAGAGCTTGTCAATACAAATCTCTTGATATATGACAGTATAGATCTCCGGTTGATTCTATCATAAAGAGTTTTTGAGTTTAATTTTTTTGATTTGCGGTCCCTGGTATATATTTATTTGTTTACTTTTAGTCCTAAGTACTCGTATACTTATTGTTAGTTCATATATTTTAAAGATACAATAAGTAAAAAGAAAAAAAAAACAGATTTAACTTAACTTAGTTTGTTAGTTTCCTAACAAATAGATTTAAAACATAGATTGCATTAAAAAGTTAAAAAGTTTTTTTTAAGAAAAATATCCTCGTATTGTAATAGGTATGCTATACAGACATACAACATATGTATGCAAATACAATTTATTTTAAACATTTACTGCATATTTCACAACGTCGCACGAAGTCGTTCTTTCGCACAATTACATTTAAAACAAAAACAAATTTACAAATGTTGTTTTTGTTTTAAATGTTATGAAATAGGCAGTTAATTCAGAAGCTAGTTGTTCATGAATTATTAGCATACAAGTTAACACAAAAAACATTTATCTTGTGAATATCTCTACTTTTCTTTGATTTGCCTACGATTGCATATTTTCCGTTGCACTCGTCATTTGCATTATAATTTATTGCAGTTTATTTTACTTGATTAAAGAATACAACCTAATTAATGTATTTGTTTGTATTATCATATTTCTATACTTGCCTTTTGTCTACTTTTCTTACCAAATATTTATGTTGACGCCATGTCTACAGTTTTAATAATAATACTTTCTTTAATTATTAATAACATAAAATACAAATTTATCAGGAATTCTGTTTGCTACATTTTATTAAGAATTGTCAAATAACTTTTAGCAAGTAAGCAAAATATTTTTATTAGAATAAATGAAGTCGGTTAAAAAGAATAATGCTATGACGAATTTAGTCGTAGTCAAGTACTCGAAAAATAAACACATTATTGTTTAACTTACATATGGATGTATACACATCAATATGAATGTGCCTTTTGCCATATATGTATGTACATATGTACTTAGGTAGTTTGAAATATCCATGATCTTAAAAGGGAGGATGTTAAAAATCATATTCAGTATCATAAATTCATTTTTAATAACAACCAAAGAACTACAAATTATTAAATAAGTACATACGTAAATGAAACCAATTGTGTGCAGGTAGGTATATTTATGAATATTAACCAAAGGCATTTTTCTTGTTCTTGCTTTTTACAAACAAAAGCTTCTGATAAGACCTCCAACATGGATTTATGGTTTCACCTGGCTATTGAACAAAAGCGTTGAGAAGTCATCGCCAATTGCCTTTTAACTAAAGGCACTTTATACGCCAGTAGGCGGTAAATGATTCACCCTCTTCAAAATTCATCGAAACCTGTTTATTGGTGTTGTTTTAAACATGTAGCAGCAATAGAATGTGTTGCATTTGTAAATATTTATGCCCCAAAGCCATTTTTATTAAATTTAACGCCTACTTATGATTGTATTGTGTACAATTGTTGATTTTTGGTAATATCCTCTTTTGTAATATATAACATTTTTGGGAATTTAAATATTAATTATTTAATGTTATACTAATTATCAATAACTTTTTATAATAAAAATGCAATTTATTTGTTGGGGGAAAAGAGCTAGTTCCTATACGTATTTCACTGGTTGCTCAGGCCAGATCATCAGGAAACCTTTTTCCTAATTTTAGAGAAGTAATAAAATTCTACAAAACACAATGAGAAGTTTACATATACAGTCAGCAAAAAAAAACTTGTACACTTACCAAGTTAAAATAAATGTAAGCACAGAAAATGATAGACATTGATTATGTTATATTTATTAAATACAAATAAAATTTTAGAACCCATACTGTAATTAAATATAAAAATCTATTTTATATATGTATATAAATGAAAACAGCAAGAAGAACAAAATATACTAATATTCATATGTAGGCCTAAATAAAACTTGTACACTTTTATTTTGTTTGCAAAAAAATGTCCCGTTATAAAGTTTTTGTTCGAAAATTGTTTACTTTGGATTTTAATTAGTCAAGAGTAATTTCATAACTAAACGGTTGATTCTTGCTTGAGAAAATAATTTAATAAAATGCCAAGGATTTGAAAGAGACAATTATAAAACTGTGGAAAGAAAACCTGTCAACACGTGAAATTGGAAAAATGATAAGTAAACCACATAGTACTGTTCATTATGTTATAAAAACATTCCAAAAAACTGGATCGTGAGAAAGACCTGGTGGAGGTGGACGACCCAAAAAAATTCATACTGGTCAACTAGAAAGAAAAATATGTAATTTTGTGAAAAAACATCAGCAGTTAAAACAGTAAATGTTCTTAGAAATCACGAAATAGTGGATGTTACTCCACAGACTATAAGAAACTTCCTTCACACCCAAAATTTAAATGCTTACTCCGTCGGTAAGAAAGCTTTCCTCTCTGAAGGTAATGTAAAGAAACGCTTAGTATATGCAAATGAGTACATACATACAAAAAGACAACGCTTTTTGGGAACGAGTTATTTTTACTGACGAGTCAAAATTTTGTATATTTGGCAGTGATCGTCGAAAATCCGTATGAAGGAACAAAGGAGAGGCTCTAAAAAAATAAGCTTAGGCGATGGCTTTGTAGTCAGAGAATGGTTCCTTTATAATACCAAAAAAGTTTTGCCTCATCCTCCCCAAAGCCCAGACTTGGATCCCATAGAGCATATCACCAACAAGGAAACCCTGAAAAATGCTCTTGTGGACATATGGAATTCTATACCCGTGGATGTAACAAAAAATTAGTAGAATCTATGCCAAGGAGACTCCTAGCAGTTAGGGAAGCTCCACATTTAAATATTTATTTGTATTTACATTCAGTTTTTTCTGTGTACAAGTTTTATTTTTGCCTATGAATATTGGTATATTTTGTTGTTGTGTTGTTGTTTTCATTTACATATATATATAGCCGTTACAAAAAAGATTTTTAAATTTAATTATTTTATTTAATAAACATAACATTATCAACATTATCTTATCAATGTTTATCATTTTCTGTGCTTACATTTATTTTAAGGTAAGTGTACAAGTTTTTTTTTGCTGCCTTTATGTTAATAGAATAATATTACAAACCACGTTTTTATTTTTCCTTACTGTCCTTCTACAATTGGATGGTTTTTTGCCATCACTTAATGCAGACCAAGGCGAATTCATACCAGGTGGAAGCGATAGCCCAGCTGATTAGTTTTTGCTGTCGTTCTCTTGTCAAAAATACATTGTTTTATAACTGCTAGTCTAATGTCAAAGTTGTTTTGTTGCCGTACTGGTTACACCTGGTATGAATTCGCCTTGATGCAGACGTGAGCTGGAATGAAATGCATACACAAGTTAATTTTGTTCTCGCAAGAGAATCGAAAAATAACAAGTGTTGCCAAAGGTTTGCACAAGCAGTTGCATATTTAGTTATATATAAAATTTTTGGGAATTTAAATATTAATTTTTTAATATTATGCTAATTACCCATAAGGTTCTATAATAAAAATGCAATTTATTTGTTGGGGGAATTTAGTAATTTCTAAAATACTTATTTGTTGATACTTTAAGTAGGTTATGTGCCTTTTTAGGGTTAGAACAGCATTTTCTATGGATAGTCATTAACTCGTTTCACTATGGCTTCAAAATTAATTGAAGATGATATCAGGGGGGTTACTCTCTATTGCGATGCGAAAGCAAGTTCGATGCGAAACATAATTGCGTTAAGAGTACGATTTTATACTCTGTACTGCTTACGCAAACGCTTTCGCGAAATAATTTGAAAAAGAAGCAACACTGGCAAAACAAAATAAACATTAGCGAAGAATGACAAAATCAAATGTCAAAACTTGTGAACCAAAATATTAAAAAAAAAAATTTTTTTTGTTGAGATAGTATTTATTTTTTTGTTAAAAATATATTATTTAATTTTTAACAAAAAAATAAAAAAATAAATAAATAGTGATGGATTCGGTGGCGCTATGGTTTGAGGAAGAGGATAAACATGTTGAACGTGTTACAAGGAGAATTCTAAGAGATAGATTAGACATACTCTCTCTTAATGACAACAGGTAAGAAAATAGCATTAGATATCATGTGCAAAACGTTTTCAAATATTCCATTTTTACAGCTTTATACAAATTTTTCGGTTAAATAAAGATGCGTTTATGTATGTATTAAACGCTATTCAACACAACCTCAGCGTTCCAAAGAGATCTACAGCAATCCCAACCGCAATAAAAGTGGCCGCTGCTTTG
Organism: Phasia obesa; assembly: GCA_949628195.1. Lineage (NCBI taxonomy): Eukaryota > Metazoa > Arthropoda > Insecta > Diptera > Tachinidae > Phasia > Phasia obesa. Next base: position 95,047,425 of record OX451217.1, on the reverse strand, counting down.
AAATTGCTTGGGCAAGGTGGATATCAACATCAAATTGGCCAAGACCATCTGTTAGGATTATCGCAGCAATCTATGTAGCTTTGCTTACAATAAATTTGCACGGTGATTGAGCAAATACTCTGTCCCAAGCATATAAAATTCGAGGTAACTGCGGTAGAGGAAAATGAAATCAAAAGAGGGTTTTTCAATATATGTGGCCTTCCTGGGGTGATTGGAGCTATAGATGGCACCCATATACAAATGGTTTGGCCTGCCAGGAATGAGCACTTATATTTCAAGGGTTAAAGAACAGTATGAACGCCATGGTGGTATGTGAAATTTTATGTCTGCATTTGCCTTATTTATTTATTTTTTGATATTACATTTTTAGATATGTGATCACAAAATGATAATTAGCTTTGTTGATTGCCGATTCGGTGGTGCAAGCCATGACTCACATGTTTGGACTCTTTCTAACGCAAAGCAAAAATTAAAAAAACGTTTCGCAAGAGGAGAAAAAGGATTTTGGCTGATTGGTAATTAAATTAAGATATTTCAAACAGATTTTTTCTTACTTATTTTTTAATATTCTAAAAGGTAATTCAGGCTACCCCCTAGAACCCCGGCTGCTTACTCCTTACAGAAATGCAACGTAAAACTCAGCCGAGATATTTTATAATAAACAGTTTTGCAAAGGAAGGTCGATAATTGAGAGAGTGTTTGGTATTTTGAAAAGTAGATTTCGTTGCCTATTAGCAGCCAGAGAGTTGCATTCGCACCATAAAGAATGGTTCAAATAATGAACGTATGCTATGCCCTGCACAATATTTGTGCTAATTTTAATGTACAACTGCCAATACACGAGATTGCTGAGACGAAAAGTGTAAATGAAATTGAAATGTCTGTTAATAGCAATACGAACAATGGTGACCAAAAAACTATTGCTAAGGAAATAAGGAATAATATTAAATACAATTTGATTTTAAGAACATAACTTTTATTTAAAACAACTTTTTATAAAAACCAAATATAAGAATAGTAAATAAAAAAACTTACAATCTAAAGTTTTAAAGCTTTTATATGGTGATTTTGAGATCTTAAAACTCAGTACTCAAGACTTAACTTTTTTCTTTTCTAATGAAAAAAATAACAATAAAAATAACGAAATTATAAAATATTACTTAGTAAAAATATTTTATAATTTTTTTTTCTATTTCGAATTCCAAATTTTTTTTTAATTCTAGCTTTTCTATATCAATTTTTTGTTTTTGAAGCTTATATTCTTTTTTAAATTCAAATTTTTCTTTGCAAAATGCTACTTTTTTTCATTTATTTCAAAGTTTTTTCTACTATATCTCGCTAATTCCTTCAAGGTATTTCGAATATCACCTAAAAGTTTGGTGGATTCCTTGTGGAATATACTTTGGTGCTCTACTTGCGTTTTTAACAAATTATCACGGTCGTTTTGGTGCTCTGAAAACTTTCTTCCAAACAGCTTGTTTTTGAAGTGTGCGCTGGTTCATTTAAAATGTTATTTTCATTTTGCGAAGATAACAAAACTTCTTCTACAGGCTCTTTGTTTTCTGAAACATAGTGAGTAGTATTACTACCATATGAAGAAGATTTATTATCCGTTCCTCTATTGAGGAAAGCGGGTAATATTGTGAGACACCACCACCAGTGCCAGAAATGCTCACTTTATTCTTGCGCATCTTAATCTTCATGTGGGTTTTTAGGTCAGACCAAACCTACAAATGTGAATACTTACATAAATATTTGCTCATTGCACAAGCTTCCTTTTATCGTTTAAAGTTTACATAAATACACTTTAACTCCAACAGCTTGGGAGCAGGCTTTGAAATAGTAAAATTGTATCGTTTTTTACTCAAAAAATAATAATACTCAAAATACAATAAATATTTTCAAAACCAACGTTACCATTTTTGGATTTTTTCTCTCATATTAGGTAGATCTTTTTGGGATTTTTAGAATGGTAGGCTATAGCTAATTTTGGTAAGATTGAGAAAATGTATTACTTTTGAAATAGTTTTTATTGTAAAAACTACTATTTATACAACATAAAGAAAATAGAGTAGCGCACAAAAGAAAAAAATTTACTTATTAGAATCTAACCAAATTCCTCTGCGATGGGTAGTCCTCTGCGATGGGTAGTACCTCTGCGATGGGTAGTCATCTTGTCGCGATGCAGAGGCTTAAGTGCAAACCATGAGGCCATGCTGGTAGGGCCGCCCATGCCAGACGGGCTCATGACACGCACGAACTAAGAATAACCCTCCCCCCCTCAGTGTCTGATAGCGTCTGTTTACCCTATGGGGCGGCTATCAGTTACCCTGCACGGAGTGTTTCTCTTTTCATTGAGACTGGGCACTCTGTCAGGGTATGTCCGTTTCTTACTGTCCACTGTCCAAATTCCACCAGCGTCTGTTACCCATATTGGGCGGCTTGGTGGTCTGTCTGACACCCCGTCAGGCAGCTATTAAATTACATGGCAGTATGTATAAAATGCACCCCCCCCCAAAATGAAAGAAACTAAAAATCATGCCCCATGTATCCGGTCGGGGGCTTCATAATCTCCGGAGACCTTATTCCCGCTTCGTCGATTTCAGGTCGCGGCGAATCGAATTCATTTGAGATCCAGGTTAGTCTGGTTGGAACGCCAGGCCAGGCTAATCTGCAAACGACTGGTGTCGCACAAAACGCAGGAGGAGGTTCTGGGCAACCAGAACCATCCGAATGCACAAAAGTTGCACCAAAAAAAGCTGCCAAAAAAGGCAGCGAGGTGCCTCTGGACACTACTCCAAGCTACAAAGGTCCGTGCCACTAAGGCTAAAACCCCTGTTTCGGGCGCTGCAAGCACATCAGTTGCAGCTGCCCCAGTGCCAGCTGTGAGCAGAGGAACTGCCAACAAGATTTCGGGTTCCACTGTCTCACCTCCCCCCGCCAGTGGAGGAACTGCGAACACGTCTTCGGGTTCCAAAGCTGTGCTCCCCGCCACACAAGGCAATTCAACAAGACCAACACGGCAGGTCCCACCCACCAGAAGGGCCTTTTTAAAACGGCGAGCAGCCGAAAAACGCGTCGGCCAACTTGGTAAAAAGCCAGTTGAGTCTCTAACTAAGGAGGAATCAACCTCGTCACAATGGGCTAGATCCGTACTGGCTACACCGCATGTAGCTCCATCTTCGTCCACTGACGCGTCTTAGCATCGGAGGAAGAGGAGGCGCATGCGAAAAGTCAACAGCCCGATACTAAGCGTCCGAAATACAAGTCGATGGACAGCGAGGTCGCCAAAGGCAACATCGTACGTGCTGTCATCGACCGTAACGACGCGGACAGCTCCATCTCCCATGCAAACTGGGAGGTGGTTCGCAAGAAATTGATGAAAGTGTTCTGGAAAGTCCTTAAAGACAATCCAGGGCCCTCTCCTCAATGCGATGATGCAGGATGGTTCCGAGGGCGTGTTAAACTAATGGCCTGTTCAAACGAGCGATCAGCCATGCTTCTGAAGCTGGCTGTCGCTCTTTTGGAGGGTCTTTGGGAAGGCGCTAGGCTCGACGTGGTTTCTCTTGATGAGATTCCCCGCCGACCTAGGGCCATGGCACGAATTCCCGACGAGCCATTCATAGTTCAGGAGATTATGGATATCACTCAGATAGGAAATCCTGAGCTGGAAGGTAGCCAAGATTTCCGAACCTGAAGGTTTTTCCAGACGGATCACCCTCTTGCTGAATCGGGAATCCTTGGCGCCGTTTCGAGAGAGACGTGGGAGGATCTTCTATGGTTTTGAGACGATCATCCTACGTGTCTACCAAGGGGACGACAGGGAGGACCAGATTCAGGGAGATGATGATCCTTCTCCGGTCGTGGCAAACGATGAGACTGCCGGTCTAAGCTCTCATGAGGACACACTCTCAAACTCTGAGTTCGTGGGTGAGTACTTTGAGAGGATGGACGAGGCAGTTGACGAGGACGCTGATTGGCCTCTGATCAAGAGGACGTAAACGTCACAATTGTACCCGCCGCAAGAGATGGTGAAGGTGACGCAAGTCAATCTTCATCACTCTAAAGCAGCTCCGTCTAGCTGAGAGAGGAGAGCAGCTTGTTTTAGCCCAAGAACCCTGGCTACATCAAGGCAGGGTTTGCGGGGTTGGTTCAAAAGGCTTTAAGCTCCTGCACACGAATGGTCAAGGTAAGATCAGAGCGTGTATAGTGACTAAAAGCGATTTGAATATCTTCATTCTGTCTGATTTCAGTGATGAAGATACGGTAGCAGCCGCTTGGGAGACGGAAAACAAAACAATTATAATTGTCTCCAGCTACATGGCGTACGACAGCGAAACACTACCAACTAAAGTTCGCAAGATTGTAGAAATGGCAAACAGATTGGGCTTGCCGGTTATAATTGGAGCAGACGCCAACACACATCATGTCGCATGGGGAAGCTCCGACTGCAATCAAGTAGAAACTCACCCCTTGAGTTTCTACTTGATTTTATCCTTTGTAGTAAATTAGACGTAGTTAACGTTGGTTCAGAACCAACTTGATATAATGCTAGTAAATACTAGGCACTCAGATTTGATTAGTTCGTTGAGGGTCTCAGATGACTGCTCCTTCTCTGATCATAGGTATATTGAATTCAAAGTAGACATTCAGGGTAAAGGGGTTACACCCCGGCGTAACAGAAGGAAAACAAACTGGGTGCAACAGCGATCTTTTCTCTCAGACTTTCTTTCGAACCCTCCGGTTATTAATGATAGGCAGGGTATCGATGTCGCAGTGGGTGCCTTAACAAATGCATTCGAATTAATGACGTCGGAATCATGCAGATTAAACATCTGCCGTGGTAGGAGCAAGCCACCCTGGTGGAACTCCGACATAGCGGAAGCTCGAAAAGCCTCCCGCAAACTTTTCAATGAGGCAAAAAGACTGGGCAACTGGTCAACATACAAAGCCTCAGTTAATAGATTTAAAAATCTGATAAGAAACGCGAAAGCGGCGTCATGGAGATCCTTCTGTAGCGGCGTAGAAGGGGCTTCTGAGAGAAGCCGGCTTCGTAAAATCCTATCAGTGTCGCAAGTTGTGCCGAGTTTCATTAAGAAACCATGTGGCAACTGGTCTACAAGTGGACATGAGACCCTTGAGGTACTTATGGACACGCACTTCCCTGGTTGTACTCCCCTAACACTTGACCTGCTTAGATTGCCTCCCACAAGCCCCAATCCCTATTAGCAGGGAAGGACTCTTGTGGGCTATAAAGAGCTTCGACCCGTTCAAATCCCCGTGTCCAGATGGCATTATACCTGCTGACCTTCAGCATAATGCGGATCTTATAATACCATGGCTAACCCGAATATACACAGCTTGTCTGTCATGAGCGCATATTCCGGAACTGTGGACCAGGTGTTCCGTTGTTTTCATCCCTAAAGGAGGAAAAACATCGCACACCTCACCGAAGAATTTCAGACCTATCAGTCTGTCATCCTTCCTTCTAAAAACACTGGAACGGATAATTGATCTCCATATGAGAACAACAATTAATCCGAACCGACTCTCCACATCTCAACACGCATATACCAAAGGCAAATCGGTTGAGACGGCACTGCATATACTCGTAGGAAAATCATTGAAAAATCTCTAGAGCATAAGGAATATGCATTGGTGGCGTTACTTGATATCGCGGGAGCGTTCAACAACGTGAAACCGGAGACCATCATTAGGGCTCTGGAAAGACTGGATGTAAATCAGTCAATTATTAGCTTCATTAGGAATTTGCTGACCTAAAGAGTCATCACACGAGGGACGCCACAGGGAGGGGTGCTGTCACCACTTTTTTGGATCCTCGCCATAAATTCATTGCTTACGGTGCTGGACTCCACGATGTTCACAACTGTAGCATATGCGGATGACGTTGCAGTAGCTGTGTCAGGTAGACACAGTGGAGCACCGAAAGTGGTCTAAGTGTTAATGCGCAGAAAACGGATCTTGTATTATTCACCAGAAGAAACAAGATTCCTACATTTCCGCTACCACTCCTAAACGGAATGGAGCTTAAATTATCTGACAGAGCGAAATATCTAGGTGTTATTCTAGATTACAAACTGTCATGGAACCCTAATGTACAATTTAGGGCAAACAATTCTTTAAAAGCCATATATACCTGTAAGAAGGCCATAGGTAAAAACTGGGGCATTAGCCCCGGAAATGCCTACTGGTTCTTCAATACAGTGATAAAGCCCATACTAATGTATGGAGCGCTAGTATGGTGGCCTGCTTTAGGCAAGCCTACATACTGTAGCATAGTCAACAAAGTACTACGCACTTCAGCCTTGATGATCACGAGTGTCATACGCACGACGCCATCAAAGGCTCTGTTAACAATGTTGCACTGGCTTCCAGCTGATCTAATGGCCAAACAGCTGGCCTTGAACTCGACAATAAGGCTTAGTGCAGCTGGGGCATGGAAATCGAAGAGTTTCGACCATGCGACTATTTTGGGATGTGTGCGTATATCGACTATCCCGGAAAATATTGACTATTGTGCACCCTCAGCCATGCCGACCAGAAGGTTCGGAGTATCAACTTCAGGCACGTCATCTATGATGACACATGATCGTCATCAAGAAGACGTGCTTGAAATCTATACAGATGGATCTAAATCGGAAAATGGAGTGGGAGGAGGCGTCTTCATTCCTCATTTTCAAATAAGGATGAGGTTTAGGCTGCAAAACCAATACAGCACTGTTTAGGCTGAAATTTCTGCCATAAAAAGAACGGCAAACTGGCTAAGGTATCACAGGGTATATGGTAAGGATATCCAGTTTCGTACCGATAGCAAAGCTGCGATACACTCCTTATCGGGCGTTTATACAACATCCAGTTTGGTTCGTGAATGCCGGACATCTCTAGATGAGATGGCGAGACATTCCAACCTGGAACTCTTTTGGGTGCCGGGTCATGCGGGAATGCCCGGAAATGAAACTGCGGACGAACTGGCTAGATCTGGAACCTACCTTAGGGACCAGAAGATAGATCAACTAGTTGGCGTTCCGCTAAATTGCTGTAAAGATAATTTCCAGCAGGAACTACTGGGGGCTGCGCAAACCAGATGGTCGAACGAGCCCATCTGCATGATCTCGAGGCTTTTATGCCCTCAGTATGATTGCAAACGTACTGCAACCCTACTGAGAACCCCTCGAGGACAAATTGGCACACTAGTGGCTGTGCTGACAGGGTACTGCACTATAGGTGCACATGCTAGGAGATTAAATCTGACGTATAATGACTTTTGCAGAAGTTGTCAGGACGAGGAGGAAGAAGAGACGGGGAGGCACCTCCTCTGTCACTTTCCGGCCCTATCTACGGAGGGGGCGGCGTTGCTCGGCAGCCCGTTACTACAAGACCTTGCAGACTTATCGTGTTGCGATATTAACAGGATAAATTCATTTATCCGGCCATCTGGATGGTTTTTGCACCAAACCTAAAGTGTGGATCAGCAGGTATCTTCCTGCTCATCCCTCTTTCGGGCGTCACAACGGGACTAAAGGTACCCAAGTGAATCGGTTTTTCCCCCTATACGGAGCCGGGCGTACCCGTGCAACCTAACCTAACTACCCAAAATTACTCTAAATTCGATTTTATGGGTGAAGATGACAAATTTTTTACAAATAATTACGTCTTCCATAGTATTTTCTACAGAAAGTTATGACTGTTTAAAATATTTTGTAACCTTTACAATTTTGCTTCCCATTTTTTATAATAAAATCATATTTTACTAATTGCATGTGTAATGCATTCAGATAGCTTACGAATTTGTTGTAAAGGATTATAATAGATTAAAAAAATGGTAAAAAAAAACTTTTAGCAATGGCAACATTGTTCAGAATAATAAAATGAAATTGAATCATGCATGGGAATATAGTAATTACAAATATAGTAAAAAATAATTTTTACACAATTTGTAATTTTAATATAGATTGAATAAATTTGCGGGGTAAAAACACTATAAATATATAGTGAAAATATTGTATGGTCTCGATACAATATTTTCAAAACATATGAAATGAAATTATATTTTTTATAACAAAATTTCCAAAGCAAATTACCAACAACAAACATAAACTATTGTAAAATAAGTTGACGATAAACCCTATAGCATGATAACAGGGGCTTGTGAATTGAACATTGTGTTAGTTTCACATTTTATATACAAAATATCAAAATACATTACTATTTTCCAACCAGCCTCCTCCCTTCAGGAGGTGCATTAGAATTCAGGCTTCCATCAGTTTTTCCACAAATTTTTGGCGCGCTGTTGGCATTCCCGCACTGCAATTGTCCCTTGGCCAAATCGCTGTGCTGCACCACAAAATCAACTAAGATTTCTGTAATTTTTTCGGCTTTTCCCTAATATATATATATATATATATTTGCGCTTACGAACGATTTTGACATAAACTTTCGTACAAGGCGAATTATACCAGGTGGAGGCGATAGCCCAGCTGATTGTTTTTTTGCTCTGGTTTTTTTTTTTGCTAATGTCTTGTCAAAAATACATTGTTTCATATCTGCTAATCTAATGTCATAGTTGTTGTTTTGTTGTAGTTGTAGCTCTATTGTTCACACCACAAATCAGACCAGATAAGACACGAAAATTGGAGTGTTATCAGATCACAGCTTACGTTGGAAAGGGATAGCAAGAGTTAATGCTTTTCTTATATTACTATCTCTTTCTGGTTATAGCTGCAATTTGACATTTTATTGTTTACAAAATAATTTCTGAAACTGGTGGAAAATTTTAATCAAATTTGATTTGTGTGTAAAATTAATTGTTTTATAAATAGCTTTAAAATAATTTGTGGCAAAAAATAAAAATTTGAACAAATATCATCCGAAGTCGGCTAAATAAATAAAAGGAAACAAACAAAAGGAAATAAAACAACAGGAATCCAACAGGAAAAAAATGTAAGTATAACAAAGGTTTTTCTATTCAAATTAATTTGTTTTTAATTAAATTATTTTGCTATTTCAGGAGTCGCCGAGACGGGAAATTTCTTCAGTTCCCGAAAAATCCAAC
>OX451217.1:94985238-95038152 GCA_949628195.1 Phasia obesa | reverse complement strand
ATATATATATATATATATATTTTAGGGAAAAGCCGAAAAAAATTACAGAAATCTTAGTTGATTTTGTGGTGCAGCACAGCGATTTGGCCAAGGGACAATTGCAGTGCGGAAATGCCAACAGCGCGCCAAAAATTTGTGGAAAAACTGATGGAAGCCTGAATTCTAATGCACCTCCTGAAGGGAGGAGGCTGGTTGGAAAATAGTAATGTATTTTGATATTTTGTATATAAAATGTGAAACTAACACAATTGTTCAATTCACAAGCCCCTGTTATCATGCTATAGGGTTTATCGTCAACTTATTTTACAATAGTTTATGTTTGTTGTTGGTAATTTGCTTTGGAAATTTTGTTATAAAAATATAATTTCATTTCATATGTTTTGAAAATATTGTATCGAGACCATACAATATTTTCACTATATATTTATAGTGTTTTTACCCCGCAAATTTATTCAATCTATATTAAAATTACAAATTGTGTAAAAATTATTTTTACTATTTTGTAATTACTATTTCCCATGCATGATTCAATTTCATTTTATTATTCTGAACAATGTTGCCATTGCTAAAAGTTTTTTTTACCATTTTTTTAATCTTATTATAATCCTTTACAACAAATTCGTAAGCTATCTGAATGCATACACATGCAATTAGTAAATATGATTTTATTATAAAAAAATGGGAAGCAAAATTGTAAAGGTTACAAAATATTTAAACAGTCAAACTTTCTGTAGAAAATACTATGAAGACGTAATTATTTGTAAAAATTTGTCATCTTCACCCATAAAATCGAATTTAGAGTAATTTTGGGTAGTTAGGTTAGGTGCACGGGTCGCCGGCTCCGTATAGGGGGAAAAACCGATTCACTTGGGTACCTTTTAGTCCCGTTGTGACGCCCGAAAAAGGGATGAGCAGGAAGATAACCTGCTGATCCACACTTTAGGTTTGGTGCAAAAACCATCCAGATGGCCGGATAAATGAATTTATCCTGTTAATATCGCAACACGATAAGTCTGCAAGGTCTTGTAGTAACGGGCTGCCAAGCAACGCCGCCCTTTCCGTAGATAGGCCGAAAGTTACAGAGGAGGTGCCTCCCCGTCTCTTCTTCCTCCTTGTCCTGAACAACTTCTGCAGAAGTTCATTATACGTCAGATTTAATCTCCTAGCATGTGCACCTATAGTGGATGCCCTGTCAGCACAGCCACTAGTGTGCCAATTTGTCCTCGAGGGGTTCTCAGTAGGGTTGCAGTACGTTTGCAATCATACTGAGGGCATAAAAGCCTCGAGATCATGCAGATGGGCTCGTTCGACCATCTGGTTTGCGCAGCCCCCAGTAGTTCCTGCTGGAAATTATCTTTACAGCAATTTAGCGGAACGCCAACTAGTTGATCTATCTCCTGGTCCCTAAGGTAGGTTCAAGATCTAGCCAGTTCGTCCGCTGTTTCACATCCGGGCATTCCCGCATCCCCCGGCACCGAAAAGAGTTCCAGGTTGGAATGTCTCGCCATCTCATCTAGAGATGTCCGGCATTTACGAACCAAACTGGATGTTGTATAAACGCCCGATAAGGAGTGTATCGCAGCTTTGCTATCGGTACGAAACTGGATATCCTTACCACATACCCTGTGATACCTTAGCCAGTTTGCCGTTCTTTTTATGGCAGAAATTTCAGCCTGAACAGTGCTGCATTGGTTTTGCAGCCTAAACCTCATCTTTATTTGAAAATGAGGAATGAAGACGGCTCCTCCCACTCCATTTTCCGATTTAGATCCATCTGTATAGATCTCAAGCACGTCTTCTTGATGACGATCATGTGTCATCATAGATGACGTGCCTGAAGTTGATACTCCGAACCTTCTGGTCGGCATGGCACATAGATCAGAAAAGAAAACGCGAGAAAAGCTTTTTTCTTCATTTTACTCTATTAAATTAAATTAAATTATTTTGTTTTATTTTTGTTTCCACCGTCATACGTTATACTTTAACGTTTTCAACTGAAATCAAAGTAACAATGGAAGAGGTTGTTGACACATATTAAATCAAACAAGAAAACACGAGAAAAGCTTTTTTCTCCATTTTACTTATTAAATTAAATTATTTTGTTTTATTTTTGCTTCAACTCAACACGAAATTTAATTTTGAGAAACAAAGATTAACAAATTTATAGCTTTCAACGTACGTCAAAAGTTGCCCAACTTTCGTACTTTGCGTTGACGGAGACGTAAGGCCGGGGCACATAGAATCCGTTATACGTTATACTTTAAAGCTCTCAATTGAAATCAAAGTAACAACGGAAGAGGTTGACACAATGAGTACTTTGTTGACACATATTAAATCAGAATAGAAAACACGATAAAAACTTTTTTCTCCATTTTACTCTATTAAATTAAATTATTTTGTTGTATTTTGTTTTATTTTTGCTTCCACTCAACATGAAATTTAATTTTGAGAGAGAGCTTTCAATCTTGAGAGAGTTGAGCTTTCAACGTACGTCAAAAGTTAAAGACGTACTGATTGTGACAACACTCATTAGAAAAGCTGTATTTCAACTTTCTTCCACGTTGAAAAAGACGACGTATAACGTATGAGGGATTCTATGTGCCCCGGCCTTAAGAACTAAAAAGTAAAAGTGACAAGAGCCAATAAAATAAATTGTTAAATTAAAGTCTTAAATATAATAAATAGAATAACTTTTTTAAATTAAACAAATAATAAACAAAACTTGTAAAATTAAAAATAAATTAAATAAAAGGTTATTTAATGAGCAAAAAAAATAAGTTTTTTTTGACACGAAAAGGCAGCAAATTTGGGGACAAAATCTAAAGGAGCCGCATTTATTTTTGAGGGACTAGGAGACACTGCGCCAAGGAATGTTTCGAACCAGTTCGCCAGGTAAACATAATGATTGGAAGTGGAATCGAACATCAAACCACAGTCCTATACAGTCCACAACAAAACGGTGTGTGTGAGAGGATGAATAGAACCATTATTGAAAAAACAAGATGTCTTTTAATCATAGAGACCCACGCAAACTCCTCTGTATTCTGTGTGCACACACACGATCTCAACGAGACTCTCACAAAGAGAACAAAACATAAACAATTTTTAATCAGTAGCATGCCAACTTTTAACAAAGCAGGTTTATGTCGCATTGTGTAATAAAATAAGTACGCTGAAAATATTTCACTATAACCAAAAATTTTGTCAGTTTGAAATAATATTTATTGTTGTTTATTTGCATATTATTAAATTGGAAAATATGAAATTAGTTTTAATAGTTCGGAATGAAAAATAAATTAACGTAATTATGGTTGAAAAAAAAAAACTTTACACAAAAAGGATCTTATCACAGTAATGGGCATTTCTAAACAAGCGCTATTGTATTGTGTGATTTCTCTACCTATTACCATTGTTAATGAATATGTTAGATTTTTTTTCATAAGAACCGCATGTACGGAATTTTCACAACATACACATACATACATATGTTACAATTCATGACTTTCTTAAATCTAAAAATCATAAGAAAACTAGTTTAATTATACATTAACTTAATATTGTAGAAAACCTTTTGTATGGAATTTTCACAACCATACAATATTCACATGCTACCATTTCTTGCTACTTTTTAACTCTATATTAACAAAAAACTTGAATTAAAATTTGGTTAACTCATTCAAAATTAAACGTTTTTGTATTTACTAATTTTAAACAATGTTATTTTTTTCAGTGCAAAACACCAATACATTCTCATTTTAACTAGCTTTAACAACTTTCTCTGTTTGGGTATGCTTGCTTTTAATTCAGTCACGCTTACAAAAACGGTTTTGGGCAGAAGCGGCCAATACAGCTATGTATTTAATAAATCGTACTTCATGCATAATGTTACACCGGAAGAAGTTTGGTCAGGTACAAAACCTTGTTTAAAATATTTAAAGGTATTTGGATGAAAGGCTCTAATCCACAACCCAATTGAGAAGAGAAAAAAGGTTGATTCTAAGGCGAAAGAAGTAATTTTTGTTGGCTATTGTACTCACTTGAAAAGCCAGTGTCTTTAAGTAATGAAGTTTCTTTAAGTAGGGATGCGAAATTTTTAGAAAATGAGTTCTTCGAATTTTTATATGTACATATGTACATGGAATGTGATTCAGTGGGGGAAAAGGAAGGTGCGGATATTGTAGACCTGACAGAAGTAATTGTATTCATTCCAGTTGTTGAAAATATAAATTTAGCAATCCACTAGAAAGCACTGAAAGTCTTCTTTTAGATGGATCCTCATCATTAGAAGAAAAATTTTCAGATGCAAGAAGTGCCACACCTGTCGAAGGATTTGAAGATGAAAGTCAACAAACTGAATATTACAGGAATCACATTACCACAATCCATAAGAAATCATCTAGGTCTCGAAAGCCTGTACAAAGGTGTGGTTTTTAGTGTAATTTGTAACCTACCTTGATGGTGACAAGCGCTTCAAAGTAAACAAAAATTAGAAAAAACTAGGGATGATGAACTAAGTGCTCTGGTTCAAAACGACACTTCCTATAGAAAGTAAGTGGTGTTTTAAAATTAAAAGAGATGCAAATGATAGCATTGAAAGTTATAAAGCAAGATCAGTAATAAAAGGGTACTCGCAACGATACGGAATAGGTTATGAAAAATCACTTTCTCCAGTAGTTAGATACTCATCGATACGTCTATTATTAAGTCTAGCAGTGCAACATAACTTGGACAAGGATTTCGTTACTGCGTTTCTGCAAATTGAACTTGATGAGAAAATATACATGAATATTCCTGAAGGCTTTAATGCAGATAGCACAAAAAAGAGATGAAGTCAATACCATACCAAGAGGCAATTGAATACTTAATATATGCCGCACAAGTTAGTCGACCTGACATTTCGTTCGCTGTCGGTGTCATAGCTAGGTATAATAACAACCCTAAAGCTTATTGGAAATCAGTAAAATGCATTAGGAGATATCTTAGAGGTACAACAAATTATAAGCTACAGTTTGCAAAAGATTCAAAAGAATACATTGAGGGATACTCAGATGTTGATTGGGCGAGAGACATTGATGATAGAAAGTCAACTTCAGCGTACGTTTTTAACTTTCAAGGTGGTTGCATATCAAGGAATAGCAAAAAACAAGAAATAACTGCATTTTCTACATCAGAAGAAGAGTACATGGCGTTAGCAGCAGCATGTCAAGAAGGGTTGTGATTGAGATCATTATTTTCTGAACTTACAAAGAAGTTAGCTGTAAAAATTAAATGTGACAATAAAAGTGCTATTTATTTAAGCCTAAATAGTACATATCACTCTATATCAAAACATATTGGTATTCCTCACCATTGTATAAGGGAACTTACTCAAGAAAACAAAATCGTAATTAAATACATATATTAACACTGAGGAAATGGTTGCAGATATCCTAACAAAATTTCTAACACATTTTAAGCATTCCCATTGCTGTGGTCTTATGTGTATAGGTGCTCAATCGAGTGGGGTTGTTGAATAATAAGAGTAAACACCAATATTAAATACTTAATCTAATATATTTGTATTTTATGTTTAATATGATTTGTATTTTATATTCTTACTGAAAATAAATTTTTTATCCTTTGTCAAACTTTCAAACTAACAAAAGCTCTGTTCAGTAACTGAAAATTAGTACTAATTGTTACTGGAAAAGTGTTCATTAACTCGAAAAACTAGCAAAACTAGAGAGATTAAAACAAGAGAATAAAAATGTGAGAGAGAAAAAATGTTTACTAGCAAGAATTTGTCAATCAGCTGTTCAGGATTTTGTGTTCAAACAATTTATTTTTTAATTGTATGAAAAAAGAATTTTTTGCAATATTAAGGAAAATATCAGTATTTAGTAGTTAAAATAATATAAGTGAATAAAATTTTATTGCTGAATTGTTTTTCTTTAATTTAGCGAGGGTAACAAACGATAAAATTAAGTTTTTCCATATTAAATTTATGTTTTGATTTTAGGTCTATTTGTTTTTAAAGTAAAATATCAGTGATGATGGTATTGTACAGTTTTTAATATATTTTGAACAATACACATATTTGTGTTTTTGAATATTATTAATGTAAATATTATAGAAATTTTTTTGAAATAAGAATGTTTATTAGCAACCTAAAATATTGATTTCTAAAGCTTAAATGCATCATAAACTCTTTCAAAAACTACCCATTATTTTAGAAACAATAATTTTATTTAAATTATTGTACTTTTTTTTTTGTTGTTTAATTTATTTCTATAGTTTCCTTGAGATTACTATTATCAGTTTGAACTTATTCAAAGCGACATTTCTGGATAACAACGGTAGATTACTTTATGTTTTCCCTTTAAATACATACTATTTGATGGCCAAATCGGTACTAATTTCAAGTCCTTCCTGACGCCACCGTAGTCTGCTTGCTAGTAAATCGTTCATTTACTTTTTCATATTTAGGAGAGTAATTATGTTAATTTCTGTTTTATTCTCTTGCTGCTACTTTCTGCTAGAGAAGTTACTGAACAGACCTAATGTTTAAATTTTAGTGCATTTTAAATTTTAAAAGTTGTCATCGCTGATGGAAAGTTTTTTTTTTGGATTCTGACCAGTGTTGGGATTTGTGGTACAATTGTGGTACAATTGATACAATCGACACATCAATGGTACACTAGTACACTACATTCTTTTTTGGTACGATTTCGTATAAAATTTATTAAATAATTTTTTTTATTAAAGCTCAGTATTCTGTTAATTTTTTAATGCGGAATGCTGTCGAACAATATACATAAAAAATTGTATGAAAAAGTCATACAAAAATGTTGCAGAAGTAGTACTCCGGTTTTAAACCCAATATTCTGTTCAGTTTTTATGCGGAATGCTGTTAAAGTACATACATAAAAAATTTGTATGAAAAAGTCATGAAAAATGTTGCAGAAGTAGTACTCTGGTTTTAAGCCCAGTATTCTGTTAATTATTTCATCCGGAATGCTTTTAAACTACATATGTATGTATGTATGTATGTATGTACATACGTAAAAGATTTTTATGAAAAAGTCATGAAAAAATGTTGCAGAAGTAGTACTTTTTTTTACTGTGGAAAAACATTGAAATGTTTCTGGCATTATTTTACCAAAGCTGTGAAATAAAGCCAATGGGCATTATTTCAAGGGGAATTTTTTGTAATTTTTTTGAGAAACATTTTGTAAAACAATGTGGTATATTTAAAAGCAATAAAATCGTAAAATTCTTCCAAATCGCGAGATAGACACCACATTTTAAATGTCAAATTTTCCTTGTGAATTAATATATGTTGCTCAACATTTTTCAGTTTTAGTTTGTGCGTTGATAAATGCGGACGCGATTTTTTAAAGCTCGCAATTAACAAAAACAAATAGTGTGATTAAATTCAAACAAAAAACAAACTTGTTTTTAAACAACAAAGTTGTCTGTAAACATTTTTTTCTCTCTCTCACTTTGCTACTTTAAAAATAAAACAAAAACAATAGGGGCCAATGACCGCAAGTGGGAATGGACAGTTACATAACTGTATTAAAAAGGGGTTGAAGCCCTAAATCTTCGCAGGTTGCTCCAATGTCTAAAGTACATAAAGACAAGGACTCTAATGGAATAAATTCCCATAATCGTTTTGCTATCTTAGATAGTGAAACAAGTGAACATAAAACGGCACTTAAGTCGTTCAAACCACCTCCAGTTTATTTAAGAAAAATTCGAACGACTTAATACAAAAGTTAATTTAAGTTATTGGCGAGAACTCATTTTATGTAATTCCCATCAAGCGTGGTTACACTGATGAGACAAAAATACAATTTATTGATGAAAGCAGTTATCGTAAAGCAGTAAACGAGTTTGAAAACTGCAAAAAGAACTTTTATACCTATCAGCTGGAGAGTAGCAAAGGTCTACAGGTAGTCATTAAAGGTGTAGATTCATACGTTGATCCAGTTGAAATAAGAGCCGGACTCCAAAAAGCGGGTTTTAAAATAAAATGTGTAGATAATCTCCTCAATCGAGAACGTGTCCCTCAACCACTATATCGCGTTGATCTGGAACCTGGAGATATCAGATTGAAGAAGAACGAAACGCACCCTATTTACAATCTGAAAGACCTGTTACACTATAAAATAACATAAGAGGAGCCGCATAAGCGTTGGTCATACTAGGGCTTAGTGTAAGTTGCCTCCGGGTTCCGTTGTATGTGGCGAGCTACATTGTTCCGCCCAATGCGACAAATCAAGGCATGACTCGAAAGTTAAAAAATGTAGAAAATGCGGTAGAAAGTACACTGCTAACTACAGAAGCTGTCCAGTTTTTTCCATGGTAAGGAAAACCACTCAAAAATTAAATACTTCTGCTAAGCACCCACAATATCGAGCAAATGCTCATTATCCTCAGTTAGCTCAACCAACAACAACAACGTACGCAGATATGGTAGAAACCAATCATACTTCAGTACATAAAGTGACACCGACAACTAATTCTACTCCAAATTTGCACCCAGAAGCTAAAGAACAAACACCATCTGGTAACTATAATCGTCTCGAAGCAAGCATAAACCTATATAAGATGCTATATAGTTATTTAACCGAACGAAAATTTATTGTGAAAGAAGGACATTTTTTGAACTCACCCCAACCAATCGAAACCGGAGTTCCCCAATGTAGTATATTGGGGCCCTTTTTATACTTATTGTATACTTCAGACATGCCAACTAGTAAGCGAAATGTGAAGTAAAATAGTTGAAGAAATGGAGAATAAAAGTGAATGAACAAAAATGTATTCACATAACTTTCACACTGCGTAGAGAATCTTGCCCCCTATTCGGATAAATAACCAAACGATACCTCAGCTTTCAGACGTCAAATATCTCGGCATACGCCTTACATGGAAACGCCATATAGAAACAAAGTTAACACAAATGAAGTTGAAAGCAGCCCAACTAAGCTGGCTTATTGGCAGAAATTCTACTCTCGCTTTAGATTGCAAACTCTTATTATACAAGCAAGTCAATTCTAAAACCAGTATGGTGTTATGGCATTCAATTATGTAACATACTAAATAAACCTGGTTACATTCGACTAAGAAGGAGCGACACTGCTTCTCTCATCCGTATATCAAATTACAGTCACCGTGAAACATACAGTTTTTTTGTCCAGCACTGGTTGGACTTAACAAGTATATTTATTTTTTTTTTTTTTATACTTAAGACATGAGTAATTATTGATAGTTCAATTATATTAAAATTACAATTAATGAAAATTGAGAAAAAAAAAACATTTCTCTGAATTCATACTAAGAAGTATATCATTTAATGTTCCACATCGGCCGACACGTTACTTTCATCCTCTGGCAATTAAATGTGTTCGTATGAACTATGCTTAGGCTGATCCACTGAGAAGAATATGTGCCAATTTTAATGAACTGTATCAATCTATTTATTTCTCTTTAAGCTTTTCCTTAATTGTTAAATTTTTTTCTTTTGTCTTTGCAAATTATTGTTACAAATAATTATTAAATTTGTTACTAAATTCTGTATGAAATTATTATGTAGACTTTTATATATTTAAATAAAAAAAAATTAACAAAGTACATTAATCAATACTGGTTTTACTTTTTCCTTCAATAATAAACATGTCCAATTTCATAGTTCTCCAACCCTGTCTACTAACTGAATTGCAACCTTCTTCATTTATTTTCTGGATTTTTATAGTACGTATACATAAGTGTTAGGTAATTTAGTTGCAGGGCCATTTTGCTGAACTATAGCGTTTAAACATTTTTGCATCGCTTTAATCAGTTTCTGGCAGTATTCAGCTGATATATTTTTTATTCTTTCGTAATGTCTTTTTTAGTAATTAGCTGACTCTTTAAATCTTCTTTCAAATGACTAGTGGCTTCCTCTGTCGGATTAAGATCCGGTGACATTGGTGGAGTTTCAAACAGTTTTTGGAAATTGTAGAGTATTCAGCTCCTAATTTTGATGGCCTTTTGATTATGAAATACGTAACTATTTTGGCAAAATACTTGTTAGTAAATTAACAACACAAAAGCCAAAATTCAAGGAATCGTATTTGAACCCTAGAATATAACTTAATGTCAAATGTTTGTACAATTGATGCTGATTTTGTACAATTTCATCATTAGGGCGTTACAATTTCAACATGGTACAATAAATACTGATTCTGACCAAAAAATGGTAAATGACAAAGGTACTAAAGCGCCAGCTAGTTAAAATTAATAAGAGTTTAATGGTACTCCTCCAGTGAAAAAACTTGAGTTTATTGCTTCTCCTCCAGTAAAAAATTGAGTTTATTAATATTAAAATTACTAGGTTATATACGTTAACCAAACGATTATACGTTGCGGATTAAGCAACCACCAATAACAGTACCGTAGTACAGCTATTCGAGGACGGCAATCAGCCAGTGTGAGAACGAGACCCAAACACCTTGAAGGCCGAGCAACAAGTACGGCCTGATTGACTTTAAACGATAGGGATAATGACGCACGTACGTGTTCCACCACCCAGAGCTACTTTACGACTGTGCTGGAAAGTGTTCACGAGAGAGTGTAAAAAGCATAAACATATGAGACAGTGTTGGGATATGACAAGGTTTAAATTGTATCGCCCCAATGATAAAATTGTTCCAAATAAGCATCAATTGTTCCGGTAGTCCGGAACAATATGTTTTAAATACTAGGGATGTTTTAAAATACTAGGGTATTTTAAAACATCGATATTTATTATGGTTACTCTACAATATCCAATTAGCGCTTGAAACCCCACCAAAGCCATCTGGAGTTATTTGCAAGAATAATTAAAGAGCCTAATTAGATGGCTAAAAAAGACATTACGAAAAGTTTATTAGCTTAATACTAATTGATGTGACGCAAAAACGTTCAAACTTTTTAGTTCAGCAAAAAGGCCTTTCAACTAAAATACCTATTACTTATACATAAAAGGGTTATAAAAGTAGATGATAAAAATCCTGCATATAAATCAAATACGATAAAATTTAGTAAGTTCTAGACAGGGTTGAAGAACTATGAAATTATAATTGTTTATTATTGTCTGAAAACGTAAAAAATATTAATTAAATAAAAAAATGTATCAAATAAATTTTACATGAAATTGTACCAAAAAAGCATGTACCACTGATGTGTCGATTGTACCAAATTTGGTACAATTGTACCACAAATCACACAAATGTAGTTCCTTTAGAGAAAAATACTACATGCAATTTTTTGCTTGGAAAATTTTTACTAGCAAGCACAGCTGTCTGATTTAAAGATTTATCGTCAGTTTGACGATTTTGGTCCGATTACAGAAATTCCGATTTGACGATATTTCTTAAAAAGTGACGATTTTTTACAATGCCAAAATTATAAATGTTTTAAAATAGCAAATTTTTCTCTAATATTTTTTTCTAATCCTTTGAATCGAATTCCAAGCCTTTTTAATTTAAAACTCTTTAAAATCAAAGCTTTAAAGCATTCAGAAGATTTTGCAAATCCATTTCAATAACAACTCAACAAATTCATAGCTAATTTGTGCCCATTATTCCCCACTTATTTTCACAGAAATCTAAGTTACAAAGGATATTCTGTTATCCCTTTTACGATCGCACAAAAAATTCACCACGATCTATCCAAATTACAAAGGAGTTTCAAAAATAAATATTAAAATGTCTTCTCTCAGTCATCGTTTTTCATTCGGTACGAACAATCTAATATCAATTTGTAGGAGCAGTAATGCACAAGACTCTATAGGTCAGTCGGAAGCCCTAATAGACATAAAAATAAAAGATATTGACTCTCGATGGCATAAGATAGAAAAGTCCTTTGAAGAGCTCATATTATCGAGCGCAAGCGAAGATGTTAAAGATAATGCGCAAGAGCAATATGAATTATGTTTCGGCTGGTACTATAATACGATCTCCAAGCTTTTAGACATAATAAAGATCTGCAAAGATAGCGCAGAGCCTCAAATTAGTGTTGGTGGTGTTTCTCAAAATCTCCCTAATGAGTCGGTAAATTACGGGCTTAAACTCCCCCCATGTGATACTCAAACATACTGCGGAGGTTACGAAAAGTGGCCATCATTTCGTGATATGATCACGGCCGTATATATCAATTACCCAATATTGACTCCCGCAGAAAAGCTTTATCACCTTCGAAATAAGACGACAGATACAGTTGGTGCAATTGTTAAAAGATTTTCAATTACAGATGAAAATTTTTAGGTCGCTTGGCAGGCACTTAAGTCTAGATTTGAGAACACTTGTGTTTTGGTTGACAACCAAATCCGAAATCTTTTTAATATTCCTGTCTCAAAAAAGGAAGATAGTGAATCCTTGCAACATATTCATAGTTCAGTCACTGACTGCTTAGCGCTGTTGCAAATATTAGGGGTATCCTACGAAGTATGGGATCCTGTACTGGTAAACGTAGTCTACTCAAAACTTCTAAGCGAAACATTGGAAATAATTCTCTGTCTCAAATACAGTTATATACATCTCAAGAAAAACTGTAAAATCTGCGAAGAAACACATAGTTTACGAGTTTGTTCTAAGTTTAAAAAAATGACAGTGCAAGAACGAGTTGACTTTGTCTTTAAAAACCAATACTGCAATAACTGTCTGTCTCCCTCCCATAGTAAAGCTAATTTCAGAAGGTAAAATTTGCGGTAAAAACCACCATACTTTTCTTCATATGAAAGCTCGGAATAATCCTCCGAAAAATGCTGGAAAAACTTTTCACTATTAGAGCTCTAATTGATCCTGGCTCCGAAAGAACTTTTATATCGAAACGAGTTCGGTATAACCTAAGAATTCATTGAAAAAAATCATACTTTGATATTGTCGGGGTTGGGGGGAAAAGTCAAACCTCTGACAAAGAATGTAATGTAATCTTAGCATCTCTAAAAACTATTTTCCGTCTTCCTATTACCGCAATCGTTCTGCCTAAAGTCCTAAATAAAATTCCTACCATATCGCTTAAAATCGTTAGCCCCAATAGCCTCTCCGATCTTGCCGATCCAAACGTTAACGTATTATCTCCTATTGATTTGATTCTTGGCAAAGACACTGAGAGATACATTAATCTTGATGGCATTAAGCGAGATGTCTGCGGATCTGCTTCCGCTTAGAAAACAGTTTTTGGTTGGGTATTAAGTGGTCCCGTCAAAACTTACCCAATATACTCCTTAGCTTCTGCCGTTTCATCCGAAGATACATCTAACCTAGAATTTTTACTTCGCAAGTTCTGGGAACAGGAAGAAACCCCTACAGCTCGTCCTATATCATCGACAGATGAGGACTACACACGTACCACGCAATGTTTGCCGAATCGACGCTATATGGTAAGATTACCATTTTTAAATGATTTCCCAGATTATCGGTATCTTGGTTCATCAAGATTTGTAGCGCTCAGTCAATACACTCGAATGGACCAAACGTTAGGGAAGAATCAATCTCTAAAATCTCTGTATAATGACGTTCTCACAGAATATCTTACGTTAGATCACATGGAAGAAACAACTTCACGAGAATACTTTCATGAGGATAAATGCAACTTTTATCCTCATCACGCCGTGATTCGACCAGATAGCAAGTCCACAAAAGTCCTCGTGGTTTTAATGCCTCAAGAATAACTAGATCTGGGTTTTCTCTAAACGACATACTATACACAGGCCCAACTCTGTAAACTGACAAATTCTGGTAGATCCCCGTGATAAGCCCTACCAAAAAAAATACTACTATTTCAAAAGTCCCCCCGGGAGGCTATAAAAGATTACCAATTGGAAACGGTCACCTTCGGTATAAATTGCGCATCCTTTTTGGCCATTAGAACTCTATTGCAGTTAGCTGCGGATAGTCACGACGAGTTCCCAAAAGCAGCTACTATCCTACGTAAAGAGACTTACGTTGATGACATTCTAACGGGAGGTCATTCCATAGAAGATGCAATGGTATTCCAAAAAGAACTGATAAACAGTCTTGAATCCCCTGGTTTTTATTAAAAAAGTTATGCTCCAATGACTCCCGTCTCCTTCATTCTTTTCCCAAAGAAGATTTATACGATTCTGATTTCCTTAAATTGCACAATGCTAGCGCAGCGAAAACTCTCGGTATTCACTAAAATGCGCTCACTGATTCGTTTACATATGATTTTGAACCGATAACTGTCACAAATACGGTAACCAAACGCCAAGTGCTTTCGTCCGTGGCAAAGTTGTTTGATCCAGCAGGTTGGTTATCTCCCATTATAGTAAAGGGAAAGATTCTTATCCAGCAGTTATGGTTAGTGGGTATAGACTGGGGTGATGCTGTAAGTGCAGATTCTCTCCGGATCTGGACTGATATTGTAAACGATATGCCAAATCCTTCGTTGGTTTCAGTTCATTCCCGTAGATAAATCCCAAATACATGGGTTTTGTGATGCCTCGAAGCTAGCCTATTGCGCAGCAGTTTATGTTCGAGTAGAAACAACTTTCCATGTTATATGTTCCAATTTATTAGCTTCTAAAAGTAAGGTTGCACCATTAATTACCACCACAAACTGTGTTCTATATCACTCGACTCAAATTACGGGTTCGAAAAATTAATTCGATATTGCAAAATCTGCATTCTACACAAGAAAAAGAGTAGCGCTCAGATCATGGCAGCCTTGCCACTAGATCGCTGTACTCTATCTGCACCCTTTCATACCACGGGTATCGACTTTGCAGGACCTTTCGAGTTGAAAAGTTCCCAAATAAGAAACGTGCATTTAGAATCTTGCTCTGACCTGTCCACCCCCGCCTTTCGTGCAACTTTTTCCCGGTTTGTCGGAAGGCGCGGTCTTCCTAATAAAATTGTCTCGGATAACGGTCGTAAATTCGTTGGCACCAGTCAACGAATTTACGACAGTAATGCGCAGAGTCAGTCTCCACTGACATTGCCCAAAAATACATTACCCACGGATTCGAGTAGTCTTTCATTCCACCCCATGCTCCTCATATGGGTGGGTTATGGGATGCGGCGGTTAAAAGTTTTAAATTCCATTTAAAATGAGTTGCCGCTGCGCATCGCTTTACTTTTGAGGAATTTATTAGAGTCCTCACCCGAATTGAAGAAGTGCTGAGTTTATTCTGCAAATTCAAGATATGTCGAGATATAATTTAAGAAGTAGTGCAGCCGCACAAAATCCCCTTGAGTCTCAAGCAGCTAGTATTCAGCTTATGGATAATGACATTCAACAAGATTTAAATACAACGATGACCGAACCAGTGGAAACAAAATCAGAATCTGGCGAAAATGATCAGTTGTCTGCCATAATGGCTGGTCTCAATGATCTGGCGAGAGTTGTTTCCGAGAGCCGCCGAGATATTGATCTCCTAAGAGATCATATTTATCAGCACCGTTCAATAGAACATCACATTATTTTATTTTATGTAAATTTCCAAGACAGCACCAATGAATTTAATTACACCCACCGTCAAAATTGTATTAAATTTGCAGAAATGTATAGTTGGTGATACAAAGAAAGCTGTGTCATCAATGCTTATTTTTCCGAATGATGTACCAAAAGTAATAGAGGAATTAGGGTTCCGTTTTGGCAGTCCTGATCTTTTAGTACGCTCTCAATTGCAAATAATTCAACAATTTCCTGTCATAAGTGCTAAAAGTTTGAATCAAGTTATAACCTTTGCCACTAAGGTAAGAAATGTAGTAGCATTTCTGCAGTCAGCAAATTGCTTTATTAGAAGAGCTGGTATCAAAATTGCCTCTAAACATATATAAACAATATGAGTGAGCTAGGTCAAGTATGTCAATTAGACCGTATCCTACTATTGTGGATTTCTCTAATTGGTTAGGGGAATTAGCTATGACAGTAATTAGTGTTATGACAGTTAATGTTTCTCACAGTAGTTAATCCCGAAAAATTATGCTGATTGAAGATCGGAATAAGAAGTCAATTTCTAAATGCTATTTATGTAATGGTCAACACTCTTTGTGTAATTGCCAAAAAGTTTATGAAACTTTACCAGTTAACATTCGTTGGGAAAAGGTTAAAGAGCTAAAGCTACGTTTTTGTTGTTTGGTTCGACTAATTGCCGTTATAAGAAGTAGTGTGGAGCCAACAACTGTAAAGACGCACACGTTAAATCTTCTATGTCTGAGAAGAATTAGTCTCTTCTTAACTGTAGAAGTCATAATATTGAGGCAAGTAAACTATTCAAGATAATCCCAATAAAGATATTTGGTCATGCCGGTTATTTTAAGGGTTATGCCATATTTGACGAAGGTTCTTCAATTTCTCTGATGGATGGAATATCTCAAAACAGCTGGGGCTCAAAGGTCAATCATCTACTCTAACTCTTCAGTGGTATGGAAGTAAAGTAGTATCTGAGAATTCTTATAAAATTAGTTGTGAAATCGAAGGATATAATGAGCCTAAAATTCGCTTTGGCTTGAAGAATATATATACTGTTAGCAAATTGAATTTACCAATACAGTCGTTCAGGAAAAGTTCATATCCTCATTTAAGTGAAATTCCAATTAACGACTACGAAAGAACCAGTCCGATATTATTGCTTGGATTGGATTATGTTCATTTAGCTATTACTCTTGCTAATAAAGAAGCTGGTGAGTCAAATCCCGTTGCCGTTCAAACAAAGTTAGGATGGGTAGCGTATGGGCCTACAGTTTTACTTCTTAAAGAAAAAAAAGATATGCCAATTTATAATATTGTGGCAGATTTCTTTGCAACCGAGAATTCTGGTATAAACGCTAGTAACAAACTTCTTATGTCTGATGAAGATCATATCGGACGAACTATTATGGAAAAAACAATAAAACGTGTTGGCGAACGTTTCGAAATTTTTCGGCAATATTTGCAATATATTACAGAAATTGAAAAATATCTCCCGCTTTTTAACTGCTAATGAAGTTGATCTGAAAGAATACCCTATTTGGTATTTGCCTCACTTTGGTGTAGTTAATCATCATAAACCTGGAAAACTTCGTGTTGTGTTCGACGCAGCTTCGATGTTCAGAGAGATGTTCTCTCAAGTAAAAATTCGTGAGGAAAATCAATATGCTCAAAGATTTCTTTGGAGAAATGGGGACATAAATAAACCAATTCAGCAATATGTTATGGTATCGATGACTTTTGGTGCTGTTTGTTCCCCTTGTTGTGGGGAGTTTGTGAAAAATTAAAACGATAAAGAATTTGCCCATGTGTACCCTGAAGCTGTAGAAGCCATTATAAATAAACACTATGTAGATGATTTTGTATGCAGTTTTAATAATGAACATGACGCAATACGTATATGCAAGGAAGTTGTAAACATTAATGATAAAGCGGGGTTTGAATTACCTGGTTTTGTGTCTAACTGCAAGAATTTGGAAACATCAATGAACCCAGCCATATGTGATGTAATAAGTGCAGTTAGCATGGAAAATCTATTCACAACGGATAAAATTTTAGGAATGTTTTGGAATAAACGCGAAGACACCTTCGAAATTGAAACCAAGTTTGTAAGTCTAAGTTCAGATGTTTACAGTGGTGTACTCCTGCCCACTAAAGGAGAAATGCTGAAAATTGCCATGGCAGTCTTTGACCCATTTGGTTTAATCGCAGACTTTCTACTGCATTCGATGATATTGGTGCAAAATTGTTGGAAAGAGAACATTGACTGGGATGATCCCATAACCGAAAGCTTACATGAGAAGTTCAAAATATGGTGGAGAGAATTTAAAGAAGTGAAACACTTTAAAATCCCAAGATGCTTATCACCAAATTTACACACATTATCAAATATTCAACTTCATGTTTTCGTTGATGCTAGCCAAGATGCTTTCGCAGCCGTATGCTATTTAAGAATCGATCATGAAAAACATATCAATGTTTCCTTTGTAATTGGTAAAACTCGATGCGCTCCAAAAAAGGTGATGAGTGTTCCGCGATTGGAGTTGCAAGCCGCTGTGCTTGGATTACTTTTAAGTAAGGTAGTAAAAAATGGGCAAGAATTAAAAATGTCATCTGTTCATTATTGGTCAGATTCTCAAACTGTTATTGGTTGGATAAATTCTACGAAACGCCGCTTTAAAGCATTCGTTAATCATAGAGTTGCCGAAATTCTTGAAGATACAACACCAACGTAGTGGAAATGGATTCCTACAAATCTTAATTCCGCAGATGCTGGTACACGCCCTATCTATCCACCGAAGTTTATAAAAAACGGTTTATGGATAACGGGACCAGCCTTTTTGAAAAAAGAAGAGTCGTTTTGGCCTCATATGTCAATCGAAAATTCCGATTTGTTACAAGATGAAATAAAAACGTTTTTAATTACAGAGCCATAATGAAATTATAAAATTTTCTCGATTTTCATCATATACAAAGTTAAAAAGAATTGTTGCTTGGGTTCTTCGCTTAGTTAGGAAATGTTGTTCATCGGATCAGCTGAGTGCAGAAGAAATATCATTTGCAGATATTATTATATGTGGCTTAAGGGCAGTTTAGACAGTAAGACTTTACGTACGTAAAATCTAAGAGAAAATAAAATGAAAATCAATCCGTATGACAACACAGAGATTAAAAATCGTATGGTTTGTTTTCTTACGTTTACACTATTGGTGTTGAATAAAATGATGTAAAATTGAATCAGCTGTTGTTAAAGCAATAAAAAAAGTGAAAACAAATAAATAGAGCGCGTACTTGTGAAAAATATGCCAAATTAAAAAAAAAGTAACAAGGAAAAGGTTCTTGGTGTTGTACTAGCCATTGCTATAATAAAAAAAATTGGAAACTAACAACTAAAACAAATTAAAAAATGTTCACGTTCTTTTGCCAAAAGTTTTTTATTGTTTACAAACTTATTTGTGATGCCAACTGGATCTATTTTGCACTATATTCAGCGGTTTTCTGTTATTTTGACGAGTTTTGCCTTTGAAAAGTTAGCATAAATAAGAAAAACGCAACCCTGATCTAATGAAGTAGAATAGTTTTTGAAAAATTTCAAAACATAAAGAGAGCCGTAAGACTGTCAAATTTCCATCCGTATTTTCTCTCAATGTCGGACAGTTTCATTACATATTATGTTTAGACGATACTACTTGTACTCTTCTACACAAAAATTTGACATGTCGTATTACTTGTAGTATAATGTAAACCGCCCTTTAGTACAAAAGAAATGTTTTCAGAATGAAATAAATTACATTAAAAATGAAAAAGCTGTGCGTAAGTCCAGTACAATTTACTCCTTAGTTTCATATCTGGATAAAAATGGTTTATTAAGTGTTAATGGGCGTCTAGATGAAGCACTATTTTTGCCTCTAGATGCAAGACGGCCAATAATTTTACCTCAAAAACATTATGTGTCCGATTTAATAATGAAGTACTACCACAGGAAAAACCATCATCAAAATATGTCAATAGCTATTAAAGAGCTACGTTAAAAATATTGGATGCACTCAAAAATGTTGCAAAGAAGTGCTTAGAATGTAATTTCTTTAATACCAAACCCATGCAGCCATTAATGGGAACGTTGCCGTCAGATCGTGTTACTCCATTCGTACGACCGTTCACCTATACAGGAGTAGATTTATTTGGTCCATTTAATGTCGTCGCAGAGAAAAACGATGGGCAGTAATATTTACTTCCTTAACAATTATAGCAGCACATATTGAGTTGGCAGAAAATCTTTCTGCAGATGCATTTATTTTGTGCTTTCGAAATTTTATAAATCGACGAGGAACACCTGTAAGAATACGAAGTGACAACGGCACAAATTTTATTGCATCTCAAAAACTTTTGAAAAGAGAAGATAGACTTTTAAATATTGAGGAAATCACACAAGAAGCAGTGAAACGTAACATTGATTGGATTTTCAATTGCCCAGCTAAACCAAATTCTGGTGGTTGTTGAGAAAGGCTTATAAGGATTGTAAAACGATTACTCTTTATCACTTTAAAAGAAGCCACACCTCATATTGAGACATTAAGAAGCGTTCTTATTGAAGCTGAAAATATAATAAACTCTCGTCTGCTGACAGATATTCCAATTTCATCCGAAGAAGAAAATCCTATACCAACTAACCAGTTTCTAATAGGTTGTGTTAATACAACGCAAACTTCAATAAATTCTGAAGAATGTGTATGTCTAAGGAAACAATAAAAAACAATTAAAATGAGCTCTTCTATTTATTGTTTAAAACATGTGTAGAAAGCTGAGATGGAAATATGTATGTATACTATGTACCTTTAGCAACGTTTATTAATGCTACAATTAATGTTTTCTTTGTAATAATTATACTAGCATAATGTTAAATAGTCATATAATTATAAAGTTTATAGAATAAATAAGTGACGGTTTTAAAAAATTGTACAAAATATATATGTATTTTAACATTATAGTAAACGGATAGATTTGCAAATGAAAAAGCATTACGATAATTGATAATTGAATTGGAGTTGTTCTATAAATTCTATGTGAACTGGATCAGCAGAAACCAGGGATCGCAAATAATGATTATCCATCACATTTTAAAAGAAAAAAATCATTATGTTAGGGATATGCTATATGTACAAGGAGTACACCATTGCAATCGTCTTTAAGGGGACTGTCCGTTCCGCCAATGATTTTTATTTTTTAAGTTTTATTGAAAAAAATCAAAAATAAAAATTATTTTTCGAGTTCTATTTTTTCCTCAGACATCAATGATTACTTGTTGAGTTTTATTTTTCGCTTGGAAAATAAAAATTATTCTCCGAGTTTTATTTTCTGCGCAGAAAATAAAAATTATTGTCTAAGTTTTATTCTTTGCTCGCCATTTAATGATTGATGTTTAAGTTTTATTTTCTGATTGAAGAATAAAAATTACTTTCTGAGTTTTATATTTCACTTAGAAAATAAGTATTATTTTCCAAGTTTTATATTTCGCTTAGAAAATAAAAATTATTTTTTGAGTTTTATTTTTTACTTAAAAATAAAAATTACTTCTTTTGTTAATTTGGACATTTGTAAGTATATAAATAGTATTTTTTGACACTTTTTAACTAAAAAACATAGAAATTAGTTTAGTTGGCATTCTTCTGATATAGTAAAAGTATCAAACTAGTGTTTGGTACTTTTTCTTCATTTCAATATTTGGGAGATAAAACGTAAAGTAAAAAACAAAACTCAAGAAATAATTTTTATTTTCTAAGCGAAATATAAAACTTGGAAAATAATACTTATTTTCTAAGTGAAATATAAAACTCAGAAAGTAATTTTTATTCTTCAATCGGAAAATAAAACTTAGAGAGTAATTTTTATTCTTCAATCAGAAAATAAAACTTAAACATCAATCATTAAATGGCGAGCAAAGAATAAAACTCAGACAATAATTTTTATAATCTGAGCAGAAAATAAAACTTAATACATAATCGTTATGTTCTAAGCATTAAATAAAGCTCAGAGAATAATTATTATTCTTTGAGTAGAAAATAAAATCAGGAAATAATCATTAAAACCCAATTTTTAAAATAAAACTCATAATCATTACAATCTCTGGCAGAAACTTTTACTTTTATGTATACTAGGCCACGTAAAGAGTATACAATGTTTTAATGCAATTGGTTTTTTTTTCATTCTGAGCGCTTCTTGTATAATTTAATGATTTTGTGCTGTTTAATTTTCATTACCATATATAGGACTATCACTATCAAAACCAGGGGGGTTATTACGTATTTCGATTCGAAAGAAATATTTTTCGAAACACAATGTTAAAGTCATACAAATTCGAATGATTTCTTTTTCGAATCGAAATACGTAATAATCCCCCAGCATGTCTAAGGCACAATATTGTTTTGTTATCTCGTCTGTATTTTGTAATTGCCTTCAAAAGAAATATTTTTAATACGGTGAATGCATATCGACTTTTGATGAGTATGATTTTGCGACTTTGTAAATTTTATTTAATCTGTATGCAGTATGTACTCTTGAAGTTGTTAAATTTAATTATTACATAATGTATTGAATATATTATACAAACTTTCATCTTTATGATAGGGTATACCACAAAAACGAACAGTGCCAGCCACGACAGAATTATCTTGCCAATTTAACTGCCTCTTTATGTTAATTATTTCTGTTCTAAGATTTTTCATATCAGAAGTTTCTGACTTCAAACTGCAACCATTCTCTTTTACTGCACTTATAGTATTAGTATAACACTCTCCTTCAATGAATGTCAGTCAGTTTGAAGAGATGTAAATCTTTTGTCAATTTCACTTAAAAGTTCATTTTTACACTCAATAATTTTATTTTCAATATTTTGTTGGGTAATTTTTCAGAACGGTTGCCCAACATTGTTTGCCGAGATGATTCATTGATATATACGATTTATTTGAAATGTCTTGATGCTTTGTTGTTAATAGAAGTTTCACTTGTTTCAAGATTTTTTATTACTTTTTTGGTCTTTCTCTATTTTAGGTTGACAGTTTTTTTTACTGAAGTTAGTAAAAGCTCATAAGCTTGGCACCACTATTATATTGTTTTGATTTTGGTAATTTGCTTTCAACCAGCATTCGCTGGAGCAGAACAACTGGTGATGTTACTTTTTAAGTTTGTTTATATTTTAGCACCAAATAGTTGTCTCGTTTAGTTATTAATTTACTTGAGTGTTTTTTAAAACTTAATTAACTCATAAAAGTTTTATTTTATTTTTAAAATATAATAAAGAATATGTGGTGAACTAGTAAAAGATTTACAGTTCAAACACACATTATTGCTTTGCCGATAATGTAAGTCATCCAGAAAAATTTGTTTGGTTTATTTATCGAGAATTTCTATTATTATTATTAATAAGCAAGTCTTAAACACGTCCGCACACACATGTACTTGTACTTCTTATTCTACGTTTCATAAACATTCGATAAGGTTTGGCACGAAGGCCTACTATATAAGTTTAAGCTAAACTTGCCCGAAAACTTCTATAAGCCCTTACCAAATTATTTAACGAATCGAAAGTTTTTGAAGTCGGAGTTCCCCAAGGTTGTATTTTGAGACCCATTTTATATTTACTGTCCACACATTAACATTTGCTGATGACACAGCATCACAACATTTACAAGACGACATACTCAATTTGGAAAAATGGTTGAAGAAATGGAGAATAAAGGTGAATGAACAAACATGTACTCATATATGTATCTTTCACACTGCGTAGGGACTCATGCTCTCCTATTCACATAAATAACAAAATAATACCGCAGCTTTCCGACGGTAAATACCTGGGTATATATCTTGATCGGCGCCTTACTTGGAAAACCACATATATTTTAAGTTAACATGATTTTATTTGTTTTTTTAGAAAAAAATTAAAGGCGAAAAAATCAGATTCTATGTACGATTACAATTGCACCCTGGTATATAAAAAACTCATAGATGTACCAAGATCTAAACATGCCATCAGACAAAGCAGAAATAGCGAAGCAAGAGATACTGCTTTTTTTGACCGTACATAAGAGGGTTGACCCGCATATTATTGCAACAACCGTGAAACAAACATTATTTTTGTGTAGCACTGGCTGGACTTAAAATGTATATTTTTTTATTTTAGACTTAAGATATGAGAAATTATTGTTAGTTCAAATATATTGAAGATACAATAAATAAGAAATAAACAAAAAAACCTTAGATTGCGAACTTCTACTGTACAATTCGATCCTCAAACAAATATGTTGTTATGGAATTCAGTTATGAGCACTGCCTCGGCTTCAAACTTAAAAAAATAAAAGGGCCAAAATAAGATTGAACGATCACAGTCGATCCCCGGTTTATAAAAAACTGGAACCTTTACAAAGATCTAAATAAGCGTGCTACTAGCTAAAGCAGTAATAGCAAAAAATGCTAGAACGCATCCAAATCCGGTGGCCCGTAACATCCTAAATGATCGCGGGTACAATCGACTAAGAAGGAGGGATATTGATTCTCTTAAGATTATCAGAGGGATGACCCGCATATGATAAAAGCAACCATGAAACACAATTTATTGTATAGCATTGGCTAGACTTAAAATTTTTTTGGTTTTTTCTTTTAGACTTAAGACTTGAGTAATTATTGTTAGTGCAAACACATTGAAGATACAATAAGGAAAAATATGCAGATAAAACACAAACAACAACAAACAACTGTCTAATTGAATTAATAATGTGAATTAAGAAACAGGATTATTCGTAATTGTTTATTCAAAGAGCGAATTAATTAATTGGTGTGGTGGTGGAAAGAATCCAGCGGGAAAAAGGGCATTTATTACATATATAATTAAATACTTAATATATTACTTTAGAAAGATATGTATTACTCTGGAACATATTGATTACCACATATATTTCTAAATTTTTAGAAGAAGGAATGTACTGTTTCTTCGTGTGACAATTGTTCGTGTTTTTTTCCTATATTTTGTTAAAAATCCGATTCGTTGTTTTACGTCGCCTTCATGTTGCCTCTTTATTTGTACTTTTTATTTAAAACGCAGTTTAACGGCCGGGGCACATAGAATCCGTCATACGTTATACGTCGTCTTTTCCAACGTACAAGAAAGTTGAAATACAGCTTTTCCAATGAGTGTTGTCACAATCAGTACGTCTCCGTCAACGTAAAGTACGAAAGTTGGGCAACTTTTAACTTTTGATGTACTTTAAAAGCTATAAATTGGTTTCTCTTTATTTCTTTCTCTCAAAATTAAATTTCATGTTGAGTGGAAGCAAAAATAAAACAAAATACCACAAAATAATTTAATTTAATAGAGTACAATGGAGAAAAAAACGTTTCTCTTCTATACAGGAATTACCAGTATATAAACTAAAACAATCAACTATTTTATTAACACACAAATGGATTTTTGAATTCAGGCTTAAGTTCGTTTTTCTCTCTTATTATTTTTTATACACATTTTAATGTAGGGGGAATATAGAATCAGACCACTTCCTTTTCGACCCCTATCGTCCTCTACGATTGTAGAAAACGGATGTAAAAATTATGGCAACCTTACCCTCATAGAGTTACGTGCTACAACCACTTTTTAATCTTGACTTTAGCGATTTCAGAATATCGACTGGTAACTGTCGGCATTCTTTCTCATCACGTAGTCTCTAGTATTTTCTAGCATATGTTTAAGGCTCAGGTCCCCCATGGTATCCACTTTTAACAAGCTGATCTAGAGAAATTCACAGCATATCCCCATTTTACTAATTGTTCTGCTGCTTCATTCCCAGCTGTGCCTATGTATCCCTTAATCGGTTCCTCATTAACCGAGGCACATACACTTCAGTTTATTTAAATTACAACAGTAATAGTCATTGCCAAAAATTGACATTTCGATCTACGTACTACAAATCGCTTTGTGTGTGCTGTGAACACACTGGTTTAAGAAAATGTGTAAAAAAGAATAAAAGAAAGTCTCGTTACGAATGTAGCGTTCAAAACCTACTGAAATGGCAAAAAACTTGATTTTAAAATAGTTCATATGAATACAACAGTGGATAATTTTTAATATTTTTAAGGGAATGTGCTACGCAGATTTTTCAGTCTTACGTAGTTTGATAGGGTGTCGTAGGGGTTTTGGATACCAAGCAACGGCTCTGATTGGTTTTAACTTGGTAGAACCCAGACCTATCTTGGTCCCTCTTTCATCTCAACTGTGGACACAGACCTCCCCGTGGTGTCATCTGGGGTAGCTACCTTTAACACCCTTTAGAGGTAGTGAGCTAAAATGTGCCGCGCGTTCACTCATAAGAACGATAAAAATATGGGTTGAGGCGTCGGGTTAGTAACCCACCCATATAAAAACTAACATACTATGAAAAAAAAAGAAAAAGATTTAAAAAAACCCCTAATGTTGACGACCCCCGCAAACGTTTTAAGGACCACGATCTGCGAATCTGCACCTGGAATGTCAGGTCGTTATATAGAGAAGGTGCAGTATACGCACTGGCGGATGTACTTGAAAAGTACAATGCCGATATTACTGCCTTACAGGAAGTGCGATGGAATGGGAAAGGCGTCACAACAACACCCAAGGGTGACGCATTGTACTATAGTTGCCATGACACAAGACATGAATTTGGCTGTGGATTTGTGGTTAGTCGGAGACTCAAACACCTTATCTCCAGATTCACTCCGGTGGATGAGAGGATAGCCACAATCCGTATAAAAGCCAAGTTCTTTAACATCAGTCTTATATGTGCCCATGCCCCGACTGAAGACAAGGACGAACAGACCAATGATGTATTCTACGAGCGCCTAGAAGGAGCATATGACCGCTGCCCCGACCACGACATTAAAATTGTCCTAGGAGATTTTAATGCAAAAATAGGAAGGGAGAATATCTTTGGTCCAACAGTCGGAAAATTTAGCCTCTACGAAGAAACATCTGATAACGGAATGAGGCTAACAGACTTCGCGGCGGCAAAAAACATGGTAATCAGCAGCACCAGATTTCGTCATCTGGATATATGTACATAAGGCAACGTGGCTGTCACCAGATCAGACAACCAGAAATCAGATTGATCATGTTGTGATAGACGGAAGGCATTCATCCAGCGTGTTGGACGTACGATCAATCCGAGGGGCAAATATTGATTCGGATCATTACCTTATGGCCGCAAAGGTTCGCACCCGGTTAAATGGTGCGAAAAACGTACGGTCTAAAACAGCGCGGAAGCTGGACGTCGGGAAGCTGCAAACACAACAGACTGCAATAGCATACTCCACTCAACTGACCCAATTGCTTCAAGAAAGCACTCCTTGTCCCGATAATATTGCAGAGCAATGGCATATTATAGCCCACTCTATGGAAAACGCCACAAAATCCGTACTTGGCTATCAGAAGCCTCCCCCAAGAAACCCATGGTACGACCAAGAGTGTCGTAATGCTACTGAAGCGAAAAATGCCGCATACAGGGCAATCCTGCATTCAGTAGCAATACGTAATGCAAGGGAGAGGTATCGGGAGAAAAGGAGGGAGAAGAAACGTCTTTTCCGCAGAAAAAAGATAAAAATGGAAAAACGTGAGTGTGAGCGAATCGAGATGTACAGAAGTCAGAATGAGGTCCGAAAATTCTACCAAAGAGTGAAAAAACTAACTGATGGCTTTGGCACAAGCATATCCTCCTGTAAAGATGAAGAAGGTAATCTGCTGACAGATACTGAGTGTGTGCTGTGAAAGTGGAGGGAACATTTTTCCACACTATTGGTATCAGATAGTAGCGGTGGCGAAGATACCCTAGAACCAATCCCGGATGACGGTATTGAGTGTATACCACCTAGCCAAAATGAGGTCAAAGTAGCAGTTACTCGGCTGAAGAATAATAAGGCAACAGGAGCCGATGGATTACCAGCCGAACTATTTAAGACCTTGTTTATTCAATTTGGTTAGAGGAACGCATACCCGATGATTGGAACCTCAGCATATTATGTCCCGTGCATAAAAAAGGAGACAAGACAGTATGGGCCAACTACAGATGAATAAGTCTCCTTCCCATCGCATACAAAATACTTTCCAGCGTACTGTGTGAAAGATTAAAATCTAAAGTTGGCGAGATAATTGGGCCATATCAATGTGACTTTAGACCTGGCAAATCCACCACCGACCAGATATTCACCTTACGTCAAATCCTGGAAAAGACCCAAGAAAAACAGATCGACACCTACCATCTATTTGTCGACCACAAGGCTTTTGACAGCCCCATACGTTCAAAGGTGTCTGAGTCTGCCATCTCTGCCATGTCTGAGTTTGGCATCCCTACAAAATTAATACGGCTGTGCAGGATGACCTTAACTGATACGCGATCTTCAGTTAAAATAGGAAAAAACCTCTCCGAGCCATTTAGTACCAAACGAGGTTTCAGACAAGGCGATAGTCTATCGTGTGACCTTTTTAATATCCTGCTAGAAAAGGTTATACGGGATGCGAATGTGAATAGAACTGGCACGCTATACACTAAACAACACATGTTACTCGCTTACGCTGACGATATAGACATCATGGGTCGAACATTGCGAGCGGTAACTGCCACCTTTGAAAAAATCGAAAAAGAATCTGCCAAAGTGGGTCTGGCAGTAAACGGCGATAAAACCAAGTTGATGGTATCAACGCACAAGACGTCCAGTAGACTCGGGCAGACAGTGGAAGTTGAAAACTACAACTTTGACGTAGTCAGCGATTTTATCTACCTCGGTACCGCCATTAACAAAACAAATAACATCAGTTTTGAGATAGAGGGAAGAATAATACTGGCCAATAGATGCTACTTTGGACTAGGTAAGCAGTTTAAAAACAAGGCCACCTCTCGACAGACAAAAATCACTATCTACAAGACACTGATACTACCCGTGCTATTATATGGTTCCGAAGCATGGGTACTTGCGAAAGCAGGTGATGCTGTGCTTGGAGTGTTTGAGAGAAAAATTCTTCGAAAAATCTATGGACCATGCGTTGGCGGAGAATATCGGTGTCGTATGAACCATGAGCTGTATGCCGACATAGACATAGTCAAACCTATCAAATTACAACGATTGCGTTGGCTAGGTCATGTTGTGAGAATAGATGAAGATGCTCCAGCTAGAAAGTCATTTGAATACGAACCTGGTGACGGTTCACGCAGAAGGGTAAGACCGAAACTTCGATGGAAAGATCAAGTTGAGGAAGACATCTCGAAACTTGGTGTCAGAAACTGGAGAAGAAGCGCAGAAGATCGAGGCGCTTGGAAATCTATTTTACGTTCGGCTACAGGAACAAATGTTCTGTAATAGCCACCTAAGTAAGTAAGTAACATAGTTTGATAAATTGCACTTCATAAAATAAAAAACTATTTAAAATGGGACGAGGAAAGCCATTAACAATAGAGGAAAGAGGAAAAATTTAAGCCTATTTTGAACAAAAGTTGTCGTTTAGAAAAATTGGAGAGAAAATCGGAAGACGTGCTCGTGTTGTCTTCAATTACATAAAAAATCGGGATTCCTATGGGAAAAACATGAAAGCAAGAGTTTAATCGCAAACAGACAAGCGTGCAGTTTTAAGAATTGCGTCTAATTTCTGTTATTCCGTACCGAAAATTAAGGTGAAAGCCGGAGTTCCTGCTAGTATTTCGACTGTTCGGCGCTTGATTGTGAATTCTCCGCATATCCAGAGAATGAAACTTAAGAAAAAGCCTACATTAAAAGTCAATCACAAAGAGTAACGATTGAATTTTGCTGAAGTTCACATGACGACGAAAAAAAAATTAACCTTGATGGTCCTGACGGGTATAATTTTTATTACCATAACCTGAGAAAAGAGGAAATAATAATAAGCCGTCGACACAATCGCATTGCACAGTATGGCAGAATCAAACTATTTTGGAAATAACCTAGTAATTTATAAGCTGCTAAGCCGATTTTTTGACATAAGCATAACAAAGGAATATCTGAAATTAAGTTTTAAAGGTGGGTACTATACACCTTCTGGAGGTGGCGCTATATGGTCCTAAATTTGGGAACCTCGCACCTGAACATTTTTTACAGCTTGCCATTTCTTCAGTTTTATTCTCATTCTTTTTGAAAATTATACATGGTCTTAAAGGTCTCGTCAATACCTACAAAATGGTATCTAAATTTGCAAATAATAATTTAAAATGATTGAGTTATAAGCATTTTAGGAAATAAAATTTTTGATTTTTCGCTACCCTGGTCAGGTTTTTTCAAAATATTGCGTACAATTTTTACCCAATTTTTCTAAATTTTTTACAATAGCTAGCGAGCCAAATTCTTAATATTTTTGATAAGTTTGAAGATTGTATCTTTACTAAGTTAAAAACTAGACGATTTTCAATTTAAAAAATCCAAAATTATTGCATTTTTGTGTACTTTAGCCCAAAAAAGGTCATTAAAGTTTTTTTTTTGAGAAAAATTTTTCTTAAGGAATATATAAAAATTTTATATTTTTGTATAAGCTAAATATATGTGTGTACGTTTAAAAAAATTCGTATAAAATTTATCATCCTTGTAGAAGATAGAGGTCCCACAATATGACCTATTTTATATCGATATTTTGATTTTAGTCTATATATTCTAAAATGCCAAAGTTGGGATCGAATACGGAAGACTGCCGTAATAAAGCTATATATACTCCAAATTGTTTTTGAAAGTATTTTATGAGCCCTAGTCTGTATGTAGATTTTATGGGCAAAAGAATAAAAAATCCCGATTTTGGGATTTTTGTTCCTTATTTTGGGAATTGTGGAATTTTCTTTTTCCTAACATTGCAGATTTTTTGCCATTTCATTTTACTTGATCAACAACACATGCACGAAAAATTTGATTTGCTTAATTTATAAAAATTTTATTGCATATATAAATTTATTTTATTTTTCCTTCCCTTAAATTTGCCCATTTTTACCATAATTTTTCGAAATTTTCAGATATCAGCAACAAATCTTAAAATTTTCTAGGAATGCAGCAACATTTTTTAACTTTTGCGTTGGATTTTCCAACAGGATAACGCTCCGATACACAACGCTAGAGCGATAAAAGCCTGGATAAGTGACCAAAATGTGACGCTGACGGAATGACAACCTTACTCACTAGACTTAAACATAGTGGAAAATGTTTGGGGATGGCTTTCGCGAAAGGTTTATAAAGGAGGTAAATAATATGAAGACGTTCCATCATTGATCAATGCAATCGAGACCGCTTGGGACGAGATTTCCCTATACTACCCTAAAACTCTCTACGATTCCATAGCAAGTCGCATATTTGAGGTTATAAAGCACCATGGAGGCAACACTTCTTACTAAATGTTAGAGAACATATGGAACTTAATACATATTTCTTAGCAATAAGACCTAATTTTGTGAATATTTTTTATGTGTTCCAAACTTTTTTTTTGCGTTGCTATTCAAATGAACTATTTTTTTTTTTAATTTTCAAACAAGTTTTAGTTTTCAAAATTAATTAATTACTTTTAATTACAAAAATTTCCAAAAAAAAGTCAATAATAATAAACAATAAAACAAAATATCTAAAAAAAATAATTTTATATTTTTGTTTTGCTTGGTTGATTAAAAATCCGCCGTAACATACAAATTTTATTCCGGTGTTATTTAAATGAACTGAAGTGTATGTTCAGTTTTAAAACACATTCCAACCTTTGTTTTGAATGGTTGTCAAGTGCAATGAGAAACTTTCTCCCCTGCACCCGACATTCCAGCAGGTGATCCAACGCATGCAGAAATTCAGCAATGTAAACGAACTTAAACTACAGGACAAAGAAAAACTGTCATATGTACTGAATTTTCTCTTTGTCGGCTTTCATTTTTAACACTCTTTACACTGAATGGAACAAACAGAAAACTGTAAAACGTCACTTTGACAACGAACATAAATTCGAAATTATGTAATCGATACTTTACGAGATATCGATCACTATATACCGAAATAAATGGATTTCTTTTTTTTTTCAACCTATTATTTTCTATTGATCTTGATCAGCATCCAAAGGTATGTTATGATATATGAAAATCTTTGAAAACAAGGAATTTTGTTTATGATTAGATATTGCAACATTTTGAAATTGAAAGATGTTCGTGAACTTTAAATAAATTTATATTTCTGAAAGTTTCTGGAAGTAAAATCATCTGAAAAACCGCTAACAAATTTGCCAAATACTTTAAAATTCGACATGTCGCCAAATCAAAAATTTGATCGCCAAATAAGATTGAAAATCGCCATTTCTGACAACCCTGCTAATAAGATCAAAAATCCTGCAAGTAAAATCATATAAATAAAATTTTTTATATTATTTGGAAATAGAATTATTTTTTCTTAGGTTTTTAATAATAAAAAATTTTTTTCTATTGGTTTTAATAATGAGTAAAATAAATTAATAAATGTGTATACATATAAATAATATAAATGTATACATTATATTATGCTTTAGAAATAATGAATTCTAAAAATCGTTTGCAGGATACATTGAAATAATGCATTACTTTCCTAGGACATGCTCCGCGTTAAA
Source organism: Phasia obesa (assembly GCA_949628195.1). Taxonomy (NCBI): domain Eukaryota; kingdom Metazoa; phylum Arthropoda; class Insecta; order Diptera; family Tachinidae; genus Phasia; species Phasia obesa. The sequence continues at coordinate 95,006,099 of OX451217.1, read as the reverse complement.
GGAATGGATACTGGAAGCAAAATATTGTACATTCTATGTATTACCTATTCATTGCTTATTGATTACCTTTTCCCGCTGGGAACGAGTATTGGACCTAACATGTATATGTACATACATATACATATGTATGTAAGTTTGTAAGAACAAAATTTTTGTCCATTTATAACAAAGAAAAAATTTTGTATATCTAGAGTACGAAAACCTATCAGTTTAAGGCCCATTATTATAACTTCCCAATAGCTAAAGGCAGGATATTGTCGGATAGATTAGTAGTTTGCCAGTATCTATGTGCCCCGGCCTTAATTCGTGGGAATAAAGGGCAGTGTTGCGTACATATTTTAGTTTTATTTTTAAATTACAACTAAGGGATTATATATTTTTTAATCAACAAAAATCACCAATTAATTAATTTGAAGTAATTTTAGTGTTGGAAAGTATATTTGTTTATATTATACCTATTGCCCAAATAAAGTTTACTTGAGGTATTTTTTAAGACAAATTTTCACACAGAATTTTTATAGTAAACTTTATTTTTTATGGATAAGGGCATAAGTATCTAAAATATTTTTGTGAAATTAATAGATTCATTTACTGTAGTGTTTACCCAGTTAATAAAATAATAAATTTCTGGTTTTTAATTCCTTTTGCAGTTAGGGTGCTATCTAGTATCACTCTATGAGGTTAAGCAAAAGAATCGTCTTTATTGAAAACAATCGTCGGAATTTATACAAATTTTTTTAATAAGTTTATGACAAAATTTTTTTTGAAATGTTACTTTGAAGAAAAATTTTTCAATACTTTTTTAATTGTAATTTTCATAACGTTAATTTTTTTAATTTTTCTTGATGATGCTACACAAAGGAGTAGCGAAATATCGAGAATAAAAATAAAAATAATTAACGACCTAAAGCTTGAAAATAAAAATAATTAAATACAAATTATTAAAAAGGTCAAATAAACTATATTAAAATAGTTAATTTTTAATAATATTATGGGTGGTAAAAATTAAAAAAAAAGTAAAAATATTCAACAAGAGGGAAGCTTAAGGTGTTATGAAGGTATAATGTCCAATAAACTTTTTAATATAACATTCCATTTCCAAATTATATCGGTATCAAATTACCGTGTGACTCTAAATTATTTCAATATCGTGTGACTTTAAATATATTTTGGCATTCTTTAATTATTGCATTTGCATCTCGTATTACCATTACTTTCATGACACCACATTAATATGTAAGAAATTATTATTAATAAATAATATAAAAAGAAGTTTTATAAAAGATATGGGTGGAGTTGTTAAAACGTTGTCGCGACACATAGAACACAAAAGATTATTGTGTTTTTTTTCCTCTATGTATATTTCGAACATATTACATGGCGACCGTGACAAGTGAAAAAAGTGTTAATTAAGACGTGAACTAAGTGGGTTGTTATTGTGTAAAACTGCAAGTGATTAAAAGTGTATTAAGAAAAAAAGGGAAAAAAATAATATATAAAAATTAAAAAAAAAAAATTTTTATTAAAACTCTAAAAAAAAAGAACAAAATAATTTGCCTTTTTGTTAAAGATGAATGAAAAATTTAAAAAGAATGACGAAGTGATTCAAGAAGTATGCATATAAAGTTTCTGTTAAAAATGATAAATTAAAAACAAAACCTTTTAAAAAATATATACTTAAATTAAGCTAAAATGACTTGGTGGAAAAAAATACTGTCAACCATCCCATTACTAGTAGCAGGCTACGAGGTAGGGAAAAATCAGGAAGAAAACGACAATAAACAATTAGAAAAAATATTGGAAACTATAAAGGAGGACAACGTTGATAAGACAACTGAGAGCATGAGTCACATCGAAATTATGGCTCTGTTGTTAGCAGTAGCAATGGTAATTATCTACCTGGTTAAATTAGTATGCAAAACAATCAAAGATATGCAAAGGGGACAACACCGACAGCCCCAAGTATAAGTGAACCACAGCAAATGTGTTATAAATAAATAAAAAAAAAACCTTTAACAGTGCAGTAATAAATAAAATAAAATAAATTAAAATATCTTTTATAAATCAAATAATTAATAATTAATAATTCTATTTCATAAATTAATATATTACAAATAAAGTGAACTTATACAGACAGTGAATTGTATAAATATTGCATAAACAGCAGAAAATAAAAATAATAATATAAAAAAAAAACAAGAACAAAAGAAAAACTCTGCAAAAATATAAAACCAGCTTTAGAGCTTTAAAACGTGTTTAATTTACAAAAAGAAAAAAAAAGAAAAAATAATAAAGCTAAAAAAAAATATAACTATATAAGAAATAAATTTATTAGAAAACAGGTTCAACATTACAACAAAGTTTTAATAACAATATAAAAAAAGAGAAGGAAGAAGCATCCCCACGCCATGGGATGTATGCTCTCCACGCCGAGGAGAAGCCAACGTTGTACTCCAGGAACAACAACACCAATATCAACACCAGCAACAGCAACAAAAAAAAATAATCAACCCTAGAAAATGGATAAGTAACAAAAGAAAAATTTATTATAGTATAATTATTTAAGATAGACAATAGTGTCAAATGCAGAATTTTTTTTTTGAAATATATTTATTGAAAACAAAATAAACATCTAACTTGTTATAATTAACCTTTATATGACAATATTAATTATTTAACAATAAATTATTAAGAGTACGATTTGGCAAAATATTAGGAGAAAAAGGAAATATAAATATGGGAAAATTATTCCAGTCATAATTATTCCAGTCATATGTCTGACTATAACAGCTGACATTATCAAAACCTGACCCATTTCAAATGTAAAACGCAAAATGCCCTAATTGGGAACAGTTATCTCAACAATTTCAAGAAAATCAAAGCAAATTCCTGCGGTCCTTCAAATGTTTAAGCAAACAGAAACTGCCTAGCAGAGCAGTAATAGAATATCATCTGCATTTAATAGAAGTCCACTTTAATACAATAGTAAATACTTTTAATAACACTGCTTATTACCTTACACCCGAACACAGACAAGAGATTTTTGAATTAATAACCAAATTGAAGACAAAGGTTCAGTCAATAGAGAAACGGTTACAAAAAGAACTAGTAATAATATTCAGGGAGAATGGATGCGTAACTATAACATTGGAGGAGATAGATTATGGGAGCATATTGGAAAACTAGAATATTTGGGAACAGTTTGAAGACATTGACCCTGACCTAGCGGACTCAAAAATGGAACCCATTAAATTCATAGAATTAGCCACTAAAATCCTACCGGAATTTGATGGTAAATTTAAGAACCTTCAAAAATTTCTTGATGCTTTGAACCTTTTAGAATCACTGAAAGGAACCCATGAAAATCTTGCAGTACAAATAATACAGACAAAAATCAGCGGGACAGCTCGCATATCAATCAACGATTTAACGTCCATTGCAGCCATTGCAGACAAATTGAAAACGGTAATAAAGGGAGACTCCACTGACATATTAGTATCCAAATTAATGACCGCACGCCAGGGAAGTAAACCAAACAGAGTATATGCCCAAGAAATAGACGAGCTCTCGAAAATGTTATCAAACGCATATATTTCAGATGGCTTACCACCACAAATAGCAAACAAGTATGCCGTACAGGCAACTGTAAAAGCCCTCGCGAAGAATCTAAATAATGATAGAACAAGAATCATCATTGAAGCAGCTACCTTTGATACAATAGACCAAATAACAGAAAAAATTATGAGCACAGATGTACACCAATCAAGTGTATCAAATGTCTTACAACTGCGTGGTAGATACCGATGGGGCAGGCAAAGATACCCAAATGGGCGCCTGAATTATAACAATCAAGGATCTCATACATACCGTGGAGATCGTCTTTACCAGCAAACTAACAGGGGAAACCCCCGAAGAGTTAATAGACAAAACAATTACCGGCCAAACTCAAATAACAACCACAGTAGAACTAGTAGGCAACATACTAATTCCAGACAGTATGCGGACATGAGGGTTATGAATAGGGTCTCGGGAAACCCCGAGGACCCCCAGATAACACTGGGGGAAGAATAGGACATATCTTGACTTTGAATCTGAACCTCAGAGCTTTTGTTAACCTCTCCCTTACGGGAAGTATACAGGCACTAACATTCTTAATAGATACTGGCGCAGATATCTCCTTATTAAAACATGGGAGTGTTAAAGGACCAATTGATGGTAAAATAGTTAATGAATTAAAAGGCATAGGCGAGGGTAGTCAATTCACGATCGGCGTAACTCAAGGTTGGTTGTGCCTCAACAACTTCAAACTAAAACATGAATTTCACGTTGTACCTGATGATTTCTCAATCCCATGCGATGGAGTTTTGGGACTTGACTTCATTAGGGCGCACAATTGTATAATTGACTTCCATTCAAGGGATAACTTCTTGGTAATCCGTCCCATAAATAGCACCATTCAAATGGAAATCCCCATAGTAACAGGTCCGATTCAAGACACTATTGTTATACCACCAAGATCAGAGGTGGTACGGAAAATAAAATTACAACAGGGAATAGACGATATATTTATTCCACATCAAACAGTAGAAAATGAAGTCTTTATCCCAAATACTATTACAAATCTCAATAGCCCGGTGGTATGCGTAATGAATGTATCTAATTCTTCAAAAATAATATCCTTAAAAAATATAAAATATGAGCCTCTGTCTCAATATGAGACTAAAACAATAGACACAACTATAAAAAATTCTAGGTCTAATGAGATTTTAGAAAGACTGATGGTAAATTGCCCGCGAATTGCAAAGAATGACCTTTTGGCTCTGTGTGCCGAATTTACTGACGTGTTTGGGTTGGAAACTGAACCGGTATCTACAAACAATTTTTATAAACAAAAATTGCGTATAGTGGATGAAACACCGATATATATAAAAAACTATAGAATTCCGGAAACACAGAAAGAAGAGATTGAGAGGCAAGTTGATAAGTTAATTAAAGGTGATTTAGTTGAGTTTGCATTTGGTGATTTAGTTGAGTTGCATTTGCATCTCGTATTACCATTACTTTCATGACACCACATTAATATGTAAGAAATTATTATTAATAAATAATATAAAAAGAAGTTTAATAAAAGATATGGGTGGAGTTGTTAAAACGTTGTCGCGACACATAGAACACAAAAGATTATTGTGTTTTGTTTCCTCTATGTATATTTCGAACATATTACAAAGGTAGTGGTAGACTTCGTTCTCACCAATTAACGATTGATAATTGAATACAAGTTTTCTCGTATTCCTTTATCTAGGTTTGGTTGGTTAAATAGATGATGCTTACAACTAAAAAAAAACACTACCCTAAGTAGATTAGATACAAGTAATGCTGATGACGGACGTGGCTGTCTAGAAAATGTGCATTCCACTCGTGCTGGTGTCTAAAAATTAAATTTTCCCAATTTTTTCTTTAATATTATCACCTAATTTGTAATTTAATTAATTCTTTCTTAGAGAGAATAAAAAACGAACTTAAGCTTGATTATAAATTTCATTGTATGTAATACGTAAAACAGTTCGACTAATAATAATTAAAAATTTTCAAAATTAAAAATCGCAGAGCACCGCGCAATATTGTTTACTCAACAAAGTTTGGTTTGATACTAGATTAGTGTTAACTAAAAAAACGAATGTTGGAAGTAAAACAAATAAACAAAAAAAAGTAACTTCATTGCTAACCGAAGGTTCGCTGAAGGAACAACAAAATATGGGTGGTAAATATTAAAAAAAAGTAAAAATATTCAACAAGAGGGAAGCTTAAGGTAGTGGTAGACTTCGTTCTCACCAATTAACGATTGATAATTGAATACAAGTTTTCTCGTATTCCTTTATCTGGGTTTGGTTGGTTAAATAGATGATGCTTATAACTAAAAAAAAAAAAAACACTACCCTAAGTAGATTAGATACAAGTAGTGCTGATGACGGACGTGGCTGTCTAGAAAATGTGCATTCCACTCGTGCTGGTGTCTAAAAATTAAATTTTCCCAATTTTTTCTTTAATATTATCACCTAATTTGTAATTTAATTAATTCTTTCTTAGAGAGAATAAAAAACGAACTTAAGCTTGATTATAAATTTCATTGTATGTAATATGTAAAACAGTTCGACTAATAATAATTAAAAATTATTCTCTAATAATATTTTAATTCATATTTTTATTAATAACTATTTGTTTCTTTTTTGTTTTCTTATTTTCTATAGTTACATTATTTCTTAAATCTAAATTCTCTATTTCATATGGGCCCTTATAAGCTTCTTCTAAGTTATGTCCTGCTTAATTTTTAAGTAGAACTAAATCTCCTATTTTAAAGTTATAATCTATTATACCCTTATCATAGTTATATTTTTGCCTAAGTTTATTTGTATCTAGTAATTGTCTAGCTCTTTTAAGTGCTACTTCTAGTCTATATTTTGCTTCCTTACTAGAAAACTAGTTCGTAAGGACAATAATTATGTACAGTTGTTGGGGTCGTGTTAAAGCACTAAGTAAAATACCTAATCCATTCATCCCAATCGTCCTTGTCTATTGATATATAGGAACGTACATACTAATTAAAAGTTCTATGAGTTCTTTCTATTGTACCTAAAGTCTGGTGATGATGTGCTGTCGATGTTAATTTTTCAATTTTCAATAGGTTGCATAGTTCAGTTAGACCACTTTTACACCTTGCAATAAACGCCGCAACATTTTCATGCAACTTTTTTCTTGTTAGTAAGAGGGGTTGGGAGGCAAGCGGGGTTGAAAAAGTTGCATGACAAAGCCTGACGAGGCATTTTTTGTTTTTTGTTTTTGATTATTTTCATTTTATTTTTTAAAGTGTTGTCTACTTTTTGACTACAGAAAAACACGACAAGTTGTATTTTTGTTTTGTATAAAAAAATTATTTCCAAATTATAATTTAAGATATATATGTATGTATACATAAAAATTTAATTTTAAACAAAAATGTCACAAGAACAAATTAGGCGGTACTCCTAGTTTCGCAGTTACGGACCCCATTAAATTTGTATGTAAAGTATGGTAAATCTCGACTATTTTAGGTTAGAATGAGGTAATATGCGTGCGATTGGAAAGGTAATTAAAAGTATTATCCAAATAAAATGAAATTAATAAAAATAAATCAGTCAGAATCACACAAGTATGGTTTCGAACTATGTTCAGTTCAAATTTAAAAATTCAAGTCTATAATTTTTTACGTCTTATGAGGCATGCTTTAATTTTAAATTATTTTTTCTAATAGAGCATAGTACTAAATATCCTGTGTAAATATCAAGTGTTTGCCTACAAGGTTAAGAAGAGAAAGGCAAATGCCGCAACTTTGAGACATTAAGGGACCACCCCATTATTATTAAATTTATTTTCGTTTCTTGTTGTTACTGTAGACATTGTTAAATATAATATGTGTAAATTTTATAAGGTTATATATGTAAAATCGAGTCATTATCGAAACACCCTTTAATTTTTGGTTTTGATATTTGTTCTAGGGGACAAATTTGTACATAGTTTGCGTAGGTGTAAAGTGTCTACCCGTTCCGGTTCAAAAACAACAACTACAACTATTCAAAAATATTTGCCACTCTCGCAAAACCCTTTATTTTTATTTTTTGTACTTTTCCATAAATTCACACACTCTGTATATACTCGCGTTTAAAAAAAAACAGTCATATTCGCGAAAACTGCATCACTATCGAAATACTCATTATATTTTAGTAGTTATTGTTATAGCTTTATATGAAAATAATAGGAGCCTACCTATTGCGGTAAAAAAGGCAATATAAGTGAAAAATATATCCCTGTCCTAACACAGTAATTCACCTCCTGTAAAAATTTAAAGACTCTAACTATTATGGTTCAAAATTTAGACCGTATACATGCAAATCTCCTCACTATTTATTTATATAAATTTTAACTTTATTCCTCTTACTGATTAAGAAATAAACACATATACGTGAAAAACGAGTCTCTTTCTTAACACCCTAAAAGTTTTAGTTGTTGTTATAGCGGCCACAGATATACACCTTCTGTGAAAATTTCAAGAGTCTACCTATAACGATTCCAGAGATAGAAGGCGCTGACAGACATTGTAGCGAAAACAATTGGGTTACTTTTTACTTTTGGGAAACATTTTAGGTGAACAAACAAATATTTTTTAATTTTCATTCTTTTTGTAAGAACATAGACAAGAAAATAAACTTTTTTTGTGCTTGCTTGATATTTTATAATATTTTTCATTAATGTCAATTTAGTTAGGTAGTACTTTTAATTACCATTCCAGTGATACTCATATTATCTTATTCTATTAAATAGTTGAGAAATACAAAACTTTACATAGAAACTTTAGAGGTCCGTAACTCCAAAACAAATTAAAATTAATTTTACAACAATATATTACTTATTTTTAAATATTTATAATGTGTGTGTGTTAATATTATATTAAGAATGTTTAATCGCTTAATCATAATAAAATACGTTTAGTTGACAATACAGTTTTTTGTTTATTTATTAATAACACAGAAAAGCATAAAAAACAAAACTTTAAAAAATAAACATTTTGAAAAAATTCAAATGTAAAAGAATACAGGGTTTCGAAGCAACTTTAAAAAAGAATAGGAAAAAAACTCGGCGTTTGTTGCAAGGTGTAAAAACGGTCTTAGTATAGAGTTTTTGTATTCTGTACCCATGTCCGAAATGAATGTCTTCATTGGTCCATAGGTAAGTACAAAATTTTCAAATATCGCTTTAGCGACTGTTTTCGCCGATTTATCTGGTATTGGTACCGTTACCAAATATTTCGTTTGGTCGCATATTAATGTAATTGCATATTCGTTTCTATTTATTGATCTAGGAAACGGTCGGATTGTATCTATATACACCGTATCAAATGGCTTGACAGGTGTTTCTGTGAGAATCATCGGACTTTTAATGTGTTTGGTAGTTTTTGCAACTTGACATTTGTGACATGCTTTTACGTATTTAGCAATGTCTTTTGCCATATTTTTCCAGTAGAAGTATCTTTTTATTTTTTCAGTGGTTCTAAATATTCCACAATGTCCTCCTTCGACCGGGTCATCGTGATATTTCAGCATTACTCCTAGAATTGCCTTAGCATTCCTATTATTGATTATGGTTACTTTATTTAATAGCGCTTTTTTAATTTTGCGTAACACATTATTGTCCATACTTTTAAATTCTTCAGCTGATATATATTCAAATATTTTCTCACTAGGTGCTAGTTGTAATTTACTAATGTTTAATTTACTGGCCGCTTCTTCGAGCCTAGAGAAGAATTCTCTTTAGTAAACAAATCATCAATTTTTATGCTAGCTAAAATAGATTTTCCTTTCTTAATATAACTTTTATTAGGAAAAATCTTTAATTTATAATATTTTCTGACGTCAGTATTCTTAATTGGTATATATATTTTGGGCTCATCAATTTTGTTTGTTTCATGCTGATCTATTATACTTCTACTATCTTTATGTTTTGTCATCGATCTTGTCGTGACTTTTAATACGCTTTGTTATTCACTCGGTTGATCCCTGGGGCCTTCGGAGTTTTCCGAACTATCTTCATTTGAACCTGTTACATGTACGTAATTTCGGTTCCTACTTCCGTAGTTATGATTTGACTGGTTTCTATTACTATTAGTATTTTGATGTCTTTGTGTACTGATTCTATATTATTGCTGTTATAACGTGGATAATTATATCCTCCACGGTATCGTCTGTTATCTCCTCGATAGTTTATTCGGTTAAGTCTTTGTCCGAAGTATAAAACTGTTGTCTAGTAAATTACTTTACCGCCTAACTGTTGACGCCGTCGACTTCAGTTAGCAGCTTAGAGGTTTTATTTGTAAACATTCCCGCGGGTGATAACGAAAGTTTTTTGAAATATATGTAAACTAAAATGGATAAATGGATAAACACTTTAAATATGTATGGGCCTTCGTAAGAATTGTGCAATATACAGTGGATCAATAAAGTTTAGGCACATCATGAATTTCAAGAGTGTTCTGTTAATAACTTTGCATCTGGTTCACTTAATAAAATAATTTTGATATCGTTTTAAAGATTGAGAGTTATATTGACCATTTAGAACAAAAAATAATTTATATCTTATTGTTTCTAATATACAACGCTTTAAAAACTAAAAAACAAGCTATGTCTATCTAAAAAAAGTTTAGGCACTTACTGCATTAATGCCCTTTAACCCCTTGTAACAAGTGATTTTTTAAGAGCTTGAGAACTTTTTTTTAAAAAAAAACGCATAAAATTTGCAAAATCTCATCGGTTCTTTATTTGAAACGTTAGATTGGTCCATGACATTTACTTTTTGAAGATAATTTCATTTAAATGTTGACCGCGGCTGCGTCTTAGGTGGTCCATTCGGAAAGTCCAATTTTGGGCAACTTTTTCGAGCATTTCGGCCGGAATAGCCCGAATTTCTTCGGAAATGTTGTCTTCCAAAGCTGGAATAGTTGCTGGCTTATTTCTGTAGACTTTAGACTTGACGTAGCCCCACAAAAAATAGTCTAAAGGCGTCAAATCGCATGATCTTGGTGGCCAACTTACCGGTCCATTTCTTGAGATGAATTGTTCTCCGAAGTTTTCCCTCAAAATGGCCATAGAATCGCGAGCTGTGTGGCATGTAGCGCCATCTTGTTGAAACCACATGTCAACCAAGTTCAGTTGTTCCATTTTTGGCAACAAAAAGTTTGTTAGCATCGAACGATAGCGATCGCCATTCACCGTAACGTTGCGTCCAACAGCATCTTTGAAAAAATACGGTCCAATGATTCCACCAGCGTACAAACCACACCAAACAGTGCATTTTTCGGGATGCATGGGCAGTTCTTGAACGGCTTCTGGTTGCTCTTCACTCCAAATGCGGCAATTTTGCTTATTTACGTAGCCATTCAACCAGAAATGAGCCTCATCGCTGAACAAAATTTGTCACATTTGAACATTTCGAACCGAACACTGATTTTGGTAATAAAATTCAATGATTGGCAAGCGTTGCTCGTTAGTAAGTCTATTCATGATGAAATGTCAAAGCATACTGAGCATCTTTCTCTTTGGCACCATGTCTGAAATCTCACGTGATCTGTCAAATACTAATGCATGAAAATCCTAACCTCAAAAAAATCACCCATTATAACGGTAAATTTTCACTTTTTTATTTCATGTTTATGCACATGTTAAATCCTCAGTAGGCGAGAGTTTTAAATGTAAAAAATATTCTTGGAATTTAATTTGTGACGAAAACAGCAAAATGGGCAATCGTTCAGAAATTTCCGTAGATGTCCGTAAAATTATAATAAATCTTCATGCACAGGGAAAATCCTATCGCGAAATTGGTGTAATTGTACAGAGGCCCTATACCAGTGTAAGAAACATCATAAAACATTATAAAAAAACCAACAAATTAGTGCGTGAGAGGAGAAGTGGACGTCCAAAAAAATTTACATCTCGTCAGGAGCGTATCATTGTTGCTGCAGTGGCTCAAAATCCAAAGATTTCAGCTGTAGAATTGTGTCGGGAAATGAAGAAAAGTTTTGGTGAAGACCTTAATCCACAAACAATAAGAAATACGCTGCACAGAGCTGGATATAATGGAAGAGTTCCCCGTCGCAAAACTTGTCTTTCAGACATAAACAAGAAAAAGCGGTTAGAGTTCGCAAAACTCCATATTAATCAGCCTGAAGCCATCTGGAACAGTGTGATATTTAGTGATGAATCGAAGTTTAACATTTTTGGTTCAGATGGTCCACAAAAAATTTGACGAAAAGCAAACAAAGAGCTTCAAGAAAATAATATTATTAAGACTATGAAGCATGGTGGTGGCATTGTTATGGTTTGGGGAGGTATGGCGGCATCTGGAGTGGGAAATCTTGTCTTTATAGACGACAAAATGGACAAGCACTCTTATTTAAATATTTTAAAAGAAAACTTATCTCCAAGTATTGCGAAGCTGGGCTTAAATGGGAAATTATTGTTCCAACAAGATAATGACCCAAAACATTCTTCATATCTTGTGCAGGAATGGCTTATATACCACTGCAAACAGTTAAAAACCCCTCCGCAAAAGCCAGACACGAATCCTATAGAACATATTTGGCACTTACTAGAGAAAAAAATACGGAAACATCACATTACATCCAAAGAATCACTTAAAGTAGCACTTCGCTTAGAATGGGAAAAAATTACTCCTGATGAAACATCTAACCTAGTAAGAAGTATGAGTAGACGTTTAGAAGCAATTATCCAAGCTAAAGGAGGTTCAACCAAATACTAGACATGCAAAAATCCCGAATATACCGAAAATTTTCACATGTGTGCCTAAACTTTTTTTTACATAGACTTACCTTATTTTTTAGTTTAAAAGCCATTGTATATTAGAAATAATAAGATATGAATTATTTTTCGTGTTAAATGGTCAATAAACCTATCAATCTTGAAAATAGCATGAAAATAATTTTATCAAGTTATGCAGATGCAAAGTTACTGGCGAAACACTTTTAAAAATCATGTTGTGCCTAAACTTTATTGATCCACTGTATGTAGATGCTTATATGCATTACATGAATGGTTCTCCGGTGAAGTGAACGTTAGCTTCATATACAAAGTTGCAAAGAAATGTTCTTGAATATTATGGTGGAAACTTAATAGATAATATATACATATATATATTTTAAAAATATATAAATAAATATATATTTTTTTTTTAAATCGTTTATTTAACAAAAATACTTATTCTTAGACTTAAACAAACAACAAAATCGAGCTCTCTAGTATTATTACTACAATATATTACTACAATATACGTATGTATTTTTACATAAATTTAAGTTTTTTATACAATATTTACATTTGTATTTTACATATACATATCTGTTAAAAATTAATGTAAGCAAAACAATTTCAATACCCTGTGATATAAATACATACTTATAATTAATTGTATTTTTATTGAAGGTAAATTGCGCCGCTAGTATTATCGCATTGTACGCAAGCTATGAAATCAAAACGTTTCGTTTTTTTTGTGAAAAAGCCAGAAACGGAAACGAATTGCATGCAATAAATGGCAAATAGATCGGTTGACGTTTAAATTGCTCCAATGGGTTGTCATGTTGCACCACTTGAAAATACTATGCCTATAAGGCCCAAGTTAAAATCTTAATCATAATTATAAAATTTATTCAAGTAAAAAAAAAAACAGTTTAACTTTATTTGAATTTAAATAAAAGAATTTATTTTCGGTTTGAATATTTATTTGATAAAGTTTATATTTTACGTTTTATATAAAGTCATTCATTTAATGTTCTGTTCTTATAGATACATAAATTTATATATTTTTGCCTAACTCAAAATATTTATACATATGTACATATGTACCTACAAAGTATAGTATTAAATTGAAATCTTTGTTTTACTATTTTTCTTGTACTATTTTTTTTACTTCATTTGTTTTTTTTTTTGTTTTTTAATTTAAGTTTTTTTATTGTTTTTGTTTGTTTTGTATTTATAAAATGCAGAGCTAAAGCCGATGTTGCTAAAGCTCTTTATTTTATATTATCTTATAAGTTTAATTGTAAGCTAGTTCGGTAAATATTTAAATAATTATTATTATTCTTATTTAAATAATTATTTTCGTTTAATTTCAAGTATCGTTAAAACATACAAACTATATATAATATATTTAATGATTTCATTATTTAGAATTAACTCTTAAATGCTCAATTATTATACAAAATTTAAAAACAAAACAACCAATTGATTACATAATATTTTCATTTGAATAAAACAATATCAACGAGAGTATATACTCGTACATATGTATATAATTTGTAAAATTTTACAATGTGTTAAAGATGATTAAAAAAATATACATATATATTTTTTGTATTTAGTTTTGCTATTTGTAATTATTTGTTGTTTAACAAGTATTTCGAAACTGTGTAAGAAATAAAGGTTTTACGTATAAAAGCAAACAACAATTGTATTTTAATTCTCTAATAGAATCAAAAGTTTAAAGAATTTTTAACAAATGTTAAATATAATATATAATAGTTTGTGGTTCATATGGATACCTGCTGCTGCCGATTTACTTGTTTTTTCAGATATGATAGTATTCAGGAAAACACATCATGTCATGTTAACACACAAACATATGCACTTATAGCGTAGACAGATGACAGAGTTAATTTGCATTAAAAGCTCAGTAATGTGAATTAAAATTTTACCTTGACAGACGACAGTTATGTGAATTTTAGGACAAAACGCCTTCGCTTTCTTCTCTGTCGTTCGTTATATCCTCAATGTCAATTGTTAAAGGGGAAGGGTTTGGTAAAGAATGTAAGCTAAGTCCACTAAAGATAAATCTAAAATTTTGTCGTAGGGGGATATATCCTCACAATTACCATTAACTACAACGTTTATGTAATACAAACCCCAACGCTTTTGAAAAGAGCTTATAAAATTTTCGACTGTAATGTGTACATTATTACCAGAACCCTTTTCGAATTTGTACGAAGAAATGTTCCAAAGGATCTTGCGTCAGACTGCGAATCTTAAGTCTCTCAAAATTTTCTTTTTTAACATAGATCCAAAGACTTTTTAAGGCTGCAATATTAGTTAACCAACCGACTATAAACTTATAATTATTTTTTATATTTTTCCCCTTCTCATCTATAATTTTTATTGTTCTAAGTGTTTTTGAGGCCCTTCTAAGAAATTCTATTTCTGCCTCAGAACCCGTGAAAGCAGCAAATTCTGCTCGACTGTTAAAGATATCAAAAAGATTATTAACAAATTCTATATATTCGGCCGTATTTAAGAAGGTTGAGGATTTCGAAGAATCCAATTTACCAGAAGCTACAGTGTGACTTAAAACTTGAGCTGCTAAGTCAACTTTCATTCTTTGAAAATTATTGGGGTTTGGTGCAAAAACCATCCAGATGGCCGGATAAATGAATTTATCCTGTTAATATCGCAACCCGATAAGTCTGCAAGGTCTTGTAGTAACGGGCTGCCAAGCAGCGCCGCCCTTTCCGTAGATAGGGCCGGAAAGTGACAGAGGAGGTGCTTCACCGTCTCTTCTTCCTCCTCGTCCTTACAACTTCTGCAGAAGTCATTATACGTCAGATTTAATCTCCTAGCATGTTCACCTATAGTGCAGTACCCTGTCAGCACAGCCACTAGTGTGCCAATTTGTCCTCGAGGGGTTCTCAGTAGGGTTGCAGTACGTTTGCAATCATACTGAAGCCATAAAAGCCTCGAGATCATGCAGATGGGCTCGTTCGACCATCTGGTTTGCGCAGCCCCCAGTAGTTCCTGCTGGAAATTATCTTTATAGCAATTTAGCAGAACGCCAACTAGTTTTTTGTTTTTTTTTCGGACCAGCACTCAGGGGATGACCCCTACTCATGCAAAGCATTGTGCCAGAACTATGAAATTAGGTTATGGAAAGGAGGATAGAGGGAGTAATGTTTGTGGACATTCGATTTGAATTTTCCAACATTGTAGCTGACAGGAAAGACCTCTGTAGGAAGATTATTCCACAAGCGAACTGTACGGCTAAAAAACGAATTTTCTCTGTAATGCATTGTGCGATTCACTGGCCAATCGACCACAAATGGATGAGCTCTTAATAAAAAGCGTGTTGTGCGCGAAAACGTGCGGATATCGGGAACTAGTTCCCTAATCTCATCAGAGCACATTCCATTGTAGTAGCGATAAAACAGTGAAACACAACCCACATTGCGTCGATATTCAAGAGAGTCAATAGAGTTGGATACCCTACTGTCACCTATGAGATTCTTCACCTTCTCCTGCACGAGGTCGAGTAGTTCCAAAACAGACTTTGGAGCACCGGCCCATACATGAGAGTTGTATTCCATTTTTGGCCGGATGTAAGTGGTATAAATAGTAAGGAGATCAGATGAGGTGAAATATGTTTTACACCGTTTGAGAAAACCGAGACACTTGAAAGCTTCTTTTCAGACTTGAAAAATGTGCTTAGTCCATCGAACGTCACACTGGATTTTCATGCCAAGAACATCAAGAGCCTCTGATTCCTTAATACTTATACCACCCATATTTACAGACCGAACATTTTCGGCCGAACGCCGGTGCGTTAGCATACAACATTGAGTCTTACGAGCGTTAAAGTCGACTCTATTTGCCCGGCCCCAATTAGATATTGTTACGAGATCGTGATTGAGCGTATCATTCATGTTTTGCCGCTTGGCCCCAATATCTAAATGGCTCGGCCGTCTGCAGAATGAATACGAGTGGCAAATGCTGCTATCATCTGCAAAGGAGTAGATAGAGAAAGTCATTTAGAAAAATAAGAAACAGGGTAGGAGAAAGAACAGAGCCTTGCGGTACCCCTGAATTAATCTTGAACTCGTTTGATGAAATCCCATCTATAACAACTCGTATAGTGCGATCCCTGAGAAAGCTCGATATAAATCGAGAAAAGCTATCACCGACACCAAAAGTAATAAGTTTTGACAGGAGTGCACCATGCCACACTCTATCAAAGGCCTTGGAGATATCTAGAGCCACCACCTTACTTTCGCCGATATGGTGAATGGATTGACACCATTTTTCCGAAAGGAAAGCCAGCAAGTCCCCTGTAGAGCGCCCCCTACGAAAACCATACTGGCGGTCGCTTAGTAAGCTGTTGGACTCCATATACTTGACAAGATGAAAATTTAGCATACTTTCCATTACCTTAGAAAGAGTAAAACAGACTGCAATTGGGCGGTAATTTTCAGGGCTGTTAGCCTCTCCTTTTTTGGGGATTGGCGTTACATTAGCTAACTTCCAGCACATTGGAAACTCACCAGCATGATGCAAGGTGCTGAAAAGAGTCGCTAATGGATGTGCTAGCGTCGAAGAGCACTGTTTCAAGACCAGTGCTGGAATGCCATCCGGCCCAGAAGACTTGTTGATATTAAGATCTGCTAAGACCTTTTAAACTGCACGTGCTCCAAAGAATATCTTTGGCATAGTTACTGATATTCTGTCAAGCACGGGTAGTGGCTGATTGCTTTCCGGCAAGTAGGAATTTCTTGCAAATTGACCAGCCATAAGGTTAGCTTTGTCAGCCGGGTCAGTGAATATTTGGTCATCCTTCAAAAGAGTCGGAATTGAGGAACTAGCATTATCCTTTACTCTTTTAACAAATGACCAAAAGCTCTTACTGCCCCGAGGGGCAGAAAGAATTTTAGCACGAAGACGCTTATCGTGTAGACCTTTTTCACGCCTAAGTACTTTGGCACACGAAGATCTCGCTCTTTTGCGTAGCGAATCAGTGTCTGCCTTTTTATTTTTACGCCAGGCACTGAATGCTTCCTCTCTGAATCTGACTGCATTTTTACACGTCTGATTAAACCTGGATTTCATTCTAGGTTTCATCGAAACTTGCTTTGATGGAATAAAAGCTTTCATTCCTAGCAGAATTATGTTTATAACCATTTCCGCCATGGCATCAGTGTTACTGTCTAGGAAACAAAGTTTCCAATTAAAATGCCGGAAAAAATCGTTGAGCTCAGCCCAACGAGCCTTATTGTATACGTATTTTAAACGTTTCGTGGCTGCTTTTGAAACGCTTCGAAGTTCAGAAATCGAAAAGGAGGCGGATATGGTGCAGTGATCGGAGTTACCTAGAGGTGCATTAACGTTTACTTCGTACTTTTGAGGGTGCGAAGTTAAAAAAAGATCGAGAGTATTATTATGGTGCCCTTCAACACACGAAATATGCGTTGGCTCATTCACTAGTTGCGCAAGGTGGTTGTGCGCGGCAAATAACTCAACATACTGGCCTTCTGGAGATGTATGCCTCGAATGGCGAAGCCAAGATGAGTTGTGAACATTGAAATCACCAGTAACAACAATTTCACTGTTCGGACAACTATCAAGTATCTTCAAAATGCAATCGGAAAGGGAATCGAAGCCGGATAAAGTTTTGTCCCTTCCCGCGTTTGGACTTCTATAAAGAAACCCGAAATGCAAATAGTGCGACTTGATTTTGAATATAACCCATAGACAGCTAAATTCAGGATCAGGCGTGCCTAATGATTGGTGGCACGGGTACACAACTTCAATGCGTATGTACAACACAAGGCCCCTATGGAAACTAAAAAGTGATAGAAGGTGATACCCAGGTAAGTGAAAATCCTGTGGATCGGCATTCAATGCGTATGTACAACACAAGGCCCCTATGGAAACTAAAAAGTGATAGAAGGTGATACCCAGGTAAGTGAAAATCCATCTTCAGATACCTGAGTCTCACATAAGGCGAAAACATCCGGACGATGGAGACAAACGTGAGAATATACAGAGAAAAAATTCACTCGTAACCCACGTATGTTGCAGAAGTCAATTTTAAATCGTCCTGACATGACAGCTGATTAAGAAAACTCAAATCGATGACTGCTGTTGTTGGCCAGTGTTATACCTTCGCCACTAAGAAGTCCAACAACAGTTAAGACAATGCCACCAGTAAAATAAAATGAAGCTTTTTTTTTTAATGAAAATTAGGAAGATGGCAAAAAGATCACAAAAAAGAGCCATAAAAGCCCTGATCTGGTCCTTTTGTTAGGAGCGGCCGGTAGTGCCAACACTGTTGTCATGTAGATTTTGTTGATGTTGTTGTAGAATTTTATTTTGTTTCGGTTGGTTTTGGTTATTTGTTGCAGTTATTTTTTTTATTATATGTATGAATGTTTTGTTTCACTTTTGTAAAATTATATTATATGTTGTTTTTAGTTATTTTATTGATCTATCTCCTGGTCCCTAAGGTAGGTTCCAGATCTAGCCAGTTCGTCCGCAGTTTCATTTCCGGGCATTCCCGCATGCCCCGGCACCCAAAAGAGTTCCAGGTTGGAATGTCTCGCCATCTCATCTAGAGATGTCCGGCATTCACGAACCAACTGTCCCCTTGGTAGACACGTAGGATGATCGTCTCAAAACCATAGAAGATCCTCCCACGTCTCTCTCGAAGCGACGCCAGGGCGGGGAATCTCATCAAGAGAAATCACGTCGAGCCTAGCGCCTTCCCAAAGATCCTCCAAAAGAGCGACAGCCAGCTTCAGAAGCATGGCTGATCGCTCGTTTGAACAGGCCATTAGTTTAACACGCCCTCGGAACCATCCTGCATCATCGCATTGAGGAGAGGGCCCTGGATTGTCTTTAAGGACTTTCCAGAACACTTTCATCAATTTCTTGCAAACCACCTCCCAGTTTGCTTGGGAGATGGAGCTATCCGCGTCGTTACGGTCGATGACAGCACGTACGAGGTTGCCTTTGGCGACCCCGCTGTCCATCGACTTGTATTTCGGACGCTTAGTATCGGGCTGTTGACTATTCGCATGAGCCTCCTCCTTCGAAGCTTAGGCGCGTCAGTGGACGAAGATGGAAGTACATGCGGTGTTGCCAGTACGGATCTAGCCCATTGTGACGGGGTTGATTCCTCCTTAGTTAGAGACTCAACTGGCTTTTTACCAAGTTGGCCGACGCATTTTTCGGCTGCTCGCCGTTTCAAAAAGGCCCTTCTGGCGGGTGGGTCGTGCCGTGTTGGTCTTGTTCCTCTACTGGCGGGGGAGGTGAGACAGTGGAACCCGAAATCTTGTTCGCAGTTCCTCTGCTCACAGCCGGCACTGGAGCAGCTGCAGCTGATGTACTTGCAGCGCCCGAAACAGGGGTTTTAGCCTTAGTGGCACGGACCTTTGCAGCTTGGAGTCGTGTCCAGAGGCACCTCGCTGCCTTTTTTGGCACCTTTTTTTGGTGCAACTTTTGTGCAGTTGGCTGGTTCTGGTTGCCCAGAGCCTCCTCCTGCGTTTTGTCCGACACCAGTCGTTTGCAGATTAGCCTGGCCTAGCGTATCAACCAGACTAACCTGGATATCGGATGAATTCGATTCACCGCGACCTCAAATCGACGAAGCGGGAATAGGTTCTCCGGAGATTATGAAGCCCCCGACCGGATACAAGGGGCATGATTTTTTGTTTTCTTTCATTTGTGGGGGGGGCTCTGCATTTTATACATACTGCCATGTAATTTATTAGCTGCCTGACGGGGTGTCAGACAGACCACCAAGCCGCCCAATATGGGTAATAGACGCTGGTGGAATTTGGACAGTGGACAGTAAGAAACGGACATACCCTGACAGAGTGCCCAGTCTCAATGAAAAGAGAAACACTCCGTGCAGGGTAACTGATAGCCGCCCCATAGGAGAAACAGACGCTATCAGACACTGAGGGGGGAGGGTAATTCTTAGTTCGTGCGAGTCATGAGCCCGTCTGGCGTGGGTGGCCCTACCAGCATGGCCTCATGGTTTGCACTTAAGCCTCTACATCGCGACAAGATGACTACCCATCGCAGAGGAAATCTATAGTTAGTTTCTATGTTATTTGAATCGTTTACGTCCATTGTCTGTTAAGTTCGGTTTTCATGGCCGAACATTTAATTTTAAATAAGTAACACGGTGGTCTGTCGTTTAATGACTGCCAGTCTTCTTTATTAATGTGTAATATATATTTATAATTATAATTCTGGTAATACTTAAAACTAAGCGAATTTGAGGGTAAGTGAAAATACATAATGACTAGTAACCAATAATGTAATGCGATCCGACGACGGTATTAAATAAATGTGCATACCTGAAATGTAGCGTTCGTTGGCATTAAGTATTTGAACCAAAAGTAGGTCAGACATTGACTTAAAATATTTGAATTTAAAATATTATTATTATTATTCATTTATTCATTCATATTGTATTTTCACTACACCTCCCCTTTTAAATAG